>PYXC01002508.1:4112500-4310000 GCA_015244755.2 Tenualosa ilisha | reverse complement strand
ACTCACACACACTTACTCACACACTCTCTCTCTCTCTCATACTCTCTCTCTCTCTCTCTTTCTCTCTCTATCTGTCATTGTTAATGATTAACACTAAAGGCTCATTAGTGTGGGAATTTGACTTGTGGTATGTGTTACTCCCCTTGTGCCCCAGGTGTCTCTAAGCTTTACCTGCGGGGTGGCAATCCAGATCCCTTATAGATGTCTCCGGAAAGTGGCACACGCATGACACTTACCCATGGGCCAAGATGGAATGCGCTTAATGCCATTCTCCTGTTGCCAATCAGTCAGATGTGTCTTGAGCTCAGCCAATCATAGCTGAGCTATGACAGCTATCAGTCACACCTTCTGTAGTGGTATTCCGACTGAACAGAGCCCTGTTTGCAGACTGTGTGTGCGTGTGTGTGTGTGTGCAGTTTGACTGGGAGCAGATCTGATTTTTATCAGCCTCGCACAAATACAGCCAAGGGCTCATTCAGAGTGACGTGATTTCTTTTTGTGTTGACCTCCTCACTCTGCTATTCAAAAAATGACAGTGAGACTAAGATAACCATACCAAGGCAAAATACCTTATTGAAAGAGAATTTTGGGATTCTTTGGCTATGACCAAAGAATGGCCAGTCACTGAAGAACACCTTAGAGAATTGTGCTATTTGCCTTTTTTCCATTTAAAGGGGAAGTTACAAAGTTCACTTGAGTCAGGTGGCTGATTCCAAATCAGCCCATCTTGTCTCCCATGGATCACCCACAGCCTTGGGGCCAAGACCTGCGGGCTGAAAAGAGGAACTGTCGTATTCGGTTAACTGCTCATTTTTTATTAGTATCTAACATTTTGTTTCCCATGGCAACTACAACTCTCTCTCTCTCTCTCTCTCTCTCTCTCCTCTCTCTCTCTCTCTCTCTCTCTCTCTCTCTCTCTGTGTCACACACACACACACACACACACACCTCTATTGTCTTCACAGTGAAATATTCTGGTTTACCAAACAACATTTTGGGTTGTGCTGTACTCCATCTGTGTGTGCAAGAGAGGCTGTGCGTGTGTGTATTAATTTGTGTTCGCATGGTGCAGTGTTTGTTAAAGCTCTCCCTCACCCTCTCCCTCCTGTCCTGTCCTGTCCTGTCCCCCGTCCCCAGCTCTTGCGGCTCTGCTGCGTGAGGGCGAGACCCTGGAGGACCTGATGAAGCTCTCCCCCGAGGAGTTGCTCCTCCGCTGGGCCAACTTCCACCTGGAGAACGCCGGCTGGAACAAGATCAACAACCTCAGCTCTGACATCAAGGTGAGAGCCCTGAGTTTAGCCCCGGGGTTTAGTGACCAACCTAAGTAACACAATGCAGGAATTCTCCCCTTGTTAATGCACTGACTCCCTATGAAGTGCTATGAGGCTACAAAGCCAATCTAAATGACATAAGACTGGCTACTATGAATGCAGTGAGCTACAACTCATCTAAAACTGACGAAGAAGCACTGGCTACCTATGAAGCAGTGAGCTACAATCTAAAACTGACCAAGAAGCACTGGCTACCTATGAAGTGCTATGAGGCTACACAGCTGATCTCAAACTGACCAATGAGGTCATGTCCCTATCCGTGACAACATTCCATGGTGCAGTAGCAGAGATGTGGGTATACATCTGCAGTGTGAGAGACTCTACTCCATATGTTATGTCAGTGTTGGATCAAATTGACAGAGTGAAATAACTCCATTGCTTTGCTTTGACTTGGGGATAAGTGGTAAAGTCTGCTAGTGGAATGAAGCTACCAGGCTCTATTAGGAAGACTACTGACTTTGTTTTGGGTTAACCAACTTAAGTTTTGTCAAAAACCTTTTTTTTTTTAAAAAAGGTCTTGGCCCTCTTTGGACCAAGCGTACGACTAAAGCAAAGATGGTGGCTGTCAAAATGAACCTGCTGTTCAGATGCATGTGGTGTGCACTGTAATGAGTACATGAGTTTGCAGTGTTTGTTTTAAATTGATTCAGCTTTTTCCTGTATTATGGATCCATAAAGTCAACAATGACGGGGCAGAAAACTGGCTCAATCGACGACTCTTATGAGAGGACAGAGGAGGCTGTGTGAGAGGCTTCTGGCCTCTGTGTTAGGCTTTGTCAGCCTCTCTCTGTACCTCCCTCAGTGCTGCTGTCTTTCTTTCTTGCTGTCTTTCTCTCTCTCTCTCTCTCTCTGCTGAGTTACAGTTCTGTCCATCTTACTACAAGGCCTAATGTGCTTTTATATCTCCCATCTATCCTCCCTCTGCCAAGCAGGCGGCTTATGGCCACTTGTGCTCTCTGACCCCTCTGTCTACTCTCATCTTGTCTCTTTTCTCTTTCTCTCTCTCTCCCTCCCTCCCCTCTCTGGTCATGTCTTTATTTCTCTCTCTCTCTCTCTCCCTCTCCCTTGTATAATCTCTCCTGATTTCTTTTCTCACCTCACCAGTCACTTCACCTCTCTCTACTTCCTATCTTCTCTCATCTTCCTCCTCAACCACTCCCTCTCTCTTTGATATTGCTTAACTTCTTTCTCACCCACCCTGCATCCCTCTCTTTGTCCACCTCTCTCCCTCTGCCCACTATCCCTCTATCGACTCGTAGCCCTGATTATTTATATCCCCCCCCCAACCTCTTTTGCTCCATCAGCTAATGGCTGAGCTGGGAGAGGATGAATGTTTAATGGGGTGTGTGTGTGTGTGTGTGTGTGTGTGTGTGTGTGTGTGTGTGTGTGTGTGTGTGTGTGTGTGTGTGCGGTCAGCCTAAAGTGGATGAGACTCTCTCCAGGCGCTGTGGAGGCACAGTCACTTAACCACTCCCTCCACCTTACAACCTACTCATCTGTCTGGGAAGAACAGCTCTCTTTCTTGCATGTCTTTTTTTAGCGCTTGCCCCCTTTTGCTCTTTCTTTTTCTCACTCTTTCTGTCCTTCAATCTCGTTCATTGTTTCTTTTTTTCTTTTGCTGTGTTTCTGTCCCTTTTCTTCCTGGATCTCTCTATCTATTTTTTCCTTTTCTTTCTCTTTCTCTCTCTCTCTCTCTCTCTCTCTCTCTCTCTCTCTCTCTCTTTTTGTCCAGTCACTCCTGTGCTCCCTTCCCTTCTCTCTCCTGTGCCAGTGAAGTACTATTGAATGCAGCCACAGCTGTTTGTGTTTCCAAAAGCATCTCCCCAATGACTCCTGCAGTAGATTCAGAGAGATGCACGGCGCTGCAGTTGTTCCATGAAACTTTTCTTTCTTTCTCTCTTTTTTTTTTTTTTTTGGTTCAAAGGAAATCAAAATGGAAGTTAGTTGGATCGCTGCGGCAGTCTATTGTTCCAGTATTGTAATGGAAAATTGGATATCTGGCTAACAAAATGAGAACATAAACGTTGTTAGATTAGTTGTTAACCCCTTGATGAAATGATTCTAGAAACATCTATCTTTTTGTTGTGTTTTCTCTATACCTCAGCTGTCAGACTTCGCACATTCAGTGAAGGTACTCTTGTCTGGAGCTCAGTCGTTCCTATCTCCCGTGGATGCCGATGCCTTTCTCATTTGATAAAATCCCATCCCGCTTTATTGCCTGAACATCATTGTTTTTTTTAACAGTCTGTTTCCAAGCATGCTTGTCATTTTGTCAGTCATGTCGTCGTCGGCATTGTTATTGTTGTCGTCGTCGTCGTCATCGTTGTTGTCATTGTTTTTACCCATCTTTTTTATTTTGCCTCATTACGGACCGTATGTACAGCCTGCCTTTTATGTGTTGTGTGTCTGTGTGGTGTGTGTGTGTGTATGTGTGTGCTTGTGTTTGCTAATTAAATTCTATGTGTTCTGCAGGACTCCCGAGCCTACTTCCATCTCCTGAACCAGATCGCGCCCAAGGGCCTGAAGGAGGACGAGGAGAGGATTGATATTGACATGAGTGGTTTCAGCGTGAGTACACTGGGGTGGCCATCACCCCACTCACACTTCATTTTAGACTTTATTCTTGTTTTTTAATAGATTCCTACTTGTTAAATTATTTAACGCTGCTGGTGCTTGTTAAGTGTGCTTGTTTGGGGGGCTACAGAAGGCTCCTGCAGAGTGTTCTAGTGGTCATGACTCAGGGGACCACAGCGTGTGATGCAGCAGTAATGGATATCCCAGAGATCACCCCACTCCACACACACACACACACACACACACACACACACACACACACACACACACACACACACTCACTCACTTCTCTGCTCGGAACTCCTAAAAGAGCTCCCTGATTTAATAAAACAGACAAATGCCAGTCGTCTAAATGTGCCCACAGAGACTCATGGAAACATCAGGCTTTAGAAAATAGCTCCATACATTGTGTGTGTGGTGTGTGTGTGTGTGTGTGTGTTATTTTGTGACAGAAGTAAGCAGAGACCATGTACATATATTAAACAGGTTCAGTACTGAACTGAGTTCCTGGAAAGCTCATAACAGTAGAGGTGTGTGTGTGTGTGTGTGTGTGTGTTTGTGTGTGTTTTGAGCAGCCCGTGTTGGAGGGAGTGAACATTTGGCACACAGTAACAGATGCAGCGCAAGTGTTTCTCAGAAACCAGGCAGAGGAGTGTATGCACGCGGTGGGTGGGGGCTGTGCTAATGCATCTGAAATCAGTTAAAAAGCCTGGCTCTGTGTGGGTGCGTGTGTGTGTGGATGTTTGTGTGGGTGAGTGGGTGGTTATAGTAACCCTTGCTATTCATATGGATCCGTCATTCATAGCATTGCCAGGTCTGGCTGTTGTGTGGTTCATTATTTTCCACATAGCCAGCTTGGCATCCTCACTGGCACTGATCTCTCCTTTTCTCCCACAATCCCCAGTGTGATTGCTGCAAGTAATAATGGGGTATTTATGACATCACAATGCCCCCCTAACCACTGTTTATTGTCGGTGCGTTGGCCTGTGTTTTGGCCCAGGTCCGGCGCTTGTAGGGGCCTGTATTATGGAGCTACAGTGGTGCTGGTATTTGTGGAGCCTCTGACCCCCCCCAATGCTCCACCACCACTACCATCCCCCATAACCAGCGGCCTCCTATGGCAGCACCCACCCAGGCAGCTGAGTGATATACAGAGTCAAAAATGTAGTGATTCAGTCAGAGACAATGCTATTGCTTATGGTGTGTGTGTGTGTGTGCGTGCGTGCGTGCGCTCATGTATGTAACCTCTCCCATGGTGCCAGGGCCTGTGCCAACGCTCAGGAGGACGAGAGTAATGACGACCGAGTGGATTGGGAGTTTAAAAGCCCCCAACCCCCCTCCTCTGCTCCCCTCCCCTGTGTGACCATTTGTAATGGTCATGCTTGGGTCACGCTGCTGTCACCACTCTTGGCCCCCTAAGGCCTAAAGCATTTTTAGTAGCCCCGCCACATTGTTTCTTGTGTCGTTAAACAGTTGCAGGTTTTAGTATGGTTTAGGGATGAATGGGTGTTTGTGTGGCCCTTCCTGTGATATGAAGTGTTTTTTTGTGTTGTGTGTGTGTGTGTGTGTGTGTGTGTGTGTGTGTGTGTGTACGCGGTTGTGTGTGTTACCTAGCCAACTTAGCTTCGGTGGCCCAGAGGAGATGGTGCCATTGCTAAAGGTTTGTTATGTTTGCTAAGAGTCCTGAAGGACAGATAAACATGCGTATATCAATAAAGCATGTTTTTAGAATCAGTTCACAATAACAGTAAGTGTTTACATTAAAGTCTAGTGTGTTTTGTTATGGTTGACATGTTTATAGGCTATAGTTCACCACATATTGGATCAATTCAATTCTGTTTTAAAGAGAAGTAGTCTGTCAGACATGATTTTCAAGATTCGCTGTTCGAGCTCACCTCTAGAAATGTCTAGAAACCAGGCAGTAGAAATGCCAGGGTGCCTCGAGAGACCCAAAATGCTGTCTTCTGTGGAAACGCTCAAACGAAATGTTCATCTTTCAGCAAAAGGATGACCTCTAAACACACTACAGCCACCGGGCAGGCCTTATTTGGAACAGATGTCTGTGTAAGGAATGCTTACAGTAGGACAGCTCACCATAGAAACCCAGACCTCATCATAAAAGCTGTATGGGCTCATTGGAAGTGGTGGGGGAGCACAAAAAAAGTCACCAAAAGAAGAATTATGGCAAAATTGTACTGGATGCCCGGCAGGAATTTACCACAGGACAGCACAAGTTAATTACCCAACTGTAAACCAGTGTGGATTCCTGTTTATTCCAGTTTATATTGTAACAGAACTTGCATAGCAAAGCAGCAGAATATAGTCTTATTTACTTACTCTCATATTCTTTTGGGAATGATGAGACGTATATACAGCCATACACCAATTTGTTAATCGCTTAAAATTAAACACATTTTAGACAGATTGAGAGATGGTGTATTTAAATACTGTAGACTGATATATTTCTTCATACTGCCCTGCGGGTTATGTTATATCCTCTTGGCCTTAGCAGATAGGCACTTATGCAATGTCACCTAGACAATAAAGAGTGCTAATACTTCCCAATAACAAATCAAGACCTCATTAAATCAGATACGGCCTCATTACCATATGCTGGTCATTCAGGTCATCGTATCAGACGAGATGAGAGGCACTTCCATATCTCCGACAGATCTGACATTAGGCGGCTCTTGCCATTGTAGCTCACATAGTCAGTGTCCTCTCAGTAATTGGCCATGGGTATCTCCAGCATCTCCTAGATTAGTCTGTGCGGTTTCGGGGAGAGGGGGGGGCGCAGTAAGTGGCCGGTGCTTAGGCAAATGTGTGTGTCCCTGCTGCTCTGGGGAGGATTAGGCCTTCAGGGCCTCATTTTCCTGTAGGTACAGAGTGGGCTGTTGCATCCTGTTAACCTTGGGTTTCCACTTGCTCAGTTAGTCTGTCTGTCAATCAGTCTGTCTGTCTGAGTCTGTCGATGTCTCCGTCTGATGCTCTGTCACTCTGTTGCCCTATTACCCTCTATGTGTCTGTGTCTGTCTTCCTCTTTGAGTCTCTCAAGCTCTCTCTTTGTCTCTCTCTCCCTCTGTTGGTCCCTTCATGCCTGCGTCTTTCTCTCTCTTTCAATCTCTCGATCTTTCTATTTACCTCTTTGTTCCATCTGTCCGTCTCTCTCTCTCTCACTCTCAACCTCTCTTTCTCACTGTCTGTTTGTCCGCCAACCACCTCAGTGGGTTTCTGTCTCTTGGTTTTACACACTGCATTTGTTATTTTATGTCAGTACGAGAGAAGAAAGACTTGACATTGACTTTGACATCAACCTTCATATTTGTCATATTTTACAAAGGCCACACAGACACACCAGCACTGTTTGTTTTCTGATTGTGTGTGTGTGAGAAAAAGAGAGAGAGAGAGAGTGTGTGTGCGTATGCCTCGTATGGCTACTCATTGTGCTGAATTCCTGAGTAAACATACCAGCATTCGCTCTGTCATGTAGGCCAGACTGCTGTCCGTCACTTTGAAGTCGATCAGCTGAGCCTGCAGAGTCACTCCGTCCCTTTTCTGAAAGCCAAACCCAGACACCTTGTTTTGGAGAAACCTTTATTCTGAAAGAATGTGTTTTCTGCAGTTCTGTGTTTGTATCCACGTTCTGTGTGCTTTGCACAATAGCCTGACCCGTTTCTCAGAGGGAGGAAATTGACGGATTTGCATTGTTGCCGTTAACTCTGTGATATCAATCAGGCATGTTTGCCAACTTGAAATGAAGTTGAATGCTCAGACTCGCCCGTGTTACTTTGGGTAAAAGTAATATTGCGCAAAACGTGTTGCATAAGTATGGCATTCACACAATAGACAATAGGCATTCCTGTCTTTTGCTTGTGATTTTCATAATTGTGTTTCATGCTTTACATAAGTTAACAATGTTATTTTTTCAATGTTTTGCTCTTTTTTTAATGATATTCTGCAGGAGAAGGATGACCTGAAGAGGGCAGAGTACATGTTGCAGCAGGCTGACCGCCTTGGCTGCCGACAGTTTGTCACCCCTGCTGATGTAGTCGCCGGCAACCCTAAACTTAACCTGGCCTTTGTGGCCAACCTGTTCAACAAATATCCCTCCCTTACCAAGCCAGAAGGCCAGGACATCGACTGGAGCCAGCTGGAAGGTGTGTGTGTCTGTCTGTCTGTCTGTCTGTCTGTCTGTCTGTCTGTCTCTCTGTCTCTCTGTGTGTGTGTGTGTGTGTGTGTGTGTATGTGTGTCAGAGAGAGAGTATGGAAAGGGGTGGACAATGTAGTTGTGAAGGAGTAGGTGTGTCTACATGTCTGTGAATTTCCTGAAGTCTAAATCTTTCCATGCCAGAAGGTACTTGGCAGTTGTGTATGCCACCTAGTGGAAATTTTGCAAAACACTGCAAAATACTGCAAAATACTGTCAGCTGCAGCAGTCACATAAAATTTATGTCAGTCCAAACCAGTATTGACTATTAACGTTTTCTGTCTTTCTAATCAACATTAATCCAGCTTTATGATGTTGGAAAGAACCAGAGTTTTTTTTACTTAAACTACACTTGTGATGCTTTTCTCTCTGCTGCAGGCGAGACTAGGGAAGAGAGGACCTTCAGGAACTGGATGAACTCGCTGGGAGTGAACCCCCACGTCAACCATCTCTATGGGTAATGTCCTCCACCCTGTCTCTCAACATCACTGTCATGCCCGTTAGAAATGGAGTTGCATGGCAGCATTCCTGGGTGCAGCAAAGGCCTATTTGTTAGGGCTTTCGGTTTAAAGCCGAAGGATTGCCGGTTTAAGCCCCGACCAGTACATCCACAGATGAAGCGCTCTTGAGCGAGTGCTTCATCTCACTGTATGTGTTTGTGTGCTGTGTGTTTCACTAATTCACGATTGGGATAAACACAGACACCAAATTTCCCTCAAGGGATCAAAAGAGGATATATACTTACATACTATACTTATACTTATACACGCCCCATCTCTGACCTGCCCCCGTGTCTCCCTGTCTCTCTGCAGTGATCTCATGGATGCTCTGGTGATTCTGCAGCTCTATGAGAGGATCAAGGTTCCAGTGGACTGGAACAACAAGGTCAACAAGCCCCCATATCCCAAGCTCGGGGCCAACATGAAAAAGGTTAGAATAACTCAGAAATGATCGAGTGATCAAACTTGTGTGGTGATGTTGCTTCATGATGCGTGTTGGACTTGGTGTTCTCTAGTAGTGCCAGTGTATAGTAATTATATTTTATATTTTAGTTAAATAGGAGTTCATCAACAATTAATTACCTGTGTCAGAGAGTGTCAGCTGTATAGCGGTGGATGAAGTGATTTCAAATCTGATGCTTTTGGAGGTACCGTGATCTTTTGCACCAGTGAGCTAGCTGCTAAATGCCTTATGTGCCCGTTGCAGCTAGAGAACTGTAACTACGCAGTGGAGCTGGGCAAGACCAAGGCCAAGTTCTCCCTGGTGGGCATCGGTGGGCAGGATCTGAACGACGGCAACCCCACCCTCACCCTGGCGCTGGTGTGGCAGCTCATGAGGAGGTATGTCACCACCGCCACTTCCTGTTCGGCCGCAGGAGAATAAACACGCCTTGAGCTTGAGTTTATATTTAGTCGTCTAAAATGATTGTGCCTGTGGTCACAAACGGCTATTTGTTGGCCACAGCCATTCGATTTCCATTTATGGAAGGCATGATGTAGTTATACTATAAATGATGTGAAAATCCAGTGTGCTGTAAAGCCCTGTACTGTGTATCTTTTTTGCATTTCTGGTAGATGTAGTGTAGGCTACTTTAAAATCATTTGGTTATTCATGTTAATTTAATTTGACAGTTTACATGGAAGTTTCTGTTGTTTATTTAATTATTTATTTTTAATGTCATTTTTATTTAGGCCACATGTTCAGTTTCCGAGGAGAGGGATTTGTAGACAGCCTTTGTATTCAGACATTATAAATTTACAAGCATTCCTGTGCAGTGACCAGATTTAGGACAAGTGAAAGTACTGATGTCATCTGCTGTAAATGCCTCATCTGTGTGTCTGTGTCTGTGTCTGTGTCTGTGTCTGTGTCTGTGTCTGTGTGTGTGTGTGTGTGTGTGTGTGTGTGTGTGTGTGTGTGTGTGTGTGTGTGCGCGCGTCTGTCTGTATGTCCTCAGATACACTCTGAATGTATTAGAGGACCTGGGAGATGGTGAGAAGGCCAACGATGACATCATTGTCAACTGGGTAAACAAGGTTCTGTTGGAGGCTGGCAAATCAACCAAAATCTCAAGCTTCAAGGTTCGACTTTTTTTTGTTCACGTTTGTTTTTGGTCACATGCACACTTGCTCCAATGCCATCACTCTCTCACTCACTCACACTCTTTCTTTCTCTCTCTCACTCACTCTCAGTCTTGCTCGGACACAGACACACAGAGATTATTTCTATCTGTTAAATACAAACCTTACAGTTTTCATTCTCATATTATGACCTGCATAATCGGTAAACATCCCACTGTGTGTCTCCCAGGACAAAGAGATCAGCTCAAGTTTGCCTGTACTGGACTTGATTGACGCTATTCAGCCTGGAAGCATCAGCTATGACCTGGTCAAGACGGGCAGTCTGTCTGAGGAGGACAAGCTGGATAATGCCAAGTAGGTGCCCGCCTGTATGCACACAATGGGTGCCCCACCAGTTTGACGATAGGCAGTTTGGTTCTGGAGGTTAGCTTAGGGCAGCTGGTAGGGGTAGGTCAGAAATGGAATGTACTAGAAGGTTCAGCCAGGTTTAGCGTCTGCATTTCAGTGTCCCTACTTTCACTTTCACCTTGCATTTCAGTGTCCCTACTTCAGTGTCACCTGGGCCTCATTATTTACCGTTCCTGCGGCTCTTAGGGAAATTGTCTTGAAATGTGACGCAAATTGTGAAATAAACAGTCATGGTTTGACTTCTCTTGCTTTCCGTAGCTTCCTCGAGCAAACATGCCAATATGTCCTCCCAATTCGTTAATAGGCAGAACAGCAACGTCTCATTTTTAGCATGCTAGGTTAGGAGGTTAGGGACAAACAGCTGCAGTGAATATTGGGAGAAGTCCTTTATTATTTCTGTGTCCAGCACATTTCAAAAAGAATGACTTGTCAACTTTGGCGGATACAACGAGCTTCGTAAGTTTTAACCTGTGGTTGTAACAGTAACCTTACGATAACGAAGCAGTTATCTAGTTGTGTTGGCTAGAGTCTCATTACTAGCTTACTGTTGAGAAGTGTCTGTTTAGTCCCCAAGCAATTGGTGGATGTGGTCATCATAGTTTATGTCTTCCTTCATCTCCTCTGAAATTGAATATTCCAACACTTTAATCCCTTTTCCCTTGCAATCCTGACATTAGCGAACAACAGTGAATCAGAGCACAGCTCAGTGTCATAGGTGGAAAAAGATGTTGCATTCATGAGGCATTAGGTTGTCGCCACCTGACGTCAACCTTTTTAGATGTGCTTAGGTTGACAGGATTATCTTTTCATAATAAAGACTAGACACCATGACAACACCACGCCGCTGTGCACTGGATTAATAGGTGGTGTGAAATCCTTTTTGCACTAATTCAGATAATCCCAGCGGGTGTTTTATAATCTGTTGTGCTGTCAGTGAAGGGGAAGAAAAAGTCTTGAATTTAGACAGTGTTTCTCCCAGAATTAGACCATTTTATAAATAAGCAGCCAGTTAAATTATGCTCTGCTTCTATGCTCCCAAAATGCTGTGTTCATTAGTAAGAATTGTGTAGGATTAAATCTGTGCAAGTGTGTTTGGTTGCCATTCACAAACAGACTGCTAGAAGACCATGAAGGACTGCGTGATGAATATGACAAAAATGTGTACATTTTAGGACAATAGACATTAGAATCGCATACTATATTTTGTACTGGTCTGTAATCAATTAATGATCCTGCCTCCTGTTTCCACAGGTATGCTGTATCGATGGCCAGGAAGATAGGTGCTCGTGTGTATGCCCTGCCTGAGGACCTGGTGGAGGTGAAGCCCAAGATGGTGATGACTGTGTTCGCTTGCCTGATGGGACGGGGCATGAAGAGGGCGTAACCTTCGCTGGCCACACCTGCCAATCAAAGCCCATGTCTTCAGCACCTACAAGCCATTTTGCTGGTTAAAAGGCTTTTGGTTTAAAAAAGGAAAAAAAAATGTTGTTAACACAGCCATATTAATAAAAATAAGAAAAGCAAATCTAATGGCAGGAGATGTTAAGAAGTAACATTTAAATGTTTGGCAATAGGTGAATGTTGAAGGGAGGGGCTTGAGAGAGATGGGTTAGATGGACCAGACTGTTTATTTTTTGTCCCCCCCCCCACAGAGAACAGATTATGGTTTGCTTTGAAGGTACATGTAATGTCAAAATGGAACATATGCAAAATTATTCAGCAAAATACTTAAGCATATCTGCATTTGGATTCAAGCCATGTCAAAAAAAAAAAAGAAACCCTTTGCAGTGTATATTTTTTTATTTGCATATTAGTTGTTGTGGACTTGCGTGGTCTGGATGGGTGTTGTGTCAGACCACTCTTGGAAAGGAAGTGCGAGGGAACTGGATCCATGCAGTATTGCCCCCCTCCACCCATTTGCAGTGCTCACTGATGGCTTTTTGTATGGGACCATTGAATCTCAATGCTTATTTTCCTAATGTTTTATATAAATATATATATACGTACATATATTGTGTACAAATACATACAAACATTACATACACCCTGTACTGGTAGAAGCTTTAAACATTCCGTAATATCTGAACTCATTTTAGTTTGTCATATGTCCATATACACTGATTAAAAAAAAGCATCTTACAGAAAGGTCCAAATGAAAACTATGCATGAACAATCCTTTTTTTTATTGTTGATATTATTTAAAAAAAAAAAACACACACACACACTCCATGGATGCTGAGGAAGACAGACAAACAAAAGCTTTAATTGAAACCAATTGACTGTTCTTACAAAGTTAGTCCAAATGGGGAAAAGGGCCACCAGTATGGAGCTGGTGTCCGTCTCACGTGCTTTCAGGTCAGTGTCTGTCTACTTTAGTTACAGCAGCGCAGAAGCAAACATGGAAGGGAGAAACTGGAAGACTTGGGCCGCAACACTGCAGCATGTCGTCTGGACAGACCAATAGCCAAACCAAAACCGTTTGTTTGTTGTTCACATGTCTAGAAAGAACATCTGACTGCAGAAAATAAAGAAACTCAATGCTGTTCATAGTCCTGACCGTCTTGTCTGACTTTGTGTGTGTTTGTGGTTTTAGGTGATGTTGAGGGTGGTTGTTAAAAGGGCCTATGCCTATGAGAGATGAAGTATTTCCAGTGGAAGGGTGTGTGTGTGGGTGGGTGGGTAGGTGTGAGCACATGAGTGTGTTGGCAGTGTGTGTAACATGGGGATAAACATCTTGTGCCTGCCTGACTGTATTGTGTACATCATGCCAAAGATGTGTCCACTTCTCAATTCAAGTAGAGAGTGGGCCAGATTGTGTGAATCCTCTGTGGAGCCCTACAAATCAAATATGCATAAACAATAGCTGCCTAGGCTGCGTGAGGACACCTAATATGCATGCAGTACATTATATTCTTTCTGTCTCTGAGGATGAATTTGATCAAACTTCACTCATTGGCTAATTCAAAATATGGCTTTAACAGATGTATTTCGGGGAAAAAACCCCAAAACTATGCTAATTTGGGATTCTACAATAGTACATTATTGCTGCTCCATTGCGGCCCTGAAAACATTATAGAGATTGAGACTGTCTCTTTGTCCCTGTCAGCATGAGAGTGTGTATGTGTGAGAGTGTGTATCATACCAGTTCATAACAGTTGTAAATGAACCAGGTGGGACTTCAAGGCAGAGGAATTATTTGTAATTTAGCTCCACAAAGAGGCAGATTTTGTCCTTTTTTGTACATTTTTCTCACCTTCACACACACACACACACACACCATACAGAACAGATAAACTAATGCTGTAGGTGTTGTAGTCTGGTAAGGGGGCAGTCTGTAAATGTAAACGTCTGGTCTGTTGCTCTGTCTAATTTTCTGTTATTTTAACCTTCCCCCTGCTTCTCCTGGCTGATTGTAGTGTTCATTCAACCCCCCACCATCCTGATCCCTGCAACCACTCTCTCTTGCCCCGCATCCTCTCTCCTAATCACATCTGCAATCAGGGACTCTGTGTGTGTGTGTGTGTGTGAGAGAGAGGGGGGGGGGGGGGGGCTCTCCAACCTCTACTCACTCAAGCCAATGACAACCCTGTGTATGTCCATATGTATGAGCCAAGCTTAAGCAGATGATGCTAAACCTGTGTGTGTTTTTTCCACCTCCTCCTGAAGCCCCACAGACAGAGAACCCACCCCACCCCCTCCCAACCCCAATCCCTACCCCACTCCCACCCAACACACACATAAGAAGACACAAATCTCACTGATTCTTTGGATGCTCCTTTGATGAGGAGAGGACCACGAGTGGCCCTTCTCACACCCTGGCTGGCACAGATGCTTAATTTTGGCTGAGAGCAACAAACCTAATCTTCTGACCCCCCCACCCCTCCTGAACAACTGTCTGGATGCCCTGAGGGAGAAGAAAAGCTGCTCTGTATCCCCTGTATACCTTCCCAGGAGAACTCTGCTAAAAATTAATTCAGGCCACAATGTGTGTGTCTGTATCTGCCTGTATTTGTGTGTGTGTGTGTGTGTGTGTGTGTGTGTGTGTGTGTGGCCATCTCCCTTCAAGTGTACAGAAGGTGATCACTCAGTTGTGCTATGTGTGTGTGTGTGTGTGTGTGTGTGTGCTGTATGCAATCAGAGCTCTTCAAAGGCACAAGGGCCCTCAGTGCATAATGATGAGCTCCTGCTGGCCACACAATAGGCTGTAGGAGCAGTGTGTGGTGCCCAGTGCACTCTACATGAGTGTGGACTAGAAGGACGCTTCAGACCCTACCGTGTAGGAACAAACAAGGACATGAGTCTGGGTTTGTGTGTGTGTGTGTGTGTGTGGAGTGGGATAGTTTGGTGCTGAGGTTTAAAGTGCCTTACAGAAGCAAAGAGGGTCTGTGTCAGTGAGGGATGGGATGCAGGCTACCAGGAGTTTGAGGGTAATAATCCTCCTCTCTTCTCGTTTTCTACCATCTCCTGCCTCTCATCCTCTCTCTGTCCCTCTCATCCCCCTCTCCCACCCTCCTATTTCATTATTCTCTCTCTCTCTTCCACCCTCACATGCGCGCGCACACACACACACACACACACAGACATATGTCTTTCATCTTTAAAGAAGATTTTAATCTCTTGTGTTCCAATGGATGGAAGACTGTGTTGACTGAAAATTATCTGTGGACTTTTAACCGACAGGATTGATTCCAGGAAAGCAGAGATTTCTGAAAAACAAAACAAAAACAAACTAAACAAAAGGAAAAGGACCTTGGCAGTCATGGGGACTTGTTACAGAGACCTTGATACTCAAAGTACAAAAGGATGATGAGGATTTCTGTCCGCGTGTATTTTGTGAGTTTTGAGACAGATTTTTACGGCAGTCAAGAAGGAATCAGCACGATCAGGTGAGGCTGACATTAGAAAAAGATTCATAAAATAATTTTTATTATGTCCTAATATGTGCAAGGGGTTGTTGGTCATCCCGTGGTCGTCACTAGCTATTTTATACTGTTTTATGACAAAACTAATTGGAACAGCTGTTTAGTGAAATTTTATTTGTGTCCATAATGATAATCAAACCATTCACTCTCCTTCTGCCTATGTCCATCCCAGACTGTGTCATTCTGTGTTTGCTATTGGTTGTATTCCTCCATCTATTCAATGCAAGATGCCTATTTATTTGTCCACTTTAAAGTACCTCTTATCTTTGCACCTAGCTGCTATTTTTTCAATTAGATTGTAATATTCCTGTGATAAAGAATAAAAACGGTATCTGGCTTGAAGCCGGCAAGTCATATTTTGACTCCCAATAATGCTTGATGTAGAAAAATTCCTTGCAAGGGATGCATTTATGACCGATTTCCCTTCCCTTCACTCTTACGTCACATTTCATTGTCAAATGAACAAGCTAGAAGAGTATCTGTAGACCACACAGTTTGTTGACTGTCCTAGTGTTAATATATCACAAGAAGATTTGTGCCTGTATAAGATTTGGTCCTATTCAGAGAGAAGAGTGTATGCGAAGCTCATTTCTCTAAATGACTCACACACAACATCTTGAGGAAGAGCTGTTGAATAGATTGAACAAGCACTGAAGGTCGCTACACACATGGTGTGTGGGAAGTGTGTGTAAGGTGCTCGAGTGAGAGACAGACGGAGGGAGAGAGAAAGAGAGAATGAACATGTGCCGTTACGCTCTTCCCTCTTCCTCTGGTTCTCGACACGACCCACTCTAACACTGCTAGGAATTGTGGGCCCATAATCACCACCACAATACCGTGGTTGCCATGGAAGCCAGTGTTATCTCCACGGTGACAGCAACTTCTCAGTAAAAGCCATGTGTGAGTGTGTGTGAGTGTGTTTTTTTTTTTTTTTTTGCTGGATGACCTTTGCCCAGAGACACAGCGGTAAGCTACATAGTCCTCACATCCATCACACACATCCCACTCTCCTGTATGCTGCTGCGAGTCATGCTGTTATGACTAATAACCTTTGAATGTTAACCTCTATTAGCGCTGCTGTGCATAATTACTCACCAGAGATGAGTGTATAAAAATTCATGTGTTTAAATGGAAGTGTTAAATGGAAGTGCAATTTAGAACTCATTTCAACTTTAATAGCTCTGTTTGCTTCACAGTCGTGTGGGTAGACGGTTGTTTAGCCCGAAGGAGGTTTGTATTAACAATGCCAGCTGCTGTGCCTTAATATCACAACAACAGAAGCATAGCAGATATTTCTCTAATTCACAGCTTCTCAAACTTTACCTGTCACTCCCCACTTCATAGAGTGAAGAATTTTCAGAGAGAAGAATCCCCACCTGTCCCCAGCAAAGCGATAGTGTATCCATGTTACATTTTCCTCCCACACTCGCTTGATATGATCTGAATCTGATTGGATTCAATTTTATGTCAAAAAATGACTCTGCTCATGCATTTCAAAAATTATGCATTAAAAAAAGACATATTTCCTGATGCTCATTGCACCACACCAATCATGCGGATAATCCCCATTTTTGGGACCCGCCCCACACTTTAAGACCCAAGGAACTACAGGAAGATATGAGAACATGGTTAGATCATGTCCTCTGTGATGTGCAGTGCATGTCTGTAATTGAAAAGCAAAGTTTCATGAGAATATAAAGGGATGATGCTGTAGCTTTTTTTTTCCAATGTGTGTGTGTGTGTGTATGTGTGTTTAGGTGAGAGATGACAGGTCAGATGCTGGTTGAGAGTGCAGACCTGACGGTCCACAGGCTGTCAGTGAAGACGTCCATGGAGGATGAGTCTGATAGGGCTGAGAGCATGCTGAGTCGGTGAGGAGTGACCAAATGCACTGTAGACTACACCATTACACCATCACATGCTCTACAGCTACATAGGACTGCATACTGTACACTGACTGCATGCTGCACACTAATTCACTTCTTGTATGTATCTGTGTGTTGTTGTGTGTGCTATATTTGTATCTACGCGCTGGGTGTGTGTTTGTTTAAATGTGTCTATCTATGAATTGTGTGTGTGTGTATGTGTCTGTGTGTGTATGTGTGTGTGTGTTTATGTGTGGCAGCAGCAGGCCTTCGGTGTATGACGACACCTCCTCTGAGCTTCAGAGAGTCGGTGTTATTGAGCCTCGGGGTTTGCACTCCCAAAACTCCTTCCGTGGACGAGGAGCACTGTCCAGGTGATGTCAACTTGCCTCTATAAATTATTTACAACATCCACTGTTGACAGGTTTTCAGCAACTGTCATTTTCTTTGCACTTATGAGTCGCTGGCACATGTAGAGCTCCATTCCTCTCTCACCCTCCCTCAGGTTGGTGAGTATGGTGGTGACGCTCCGAGACTGGGCGCATAAGAGCCTCCATGAGGAAGAAGAGCGTCCAGACTCCTTCCTGGAGCGCTTTAGAGGGCCCGAGATTCAGATGGCTCCCAGTCGGATCAGCACCACTGGGCCCGACCCAGACGGCTCCAACAGCAACGTCAAAGCCAAGTGTGTACCACCACCCTGTCTTAACGGTTTCAAAACTGCATGCATCACAGTGCCTTGTATCACATAGTTGTGGACCTGCAGCACATGTCTAGACACAGTACATGTGTATACACAGTACTGGTGGAATGTGTCTCACATTTAAATGGAAACAGTTAGCATCATTTGATGTTTAGTAAACAGTACCTTGTTTGGGGTGGAAAAAAAAATTTCCTCCTTTTAACAGGCTTCAAAGACACAGTTTCAATTCACTCTCTCTAGATGGTGAAGTGGTGACATTAAAAATCGTCCCCAAGTCATTCAGTGGTAGCCTATAGGCTTACCGTGACGGTAGTCTGGCTACAACCAGAAAAGCAAATTTGATCGTGGGCACATCTGCACAATCTTAATTATCGTGACTAAATACATCTTCTGCCATGACAAATCCCTCAAGTGTATCCTCACAGATCAACACAGCTGAGAGTGGCAATTCTAGTACAGAGCTCTAACAACAAAAACAACCAAAAATTCATGCACTGAAAGAATTCAACTAATAACCCCAATCAAAGCCTTGGTAAACATGGGACTCAGTTCAAAAACAGACATTGTCAATAAGCAATATCTAGCTGAAATCCCTAATAGGCCAAGGAATAATGACTGACATTAAAGGTGATATAAAGTGTTTTTTTTAAACCTGAATCACCAAAATCAAATTATGAGTGCTGCCTGCCTGTCCTGAAAAGACCTGCTAATCCTGTGATCCTTTTATCTCCTCCACACAGGAAAAAGTCAGATGCTTTGGTTATGGCCCCTGCAGATGATCTCTACTACCGCTGGCTCTTTGTCATTGCTGCTGCTGTACTTTACAACTGGTGCCTCCTAGTGGTCAGGTAGAGTAAGGCAAGATCATTTCTCGTGCTGCATTCTGTCTTATTGACTCAAATATGGTGTGTATTTTTTTTTCGCTCAGGAGGCCCAGACTTTTAACAAACACCCTTTATTTTGTAACGAATATACATGAATATCTTTTTATACAATTTATCACAAATCTAATTAAAAAATCTAGAAATAATTGTTTTAATGAAAGTTTTTCATTTTATTTGGATAAGCCTATATTAAATAGGCCTACACAATTTGTTGGATGCATATCACGTTCATTCCGGTTCTGTATTTAGTCTGGTGTATTATAAGCACCTTTTGTGTGATCAGGTATGTTATTCAACCCAACACTAGACACAAGGAACACTAAATGCAACATCTGCTCCTTTTCAAAGGCCCTCTTTCTCTTTCTTATCTCTGGCATGCTCAGCAATGAAAGATGTCTGGAGGAAAACACACACACACACAATCAGAAAGAGAATGAAAGAGAGAGGGAGGGAAATAGAGATAGAGCAAGAAAGAGAGAGAGAGGCAGAGAGAGAGATGCGGATAGAGAGAGAGAGACAGAGAAAGAGAGAGAGATCTAATCTGTTTCTCGTGTCTAATTGTGGCTCCCTATTTAGATGATGATTTATGCAAATGAGAAAGAGAGCTTTTTCCAAAGCTTTTTTCCTGTGGCTCCCCTTCCCTTGCGCTAAGGCTCTCTTCTCCTCTCTGTCCTGTCCCTCCTGTCACAGGGCCTGCTTTGATGAACTCCAGACCAGTAACTTCATCCTGTGGCTGGTGATGGATTATGTCTCAGATGCCATCTACATCCTGGATGTATGTGTGAGGCTACGGACAGGTAGGCAGGAAAGCACTAGTAGGAGGAGAGGATGATCCCGCATATTCACATGTTCAAGCTACTGATTTCACTATCAACAAGAGACCTACACAGATAATGAGATCTGGAAAACACTATATGTTTCCATATATCTTGCCCTGTTATAGACAAATAACTTTATGCAGGCATAGGCTGTTTAAAAAAACAAAGGACTGAGTTGGCCCCAAGCGTGACATTAACTTGTTGTGACAAATTCTATAATATAAATGGCCTTGGAACTGGAACAGTTTAAAGAGGAATTGGTATGGTGTGGTAATACGTCAGGCCAAACTGTACTTTTTTAATATAAAAATATTAAACATTTATATTTTATGTAAATTTATATTTCATGTAAAATGTGCCCTCTTTATGATCCCAAATGACAGGATTCCTGGAGCAGGGTTTGCTTGTCAAGGACCTCACCAAGCTGAGGGACAGCTATGTGCGCACTATGCAGTTTAAACTGGATGTGGTCTCCATCCTTCCAACAGACCTGGCCTACATCGCACTGGGCATTCATACCCCTCTCCTTCGCTTCAACAGGCTGGCGCGTTTCTCACGCATGTTTGAGTTCTTCGACCGCACGGAGACACGCACTAATTACCCCAACATGTTCCGGATCTGCAACCTGGTTCTCTACATCCTAGTCATCATCCATTGGAATGCATGCATTTACTTTGCCATTTCCAAGTCTCTAGGATTTGGTTCAGATCAGTGGGTGTACCCAAACATCTCAGACCCAGAGTTTGGAACCCTGACCCGTAGTTATGTCTACTGTCTCTACTGGTCCACCCTGACACTCACAACCATCGGCGAGATGCCTGCTCCAGTCCGTGATGAGGAGTACCTATTTGTTGTCTTTGATTTCCTCGTAGGGGTTCTTATATTTGCCACGATTGTTGGTAACGTGGGCTCCATGATCTCCAACATGAACGCCACACGAGCGGAGTTTCAGGCGCGCATCGACGCCATCAAGCACTACATGCAGTTCCGCAAGGTCAGCAAAGAGCTCGAGGCCCGCGTCATCAAGTGGTTTGACTACTTGTGGACCAACAAGAAGGCAATAGACGAGCAGCAGGTGCTGAAGAATCTGCCCAACAAACTGCGGGCTGAGATCGCAATCAACGTGCACTTGGACACGCTGAAGAAAGTGCGCATCTTCCAGGACTGTGAAGCTGGCCTGCTGGTTGAACTAGTCCTCAAGCTAAGGCCACAGGTCTTCAGCCCGGGAGACTACATCTGTCGCAAGGGTGACATCGGCAAAGAGATGTACATCATTAAGGAAGGACGCCTGGCGGTGGTGGCAGACGACGGCATGACACAGTATGCCCTGTTGACCTCTGGAAGCTGCTTCGGTGAAATCAGCATCCTCAACATCCGCGGGAGCAAGATGGGCAACCGCAGGACAGCCAACATCCGCAGCATTGGCTACTCTGACCTCTTCTGCCTTTCCAAGGATGACCTGATGGAGGCCGTCATGGAGTACCCTGAGGCTAAGAAAGTCCTGGAAGAGAGGGGCCGCGAGATTCTGCAGAAGGAGGGCCTGCTGGAGGAGATGAGTGGGGGCCTGGGTGTGGAGGAAATGGAGGAGAAGGTGGAGCGGCTGGAGGCGGCGCTGGACACCCTGCAGACGCGTTTCGCTCGGCTCCACAGCGAGTACACGGCCACCCAGCAGCGGCTGAAGCAACGACTGACTGTGCTCGAGCGGCAGCTGCGTTACATGGGCAGTGGCTTCCTCTCGGATGGCAACGAAAGCACGCTTGACGGAGATGGAACATACAGCGAAGTAAACGTTCACCTCTGAGTCAAGACAGTGCTAACAGTTGGGCACAAGGAGACACTTTCATTGCTCCTCTCATACTCAGGCCTGAACTTTTAACATTTTTGGACATGTTGTGGATGAAGTAGATTCAGTACACACCTAAAACATCAAATTCAAGAATGTTTTTTATTCTCTTATGAGAATAGGCAGAACAATGTTGAGTTATATGACTAAGTTTATCTCTGATTTGAACAACTTTCTCTGGTTTTAATGTTTTAAGTAAAAGATCAGAAGGTGTTCAGATGGGACAATGTTTTAATTTGCTCTCATGTATAAAATGTAGGCTTATAATGTGTGCATATGTTCAAGCAATAAACAGGAATCATCCAATGACAATCAAGATGGGTGGGGGTGGGGGTTGTGTCAAACACGCTTCAGTCTACTGCTTTCTCTGTTTGCTATAGGCTAAATGTCGGAACTAATTAAAATGTTTTGTCTTCACTGTAGCCTATTTGATATGAGATGTTTGATGTGAGAACGTTTTGTGCATGTAAAAGTTAGGCCTATCATTATGATGTGCAGTTGGTCTTTTGGGGTGTAGGCCATATGCATATGACTAGTAGGCCTACAGGTTGGGCTCTTTGCCACAGCAATTGGGGAAAATTGATAAAGTAGTGACAGGCACCTGAAGAAGAATTTCTATCCATTTCAAAATAACATGTATGTAATGATGTGAAAATGCAAGATGATATCAGTTGGGCAGAGCTAATTAGCCTCACCTACACTTTGAGGAAAAGGCTAGAAAAAAAGTCTTTTGTTGATAGGCCTACAAAAAAAATGTCTGATGTGAAAAGACACTTTAAGTGAATCCCTGATATTTTGCTTGACTGGTCCTGTTGGGCCTGTATATGTGAACAGTTCCAAACCTTACAAAATAGACATTTTGGGACAGACAAGGCTATGAAATAATAATACTCTACAAAATAAAATTTTAAAATAATAAAACATAAAATAATGTCGTTAATATAGTGTATACAACCTTTCTAACGACCCACTGATTATATAGGAGACTGATATTTGTAAATGTGCACTTCACTAGCTCACAGCGCTAGAGAAAACTTCTCTATGGATTTGCACTAGCTCAATGAAAAAGGAATTTTGGACAGGCGACATTCTAAAGCAGCATAACGGGGTCTTCCCTTGTCAGTAGTCGCAGAAGTGATGATTTCATTGCCGCGCTCTATTTGAGAGGAATGGAAACATATTTATACTTTCTCTGAAAAGGTGAATATTTAAACGAATACTAAAGTGATCTCGATTTAGAAGATACCTGGCTATTTGTCGTCTTGGTTGTTAAGAGTCGTTCATTTGAAAGGTGAATTGTGATAGCTAATGTCAGTTTGAGTAACGCATGCTTAGCATAGCCTGACGTTTTATGCTAGTAAGAGATGTTAAAATGACCAGCACGCTAGGTTGCCTTTTAACTTGGTTGGTTTTGTAGTCAAGTGCCATCGAGATATTTTGACTCATTGGTTTAACTGTTAGAGATCAAAACAATAATGACAGTATTTGTTCGGCATAGCTTTCAAATCGATAGTCAATGACTAGGCTAGCTAACGTTAAATTAGTGCCCGCTAACATTAACCTCAGAAGAAACTTATAAACTAGCCGGACAGTCTAATGTTATTTTTTACGCAAATTGATTGATGTGTAACACGATCTAAAGAAAGATGTTGGTATGTTGATGTGTGGTGCAGTCATTTGATTAGGGTCATACTCACTAACATTTGTAAAATTGTTGCAACGTCAGGTTGTCCTCATCCGGTCAACAAGTTTACGCTACTCACTGCAGATGATATCGTAGAGTTTGACATGGATTTCTAATGTTCACCACTGCATTTGTGTAGAAAAATTCAGTTTTGTTGACACAATTTTGCTGTCTGGCATCGTTACGATTTTACATTTGAAAGAGGCAGTACTTTTGTCATGTAGTTTCTGAAAGATTACCGTATTCTCCTGACTGCACAGTTTGACACTTCGTGTGTGTTAACAACATAGGCTACATCTCATCCTTTAGACACCAAAATGGCTTTCAACTTCGGGAGCGGCGGCGGAGGCGGATTCTCTTTCGGAGCCCCGAAGACAACCGCTGCACCAACTGGCTTTGGCCTCCAGACTAGCACCCCAGCCGGTGGTGGATTCACGTTCGGGACTCCTGCACAACCTCAAGCCCAAGCCCAAACCCAAGCCCAGACCTCTGCGCCGCAACTCACCAGCCTCCTTACACAGCCCACCCCAGGGAATGGCGGCACTACAACCACAGGAGGGTTCTCCTTTGGCACCCCTGCACAGGGCAACACTACTGGAGGAGGATTTTCATTTGGGAGTGGGGCAGGTCTTGGGTGTGTGGCAGTATTTGCACATTAATTTGCCAATACATCAGAGCATGGATCAAAGTTAGTCTTGCTAGTAACGTTGTGAACTCGACTGTAGTGCAATACTTGGAATTATACAACTACAATCACACATTACAAATGCCCTATGCAGGACTGTAGTCTACGTAATATGCAGGTATACACCGTACCACCACTTAAAAAGTTCTTGGGTTTGCGTATATCCAGTAAAACATAGGTTGCAATACTGACAACACTGTAATAGCAGTAGCTGTGGCAAGGCCCCATCACAGACAGTATACCCACTCCAGCAAACAAGACTACAGAACTGGCCCTATGGTATTGAAATATGGTTTTATATTAGGTCGTGTGTGTGTGTGTGTGTGTGTAATGTCCCCTCTAGCACCGCCACTCCAAAACTTGGCCTTAGTGTCCCGGCTTCCTCTCAGCCTGCCAACACCGGTTTGACCCTGGGTGGCCTGGCAACATCCACAGCTGGATCCGGCTTCTCTTTTGGTGGGCTCTCCACCCAGACTGCAGCACCTGCTGCTCAGCTGCAGACACAGGCCCAGCAGCCTACTGGGGGTTTCAGCTTCGGCACACCCAAGATCCAGCCCACCATGGCCGCTCCAGCTCAGGTTGCTCCCTCTTTAACGCTGGGGGGAAGCACAGGTAGGCCTGCTTTTACAAGCGCCATGTCTGTGGATGGTGGTGTCTGGAAGCAGTATATACCAAAAGTCTTAAGTAACTGCATGCTGACATGACTGATGACCAGCATTGAATTGAGGATGGTTAGAAATGGGTCATGAATGTCAGTAGTATTTGGTGTATAAGGTTTAGGACCATTTGTCTTGAAATCACATCTCTGAATATGTCTGTTTGTCTGTATCTGCCTTGCTCTGTATCTTGTATGACTCTCTCTGCCTGTCAGGTCTCACTCTTGGTGGAGCTGCACCAGCTGCTGCATCTGCAGCTCCAGCAGCGACAACCCAAGGTGGAGGATTTTCCTTCGGGATCAAACCGGCAGGTAGTCATTAGAGTCAATTATTGATACATCTAATTAATGATAAGTGTGTGTGTGTGTGTGTGTGTGTGTGTGTGTGTGTGTGTGTGTATATATATATACACATATATATATATATATATATGTCTATATGCCTCTGCCTGCCTGCCCTATATTATCATTGTCAAACTGTGAGGTTGCAAATATTTATCTTAGAATGAAATGTACGGTTGCTCATGTGGTTTATGTGATGTATTTGGTACTATCCCTTATCCCTTACATAATGCATGTCCTGTGGTGATCAATTGCACCTCTGCAGCCACTCCAGCTCCTGTTGCGACAACAGCAGCTGCCAGCCAGGCCGCCCCTGCTCCCGGAGCCTCCTTGTTCGCCCAGCCCATTGCATCCACCCCTGCCACTGGCTTTACATGTAAGTTACAGTCTTATTACTGGATCAGTCTCTTTCTGAATAATATTGGCTCTGCCTCCTGACAGCTTTTGAAATTGGAGATTTGTGATGGTCTAAATTAGCCTATTTTAGTTTATGTTTGTGTGCAAGTTTGGCATCACATTAGCATTCCAATAATATACATAATATCTGCTGCAGCGTCATGAAGCTGACGCGTATAGTGACATAATAGTCGCTGTCTTTTCTGTCACCAGTGGGAGGTGCGACGACTGCTGCAGCCTCCACAGCCTCAACCGCACCCAGCGGCACAGGACTGAGCCTTAAACTGGGCACTGTCTCCGCTGCCCCCACTATCGCTGCTACCACAGGTGCCCAACAGATAACACTACACCCACTATGACCACAGACACAGTTAAAAACCATCACTGTCCGACTTGGTTAAATGATGGGGGGGCCAGTGCCTGGATGTGGAATAAGCCCAGTGCTAGACTAACTTTTTATTTTTATTTTATTATTATCATTTTTTAAATCAATGTAAAGTCTAGGTCTAGACTGAATCTGTGAAACCAGTCCTGAGAGACTGATAAGTTTGTATCATCATCAACATTGGTCTCTGAAAAAAAGGGCCTCTGTGGTTTTTATGTCCAAAAGATGGTCTTCTACACCATGTTCTTAAACAGCCCATTTAGTGCCTGTTTGTGTTGGTTGCATTATATTTTTATATTTATACCCATCTGTGTCTGTGTCTGTGTCTGTGTCTGTGTCTGTGTGTGTGTGTGTGTGTGTGTGTGTGTGTGTCAGCCGCTGCCACTTCAGCAGCCACCACGGGCTTCAGCCTTGGTCTAAAGCCAGCAGCTGCTGCAGCCCCCATTGGGGTGACGACCACCACGGCGGTCACGGCGGTAGTTGCAGCTCCAGCGAGGTACTACCGAGAGTTGCATCCATATTCTCATCTCTCCCCCTCCACTTTTGCTGTGCTTTCACCACTTGCTTGCCCTGACTTTTTCCTTTTAGACTTGTGCAATACATGTTTATCACATGTGTGCGTGCGTGTGTGTGTGTGTGTGTGTGTGTGTAGCACGGCCCCTGTGATGACATACGCCCAGCTGGAGGGCCTCATCAATAAGTGGAGCTCTGAGCTGGAGGACCAGGAGCGGCACTTCCTCCAGCAGGCCACGCAGGTCAATGCCTGGGATCGCATGCTGGTGGAGAATGGGGAGAGGGTGAGTGGAACAATAATTGCACTACTACACAAGCCGTGTGTGTGTGTGTGTGGTGTGTGTGTGTGTGGTGTGTGTGTGTGTGCGCGCGCGTGCGCGCGGCAGGGTGAGAGAGTTCTGTCTATGTCTTGGGATGTCCATGTGTACTATGTAGGGTAGGGTGGGGAATGAGGGGCTCAGGCCCATCCCTTGGTGCAAGATCGGCCTGGTGTGTTTCAATTTCTTTGTCTGTCTTACAATTTGTATGCTGTATAGACACTTCTATGTTTATAGTCAGTAGTTTTTTTTTTTAAGGTGGTAAGTAAGTGGACTGTATTTGACCCCTTTTCTGGCTGACTGCAAGCACCATAACTTCAATTAGAATTGATTTTTGGAATGCTACAACTTTTTCTTTCATTTTTCTTTCTTTTTTTGTACAAGAAGCGCAGTGCATTTTTTTTCTTTCATGAATTCCTCATTTATATCCCACTGTTGAACTCTTTTTGTTCCCTGATAGATCACAGCTTTGCACAAAGACATGGAGAAGGTGAAACTGGATCAGAGAAGGTGGGCCTCACTTTTTTTTTTAACAGTGTCTGAATGCTTTCTGCCAAATTAATCACATGAAGTAGACAACTGTAACCTACAAAGAATGTGTGGAATACATTAAGCTGAAAAGGCTTGCCCATAGATGGTTGATACTTTACTATTAGATCAACTTTGATTTCAGATGTTGCAATAATTTCAGGTGTTGTAACTGTGTGGTTCTTGGCTTGACTAGGTGTTCCATAACACATTGATTGATGTAACTTGGGTGTCTGTGGGGCTTGGGCCAAACCGTAAATCTCATGGTAACCTCTCCTCACAGACTAGACCAGGAGCTAGATTTTATCCTCTCCCAGCAGAAGGAGTTAGAGGATCTGCTGGGTCCCCTGGAGGAGTCTGTGAAGGAACAGAGCGGAACCATCTACATGCAGAACGCGGATGAGGAACGGGAGAGAACGTAGGTGTACCCCCTTTACATAAGAGTTCAAGTTCAGCAAAGTTGCTCCTTTTTCAGTGAGGTTTGCCACCCTTTTTATATATATATCCTGTCCGGATCTTACTAGGAAAATACATTTATTTTTAAACATTTCCAAGACAGAAGTAACTAGCTACAATAAGGAAGGGTCTTGTGCACCATCAGTTACGACTTAATCAGTATAATGATTAATGATAACCACATAGAAATGAGGTGTGCATTGGCCTTTGATTAAATAGCTAAATAAATTAAATACATGTAATGTAGTCCAGTTATGTTTACACTGCCTTGCGTGTGGGTCTATAGCTTGACTGTCTTAACTTAGACTGAGATTAAATCTCCTTGCAGGTACAAACTGGCAGAGAATGTGGACGCCCAGCTGAAGAGGATGTCCCAGGACCTGAAGGAAATCATTGAACATCTCAACACATCCGGTGGACCTGGGGAATCCACTGACCCAGTGAGTATATTGCTGTTTGCTTAAAGCATTGGTTAGAACGAGCATTGGCTCTGTCCAAGTTCATTGGTTCAACTGAGACATTCTGCTTTGTCCTAGCTCCAGCAGATTTGCAAGATCCTGAATGCACACATGGACTCGCTGCAGTGGGTGGAGCAGAACTCAGGTTGGTACTTTTGCGTTTTTCCTCTCTCGAGGTGACAACCGTGTGCTCTCAAATAATTTTTTTTCTGAATGTTGTTATTGAATTTATTGAAGCTTCTGTAAACCAATTGTTGTGTCCTTTACAAAGCTTGTCAACGCTTTCTCTTTGTTTTTCCTTACAGTCCTACTACAGAGACGAGTGGAGGAAGTATCAAAATTGTGTGAAAGCCGAAGCAAAGAGCAAGAGAAAAGTTTTCGTCTTAATTTCCAGTGATTTTCTTTCTTTCTTTCTGACCCTGCATAGTGAACGCTGTTAAAATTGGATTTGTTTTCTTCTTTCTTTGTCTGTGTTAGAAAAAATACAGATATTCATTTGCCTGTATGAATTGTGTTACAATAAAAGATTACATTTTTAAGCAGTTGCATTTCTGAGTTTGTTTTTAGGTTATATGGGCTGTTTTCCAAAACCAAAATGAAAAAGAAAAGTGTAGGACACTGATTTTAAGAAGTAGGTGATCAAACCACAAGCTGAACAGTATTGTGTGCAACCTATAGTAAACCTGCCTACCAGTTTACACACATGTAAGATGCAAGATGTAATTTGTTTACACATATGTACTGACCGTTGCTACTTTTGATGTACATCCACTTTTACTAGATTTTTTGCAGTTTTAGAATGTGTTTACTAATCTTTTACACATTATTGACATGTCACCCACTTGTGCTGTTGTTCATTGTAGTGGTGAGGTGATGAGGGATTCATGGAACAAGACTGGATGTGACTCCTGAGATGACAACTTACAGAAGTATTTTGAATGGGAGTAAAATAAACACACAATTCACCCAAGGTGGTTGAGGCATCGAAGTGGCGATTTATTCACCAATACCTTTCAGAAAGTCTCGATCTGTAAGATTTTTCTCCACGTATGAGAGGTTAGTAAATTATCTGACCATTCAGAAAGCGAGAAGTTGTCAGAGATCTAACCAATGGGATAGCATGGGGGATTTGAGCAGGATGCGCCATTTTAGTGCGTCTCTAGCCATCCGGTAAGATGGCGCCATTGCTTTGTCTTCTGTGAGGCGATTCAATATTCAGTCTTTTTCCGAGTTAACACTTATTTTTGACATTTGGGATTTCCTACATTTGAAGAAATCCCTTTGATACCCATCGATTTGAGACGTGCAAGAAATGACTACAGACATCAGCAGGTATTTGCGCAACTCAAGATTTTAGACGTCGGTTTGCTTATTTAGCTGACTAGCTAGTTAGCATGGCGCCTTGCTTTTCTTTTACATTAATGGAGGCAGAGCTAGTAAGCTAAGCTAACGAAGCTACCGGTTTGCAGACACTGCCGGCGTATTTCCTCTGTTGCGGCAATCACGCTGTTAACTGGTTATTGTTTGATGAAACTGGCATGCATTTCCAAAGACAGGTCTACATGTTGATGACTACTTTCTTGGATTACTGTTGCAATAAAGGTTTTGAGATTGCTGCGTCTAAAGAATAGAAGTGCTTACTCCCAACTATCTAGTTGCTAATTTTTTGCTAAAGGAGGAGGTAGATGCATGCCTGTGTCTGGGTGCCTGCATGCACAAAGACTGGTTGTTATAGGTCTTGCATCCCCTGTATATCAAGTTACTCACTTAATCCATGCATAGCTCATCATTGTTCTTAAACCGCAAGTTGCCTTTTGTTTCAGCGTGGAGCTTTTCAATATTTGTTTGGCTAGCTAGTAACATTATCTAAAATGTTAACAGTTAGCTCGCTAACATAAACAAAGGCCAGGATCGGTTGTATTTTTTCCAGTGTAAAAATAGAAAGCAATACATTTTTCACGAGACCACATTTTCTTTATTTGCCAGACACGAAACGCCAGTTAATGTTGCATGCCGATCATCTTTTTCCTCAGGTGTTTTGATAGGCTAGATAGCTAGATGGCAGCTAATGGAAGATGAGTGCGGTGATTACCTAGTGATGACGCAGAATGTCCATAAACACGAGGACGGCACAAGACCCGCGCGAAGTGCTTGTGTTGAATGGTTACGTTTTCCCTTCGACTTTCTGTGCACGCCTTTCTTATGTTCCATGAGGTTCTCGTGGCGCGGGAAATATGATGAACGAAACAAAATAAAGATTTGATGGCTAGAATGAAAACAGTATATTATGAAAGAATAAACATTGTTTATTTTATCTGGGTTAACGTTACATGACACATTGATAATTTAAGCAAACATGCATTAAATGATTATTGCGTTCTGCATAGTAGCCCATTGACAGCTTTTTTTCGCTGCTGTAACGCCTCAGTGCGTGAAGTGACATGCAGAGTGTCATTTTGCCAAGTCATATTCATTCATTTGATGATGCATAATGAAGAAAGGAGCCAGTCGGTGTAGCCTCAGTGGCCCGACGATGGCATGAACATAGGCTAGTCCATGTCTTAGAGACCAAAAATTATACTTGTCAATGTCTTTGGTACACGTGGACCATCATGGTCACTTTTGACATGGCCATAATGCATGCATTTAACTCTTGAACAGTATCCCTGGTAGTTCCAGCAAGCTGAATACATTGGTGACAAAACTCCATGAGTACATGAGTTATTCTGCAGAAGAGGATATTAATGAGCCCCAAACTTCGGGTGAGTTCCTTAGGGTTTGGTGTACTGGGGATTCTTACTGTTTACAGGTATCAGCCCACTATTATCTATGGGCTGTAAACTATACCATAGACGTAGTGGCAGCCTGGAGATGTAGGCATAAATCAGCTCAGTGCTTGACTCTTTGGTTGATTTCAGGCATACCGAACTGTAGATATGGTTAAGCTGTGATCTAAGCCATGTGAACATTTGCACACCTTGTATCGGATATACTAGGTTGTGGTGAGTTTTTATTTATTTTTTACTTTGTGGGTTCACCAGTGTTTCTCTCTCCCATCCTCTTTTTGTTTTGTTTGTTTGTCTGTCAGTTGCAAAGGCATTTTCCTCATAGTGAAGCAGTATGTTGTGTGTGGCTTGTGAGTTTTCATGGGCACTTAGCAAATTATCAGGCATTTGGATTGGTTAGGTTCCTATTAGTTAAGTGCTTTTGACATAAAACTCCTGTTGTGATAAACTTGATAAGTTGTCTTGATGAGTTGTTTAGCCAGTTAACCCAGTTTATGCTTGGTGCATCCTGGACAATTAGATTGTATGTGGACAGTTCTCAAGTGTAAGCAACCATCAAGAAACAATGTGATTTGATCATTCAAACTAGTTATGGTTTGATGCACATGTAGGCTTAGTAGTTGAAGATGACTTGGATGGTAATGAAATTTGAGCAGAGGTGGTTAGCGATGCCATTGTCTGTAGCTTACCACAAAGTTGTATGATATGCTGGTGTGGAAGGTTATGCAGCTTGGTGGTCTACTTGTGATCCAGTTGCCCAAGGCACATGTTAAAATGATTATTAACACAGCCTACGTGTCCATAATACAGTGGGTAAAATGCCTTTGTGATTGTCTCAAACTGCTCTATTGTCTCAGTTTCTGCTTAGAATGTACTCAGTGAACATCTTTTATGTCTTATAGGTAAAATGGCCTCTACTGAATCAACGACAACTGACCAAATCATGGAAGAGGTATGGTTTTGTAGTCGTGTGTTAGTTTAGAAAACAACGTCTGTTTCACACTATCTGCATGTAGTTTTGGGCATTTTTTCCAGAAGGGATAGCCTATCCCAGAAATATTGCATTTTAAGGAATGCAGATGTCTTAAATGAGTTAATGTAATAATGCCGTTCAGGTTGCTTTTTCATTTGTGCATCTGTTAAAGCATGTATAATTGGGGGAGAATCAGGCAATTTTCAGCCAAGCTTTTGTGTCTGAGTCTATATTTTCTCCCAAAGCACAACACCAAAATCCCTTAAACTTACTGTGTGATAGAGCTAATTGGTTGCATTGACTGTCATTGGATAAAAAGTGTGTCATGCTTTGTCTTTGTACCATTAAGCTTATGACCTTGAGGAAGGTCTCGAAGACCTATTTCACTGTGTAGTGTTTTGTCCTGTAAAATGGAGTCATGTTAACCATTTCTGTGCCAGGGGAACATTCAGAGTTGTTTTTCTGTTTGTAAATTGGAGCAGTGTTAACTCTTGATGTGGCAGAGGTCTGAGGAATTTTTAACTCTTTGGGTTTTTGCAATTCATTCATTTTGTGTTCATGCAGCCTGGGAGTTCCACAGAGACAGCTAAGCCCTCCTCTTCAAGATCTAAGAGGTGAGAAGACATCTATTTTTCCTTGATATTTCTGTTTCTGCCATTGGATTATATAGACAGTGTCACATTTTTAAATATAGATTCTGAAGAAGGTGTTTATTTGACAACAAAGCATCGATAGGTAGTTTTCTCTGGGCTCACTATTTAACTATGTTGTTTACTGACTAATTGTGCATTATCGTCTTGCGTTCAATGTCAGGAAACCCACTACTGTGACCAAGCACACTGGCCTGGATCAGTCTGACGAGTCTGAGCAGAGTGATCAAGAAGACAATCCCTCTGACAGCAACACGGAAGTGACCAGTTTACCAAAAGGTACAGGTCTTTTTTTCCCCCCCTTTCTTTCTTTTCTTCCTTTTTCCATTTCTTCCCTATATAATTTATATAAACCAAACAGGTCATTGAGCTGTGTAAGATGGACGATGTTGAATTAACAGCACTTATCCTTTGATTCAGAATATGAAAATGGCTTTGACTTCTGAGGCTTTAGGCTTGTTGCTTTGTTTTTTTTTTTTATTTGATTATTTTTTGTTCTGCCAGACTGATGTCTTTAAAGAGATGGTAAATACTGTCAATGCAGATATTTTCACAAGGTTTTTTTTTTCCCTCCAGGGACTGTAGTGGTCAACCCTGAACCTGTTGGGGATGAGTCTCAAGATGATTTCACAGGCCCAGAGTTCAGAAGCCGAGGCGCGAAGAGCAAGGGAGAGATCCAAAGGAAACAAATGGGAAACGGTCTGTCTAAATGCGCACACACAGACATTCAGCATTTTGAGTGAATGGAGAATTATCTTGAATTGTATCATTACTCTTGGTGTTGTTTGATCACTTTTAGTGTTTGCTGCATTTTTGTGTTTTGCTCTGTTTGAAATCCAAATGCTCTCCACTCGGTGTGTTTGTAGAGATGAAGAGTTCAGATGCAAAACTTCAGTCCATCTTTAGAAATATTCAAAAATTGCGTTGTTTAAATAATAATTTCCAAGTAATCTCTATTCAACTGCAATTTGAATGTTATTATGAGGTAAAAACAAATCAAACAAGTTTATCAAAATTACAGTGCCCTCCACAATTAGTGGCCCCCCTGTAAAGACGACTGTAAAGTGAAATAAAAAAATAATCTTGAATGGAATTTATGTTAGTTTTACAATGAAAACGATAGAGAATAATCCCATCTCAAAGAGGAAGAAAATTATCTGGAGAAAACACAGTGCATCAAAAAGATTTATTTTTACAAAAACACATGTGCAACAATTATTGGCACCCCTAGAAAATATGATAAATGATAATCTAATAAATGCTAATATAATAAAATAATCTGAATCATTTTTCAACTGATATTCTACTTCTTAAAGTTAAGCAAATTGTATGTGGATTTTGAAGTGGAATTTAATGACTTCATGGTTCACAACAATATAAAAATTGAAATGAAACAGAGGTCAAATTACCTAGTAATTTTTCAACATGGGAAAGACAAGAGAATACACATTTTAACTGTTTTCAAGAAAATCAATTCTGTACATTAGAGGATTGGTATTAAAATGGTTCATGTTTGAAAATGGCCCATTTGCAGTTAAAATAATAACTAAAAAATTCAACTGAAACCCTGAAAGATTTGCCTGGATAACAACCCATGTTCATCTGGCCCCTATACATAGAGAGCAGGGTAGTACAGGAGGCTAAAAAGAAAAGAGGAGCATATTGGGATCACTCGGGATCTGTCTTAAAAAAAAATCAGAATTGACCCCGTTGTTAGTAAAGCTATTCAAAATGCATACCAGGAAAACACTTTATTGTCATTGAGTCACAGATGTAAAAGAATGGGCTTATTAAATGCTATTGGGACATTGCCTAAAATCATGTTTTACAGTCAGATGGGATGAAAATCAAGCTTTTTGACTCAGAAGTTGTCTGTCAGAAAATAGCTTTCTGCTACTGGTAGTTATGGCGAAGGGTCTGTGATGTTTTGGGGTTGTTTTATTTCAAAGGCTCTAGGAATCTCATTAGGATGGATGCCAGCATGACCTCATGAAATACTTGACCATTTTAAATCTAAATCTGTCAATGTCAATAAAAGTGGACCATGCTTAGCTCATCCAACAGGTCATTATATATAAATGTAAATTTATGTATTTCTGTAAATTCATTGGAAATGGATCTTAACGCAAATGCATCTGAACTCTTCTTGTGTGTGTGTGTGTGTGTGTATGTATGTGTATGTGTGTGTATATATATATATATATATATATATATATATATATATAGGTTTATTTATTTTTTATGTGTTTTATATTTTGCTTTTTAGAACGTTATCTTCATGAAAGAGTGGATTGCACAGCTTGTGGTCAGCAAGTTAATCCTTTCAAGAGGGATTCTGTTTTAATGCATCCTGTTTTAAAAGTTCTTATTTGCAAGGTAAGCAGATGCAATGTAGGCAGTCGATTACAGAACTTCGTAAAAAAAATATTTCATATATCAATGTTTATCAAGTTCATTCTTTTTTTTTTTATTGTTTTCAGTCATGCTTCAAGTACTATACAAGTGATGATATCAGCAAAGATGCAGATGGCATGGATGAACAGTGCAGGTAATGCTTTACGTATTTTTGCCTGAATGTGCTCTTTAGTTTTAAAGTAGAAATCCGGTGTGAATCAGTGCATAGCGCTGTTGTTTTAGGTCAACAAGTGCTGTCAGTAGGAAAAAGAATGAGAACATTTAATACGACACAGACCGAATAGTAAACCGCCCTATGTGAATGGGGCACAGTAACTTACTTTCAGTTTCATTTCGCTATGCCCCATTAAGTTAATAGTAGTTATCAGTTTGTTGTTCAGTTTATGTTGCATCAAATTTTCTGGTTCTTTTTCTTACGGACAGCATTCTTTGACCTTGAACAACAGGGCTATTGACTGAATCACTATTGACTGAATAATTTCTCCTTTAAACAGTACTACTTGCATTCATCAGTTACTTTGAATGTCATAATCAATGTATTATCCTCTCTTCTTCAGGTGGTGTGCTGAAGGAGGAAATCTCATCTGTTGTGACTATTGCAGTAATGCCTTCTGTAAAAAGTGCATTTTACGCAACCTTGGCCGGAGAGAGCTGTCCGGGATTATGGATGAGAGTAGCAAGTGGTACTGCTTTGTTTGCAGCCCTGAGCCCCTGGTGGAGTTGGCCTCTGATTGTAGTAAGGTCATACAAACCCTTGAGCGAATGTGGTGCCGTCGGGAACACAAGCCAAAGGCAGGTAAATCTGACCGAAAGAAAGACAAAGCTGCCCTCAATGGGAAGGAGAACCATTCGGACGGCTCTGGAACCTTAACCTTTTCCCCAAAATTTCTTAAAATTCCTAAAGAACTGGTTAAAAAGACAAAAAAGCTCATAGAGACTACAACAGGCCTGAACAACACATTTGTACAGTTCATTCAGCAGGCCTCCAAAGACCAGGGAACCAACCCTTTGTTACGGTACCGTCATCTCAAAGCTTTTAAGTCCGTGCTGGCTGACCTGAAAATGGCCCATACCACCCTGGAGCAGGCCTTGGAGGTCGAGTTCAGAGAGCTGGAGCTCCAGAATGGAGCGGAGGACTCAGTGGGTCATGGGCCAGCTGAGCACGGAGCAGTAGTTAAAATGGAACCAGCTAAACAGGCTGAGGCAGATGAGGTCCAGAATAATGACGCCATAGATGGGACTGATGGTGAGGACACTGCGGACTACATGGCCACGGATGATGTGGAGATGAGCGACCGTTCTGTTCCATCGCCCACAAAGCTGCTCAAGAGTGGGGTGAAGGAGGAGGGTGACCTCAGGGCGGAGGACGATGTTAAGCCTGATGGGGACTGTGACATGAACGCGTTTGGGAATACGGTGGGTGGAGATGAGTCAGACCTTGATAGGGATGTCCTGTCAGCCACGCCCTCTATCCCTGACGAGCTTTTCCAGATGGTTGAGAGTCTGGCGGACTCCACCAAGCTTGCTGCAGCTGATGAGGCCAGAGAGGCTAAGGGGGCAGAATCGTCTGCTTCGGTGTCCTCACCTGAAGAGTCTCAACCTCTAGAGCCAAATGAGGCAGAGGGAAAATTCTCAGGGGCACAGAAACGTATTGCAACTCTGGGCAAAAAGAAGCTTGTGGTGAAACTTACCCCCATGCCTCTCAGAGTTAGCTTGAAAGCAGAGGCAGTCAGTGAAGACAAAGATCAGGACGGTTGTGTGTCTCCAGAGGATAGCCTCAACAGCCGGCGATCCCCTAGAGTCAAGACGACGCCCCTTCGGAAATCTTCTGATGGCAAGAGTAAAGGTAAAAGCAACGGCAAGCAGGACACAGACAAAAGGGGCAAGGTTAAGACCACAACGGCCTCCAGTGACCCGGAGGAGGAGGAAGAGGTGGCAGCAGCCAAGGTGTCATCCACCCAGATGGACTCTGACTCAGATGAGGTCCCTGAAATTCTTCGTCAGAGGGCAGCTCAGGAAGCCAGCTCGGGAGACGAGGTAGCATCAACTGAAAGAAAGACCAAAAGCAGGTGCCTGAATAATTCTGCGGCACGGTCCTCTGAGAGGAGGTCATCCAAGCGCAAGCTTAACATGAAGACCAACTCTTCAGACTCTGACCAAGAATCCGAGGCCAAGAAGAGTACAACCAAGAGAGCGGGCAAGAAAACAAAGACTGCTGGCTCAGACTCTGAAAACTTCAACTCTGATCTGGAGAAAGAAATAAAAGGACTAAGTAAGCTTGACCCAGCCAAGAGAGGACTTGGTAAGGTGAAACAGGAAAGCAAAGAGAGCCCTGAGAAACTTGCCAAAACTAAGAAAAGGTCCTTCGAACGTGTTCGCCGGACCAAGAGAGGCAAGAGCGGTGCCAACCAATTATCTTCATCCAGTGACCATGAGGAAGACCAAGCAGAGGACTCTGCTGAGGACAGTGACGAGCAAACAATTCGGCCCATTATGGAGTCGGTGATGGCAGGAATAGAGACTTTTCAGCAATCGTCAGGTGAATCCCATCCCTGTGAAATCCAGAGTGTTTACTTCCATGAATTCATCAGCAGCTGCTGACGGAAATTAAATTAGCTAGCTGCGCCGGTACGACTTTTAGGGCCGCACTTAGACCATATTTGTGATTGTGTCTTGCGCAGGGGATGAAGGTGGTGTCAAAGGTGAACCTACTCAGATGCCTGAAGATGATGATGATGATCCAGAAAATAGGTATGGACTCAAGACCAAGCTCCTTTGTGTTCTATGTTAGGATCTACGAATGGGATCAATGTGACTTTTGATTGTAATGTGATGCCTCAGATGTTTTATTTTTTGTTAAATATGATTTTGTCATTTCTTTTTGTTTTCAACAAAGAGGTTTTTGTTTTGGTATGTTTGATATGTTTTCAACTAACAGCAGTGTTTTACGATCTCGCTTTCAGCTGTGTCAGGTGTTTGTTAGCGTAGTGTTAATTTGCGCAGCCACCTCATTCTCTTAACCTGTTGGCTCAGAGCTGAATCATTCAATAAATGAATGCTTCATTTTCATCATTCTTCTGTCTCACATCTTTCATTGGCCAAGCTGCAAATGCATAGATTTGTATTGCTCATTTCCTTTGCATGCTTTAGTGCCTCCAACAAGCATGAACAAAAAAAAATAGTGCTAGTCAGGGCTGATAACTCTCCCAAGCCCTATCACGCTGTGCTCAGCTTTCAAAATATTTTAGCTATACATCATGCTCCCTGAACACCTCAGTTCAGTTGGAATTATTTATTTAAAAAACAAGAAAACAACAATAATAATGGCCAATTAGGTGGGGGGTGATGCCATCATGGTAGATGTGTGCTTGTTTTAGGGGTGTGAAAATTGGCATTAAGGGTTTTGGCCTTACCGGCTCACAAAAAAAAAAAAGATGTCCTACTTTACACAGCTGAATGAACTGGCATAACATTAGCCATTATATTTAATGAGAATAATAGTCTATCACTTTGGAGGTCTATGCAATACTTTTATGAGATTAAAGATGTGGTTGTAACAATGCTAGGACTGGAGTTATGGAGGTGGAGGTTGCAGTCCAGTAGCGATTTTCAATAGTAAGACAATGTAAAGATTGTTTTGCACAGTCTCAACATACAGAGTACTTGGTGGTTGTGTAGTGAGTAAAATTCTCAGAAATTAGTAGGACACTTAATACATACAGGATGGCTCTTTCAGTAGTTATGCTAAACCATTCACATCTATTGGTTGAAAATGTACTGTAAGTGGTGTCGTTCCCATGTAAAGTTAAGACTATCAATAGAGAAATTAGACACTGTGAAGTACTCCTTTGGCCCATGCTAACTTCATTGATATGAGCCTGGCACTCATACTATTGGGCAGATAAGCAAACCCACTAAACAATGAAGACATCTTGGAGGTATTTCTACAGATTATGCCAACAAAGGGGAAACAGAGGAAGGCTGTTAAAAGCAAATAAATTCCTAATTTCAAGGAATTCTGTCTGCTTCACTTGTGACTGATGAAAATGTGTATCGGTCCAACTTGTCTTCTTGACTTCAAACCAATAGAAGCCAGAAGAACTGGGGAGATTGAAGGCTACAAATGAAAGTCCAATTCTGCCAGTTATCTGTCTGTTATAAGCAGTGTGATGGCAAGATCAATCTTTTAAGCCAGGTCTTTTCAAAGTCTCAGTGGAGATTTGGCTGCAGTTATTAATGTTCTTTGTCTGCCATGAAAGAGATAGTGTTGGATCTCTGTGGAGAGGTGTTTCTTCTTTGTCATTCATTATCATTTAACAATGTACTGAAAGTGCAAATTCCTAGATTGTATGCTAGGCCTCTAGTTAGATCTTACTGTGAACTCTAGCCTCCCGCCCCTGTACTATGAGACCACCTGTCACCTGACTTTGTCAAGCAACATAAGTAAAAATTTTCCATTTATGTGTCATCTGTGAGTAGAAATATGTAATCCAGTAGCCTCTAGGCAGTATAACATGCCAGAATGGTTTCTTAGAGATGGCTAAAACTTCCCTTAAATCTAACCTGATATATAAATCACAATATACAAATCATGCATCCGCTTCTGTGAATGTATACTTTCATTGGATTAAGGTCCTGCCCTGGGCATTTCCATAACACAAAATCACCTCACCCTTAACTTCTTGTCTGACATTTCACCCTCTGCTGTGCTTCACTTTATGACCACATAGTTCTTAATTTTGCTCTCTCTCTGCACTGGAAGAATATAACATTTGTCAAGAGTCCACCTCACCCCCCAACCCACTCAGCCTCATTTTTTCAGAATAATGGGTTGTGCTGTAAGCCTGTAATAGCTTCTGACATTTGCATGCTGTATCCTTCTGCCTTGTCAGAATTGCGAAGAAAATGCTGCTTGCGCAAATCAAGGCCACTTACTCGTCTGGGGCGGAGAGTTCCACAGAGCACAGTGACTCCGAGCAGAAAGACGGAAAGCTGGACAAGAAGGTCAAGAATGAAAGCGAGGAGGAGGAGAACGGAGAGGATGGTGAGAACTCAAGCCCTATGATCCACCGGTTCCTTTTGGTGGAACAGTAATGTGGGAGTCACAAAGGAGAAGATTGGGTTGCTATTTTCAAACTCCTGTAAAGAAAGTCAGGCAGTCAGATAATTGTTTCCTTATTTAGATGCTCATTTCCCATTTCTGCTATTTGTAAATGAGTTTTATTCTTATAAAGGTGAATTTGTAAAATTCACAAAAACAAGAAAGAAAGAATATTAGAGAGCTCATCTTCAACAGTTTTCAACAAACACACACACACACATTCTTTAAGCCAGATAAACACAAACAACACTGCTGGTTCTTTTGCTTGATTCTGAAGGTGTTCTAAAAAAAATCTCCACCTCCTGACACGCCTGTTGTTGTTTCTCCCAGAAGACGACGAGGACTCTGATGCAGACTCTGATGTAGATAAAAAGAAGGGAGGGCGGCGCCATCACCTGCTCCGGCACAAGCTGTCGCTTAGCGAGGGCGAATCTGATGATGGGAAAGCGGCCAAAGGCGGGCAGAAGGAGAAGAGCAAAAAGAAGAGCAGGAAGAAAGGTCAGAGCTGCTTTTGCACACCGCAAGGGACAAAATCAACTCTGCCTGGGTTGGCATGGATGTGTGTGTTAAGCATATCTTGATCTGTTTTGAAAGTATTGGCATGGTAGTGACATTTTCACCACAAGCTAAAGATTCAGGTTTGAGGTGAGGTTATCACAGGGCTATCACAACTTTTTGCTAAATGTTATTTGTTGTAATCTTGATCCTTTCTTGTGCGTGTATTACAGTGGTCAGTGATGATTCGGCAGACTCTGACTTTGAGGGTTCACGGTCAAAGTCTGACAGTGAATCTGCTCTTAGTGAGGTAGTCAGTGACTCAGAGGAAGAAGGCAACCGACGAAAAACCAGGTACAGTACACAATGATACAAGAAAAGTTTATTGTCACATGCATATAGTTACTGGGTGTAAGAAATGCAACGAAATTATGTCTTTTAGTCTATTTTGTGCATAAATGGGGGGTGGATATAGTGCAGTAAGGGAGGGGTTGGTGGTGGGGTGTGGGGGTTGTGGCTTAGGGCTGTGTAGGGATGGGGGTGGAGGGTGATGTAAAGGTAATGAATGGTGTGGAGAAAGGCCAACGGGGGGGGGGATGGGTGGTTCTATTCAAGGAAGAAACCTTGGGCAGATCCATGGCTCAAGTGGCTGACCCAACTGTGCCAGGGGTCATGCAGGAAGAGGGAGGGGATTTGTTGATGATGGGCTGGGTGTGTTTGTGTTTGGGAGGGGGTGCACGCACACACACACACACATACACACACACACACACACTATAATTCTACACAAGTGAGAATTCTGAATATACACACAATAATTTCTGCGATACATGTAATGTCTCAAGTAGACAGCAAACCATCATAAGTAGTCTTTTGAAACAAAAAGCCGTCCTCATCTGCTACTGACACTTTTTGCTTGCTATGATGCCATCTAAATAGCAACATACTATAGATAATTAGTCAGTAATTAGCCAAGTAAGAATGATTGCAGAAACTGTGGACAGAGATCATTTATGATATGAGATCTATACAAGATGCTTATGTAGGTGACAACTGTGTAACCTGTGCTGAGTTTGACTTTGAGTGATGGATTGGTCCTGCGTCTTCAGAAGTGTGTAACCTGTGCTGAGTTTGACTTTGAGTGATGGATTGGTCCTGCGTCTTCACAGAGCTCTGTAACCTGTGCTGAGTTTGACTTTGAGTGATGGATCCTGCGTCTTCAAAACTGTGTAACCTGTGCTGTGTTTGACTTTGAGTGATGGATTGGTCCTGTGTCTTCAGAGCTGTGTAACTTGTGCAGATTTTGACTTTGAGTGATGCATTGGTCCTGTGTCTTCACAGATATGTGTAACCTGTGCTGAGATTGACTTTGAGTAATGGATTGGTCCTGCGTCTTCAGAAGTGTAACTGTGCGAGTTTGACTTTGAGTGATGATTGGTCCTGTCTTCAGAGCTGTGTACCTGTGCTGAGTTTGACTTTGAGTGATGGATTGGTCCTGCATCTTCACAGAGCTGTAGAAAGCTTGCTGAGTTTGACTTAGTGATGGATTTGGTCTCAGTGTAACTGTGCTGAGTTTGACTTTGAGTGATGATTGCCTGGTCTTCACAGAGATGTGTAACCTGTGCTGAGTTTGACTTTGAGTGATGGATTGGTCCTGCATCTTCACAGAGCTGATAAGAAAGCTTTGCTGAGTTTGACTTAGTGATGGATTGTCTGCGTCTTCACAGAGCTGTGTAACCTGTGCTGAGTTTGACTTTGAGTGATGATTGGTCCTGGTCTTCACAGAGCTGTGTAACCTGTGCTGAGTTTGACTTTGAGTGATGGATTGGTCCTGTGTCTTCACAGAGCTGTGTAACCTGTGCTGAGTTTGACTTTGAGTGATGGATTGGTCCTGTGTTTTCACAGAGCTGCTAAGAAAGCTACAAAGGAAAAAGAAGAGCGGAGCTACAAGCAGAAGAAGAAGCGGCGTCGCATCAAAGTCCAGGACTCCTCCAGCGGCAAGGTAGTCCTTATCCAGCATGCACTTGACTAGTAATTGCATTTAGGCCAGGTTGAATTACATTATGCATTTGCAAGGCCATGATTGTTTCATCCGGCTATGATCATCTATTCTTGTAATGCTACTGAGTTAATAAATGTGTGTAGTGGTGTTAAAACATTGCTGCTATATATTCAAACTTCTTTCCAAATAGCTGCCTTTAGCATAATGTCACAGAAGATAATCTTGTATTTTTGTATTCCAGTGTTTTCAACGTGTAAGGGAATGTTACAATAACTCTGTTAAGTACCCTTGTAAATCATTTATAATCGGAGCCTTCTTATCTCTCCTGGAGAAATGTTCTTGCTCATGGCCATCTAAATTTAATCAAGCTCAGTGATCATCTTAATGTTTTGAAGTTTTTCAAAGTGCTCGTGATTCAAACCTTGATGAGTGTGTAATAAAGCTCACTGTTTGAGACTGTGATTTTTACAGAGTGGGGAGGATGAGGATGGTGAAGCAGAAGAAGAGGGAGATGAAGAGGACGGCGATAACAAAGGAACGCCGAAAGGCCGCAAGAAGATTCGGAAGATTCTGAAGGACACCAAGCTGCGGACAGAGACGCGGGACGCTTTGAAAGAGGAGGAGGAGAGGAGGAAGCGTATCGCTGAGCGAGAGGCACTGAGGGAGAAACTCCGAGAGGTGATGCACACACACACTGTGACCAGGTACACACACAAGGTGACCTCTGAGATGAAAATTGGGGATATTTCTCAGAATTTTTCTTGGGAACCGGGACATTTCTATTTCTGAACTAAATATAATTAAAGTAAGTAATGTTTTACCTTCAAAAACAAGGGACAACGTGGGTTTTTCTTGTATTTCATCAGGGATAAAATCAGGGACTGTCTTTGGAAATTGGGGTCATCTGATCACTCAAACATACATACATACATAGTCATGCGGGCATACACACACATGCAGGCTTGAAGTGTCAGGCATCAGACATGTACTTATAGCATTACTTATTGCACATACACAGTACAGCCAGACTGTAACATCAACGATTTACTACCGCTAGGGTATGTCTAGATTTCTTGGCTACATACACAGCACAAACTCACATATACTTATTGTACACTATTGCATACTTGCCTAAACATGTACACATACATGTATCACATGTGCATTAGTACATGTGTCACAAGCATGTACTAGTGATGGGTGTATGGTGGACCACGAAATTGTCACCATTTACTAACTGGAGGCATATACATTTATCGTTAGGTTCATTGCTTTAAAAAAAAACGCCATTTAACAGCCTTTCGGTGGTTTTGGCGCGTGCAGATGGTTTATTAAGCTAGGGATGCTGGGTTGTGCGAGGGTTTGCATGCCTTTGATTGGTTAAAGCGGGCAGAGACAGTAGGACGTTCTACAGAGGGAGTGATCCACATTCAGTCAAATGACAATGGAGCCACATGGTACAAGCGATAAGGTAAGCTAGTCGCATGTAGATGTGGCAAAAACACAGGCAATATGAAATTCTTACAAATACCAAATTACGTTTTAATGAACAGTCTGAATGTTCCACTACTTCAGCAAACACTGCATCCTCAGTGCATCCCTTGTCCACCTGTGCTGCTGGTGGATTTGTCAAAACTTTCGCGCCTTTTTCCTCAGGCAAATTAAAAATTTCGCTTTGTTTTGTGCACTTCTTTATGAGCTAGCAGTTGTGCTAATGATCCACGAATTGTAGTTTGGCCTTAACCATACACGCACGCGAATCGGTGATTTCACAGGTGCAGCGATGTTCAGCGTCTAAACCAGCGGGGCAGTTCGAATTCACATTTTAGTCGAATTCTATAATTGAACTCTTTGATGAACACAACAAAATATTACATCAATGTCTTAATTGGTTTTGCAGAATATTCGAATCAGACCACAGGCGCCTAGCAGAGACATAAAGGCGAAGATTTGGATCACAACCTACATTTTAACTGACTTTAAATAAATGCAGTATTAAACATAAGCAGAAATGCGATGATGAATTAATTGATGACCCTTAACAGCAAAATATGCCATAGCAATCAGTTGTCCGCGATAGCATAGTTAGTGTGGAGAGGTTTCTTGGAAAAACCCAAAATGCAGAGAAGTTTGTCTTGTTCAACCAAGTCTTTATTGCGTTCACCTAGAGAATGGTTATAACAGTGGTAATCCTCAACCATTCTAGCCTTACACCTTTTCTGTCTAACTTAAATACTCCTGCTAGTAGATGATGTAGCTGGCACTGAGCCAATCCTACACAAGGCCTCAGTCTCTGTCCTGTTACGATGAGGCTCTAAACATGGTTTCAACACAGTTTTCAGAAAGGAGCCTACCAGTCTGCATACTACTCTCTTGCTGGCAGTTACACTTTCTTTTTATAGCACAACACTCTGCTGCATGCTCTATCCTCTTTCTATATGCACACATACATATATTACTTGTTTCTACAGAAATCCGACATTAGCTTAGGAATTCAGTTGGCAGCTGGAGAGAAAAAGATGAAGGCAGTTTATTCTGCAAGAGGACTGGAAAAGTTTTGTCAAAAGAGGACACGCAGAAAGAGAGAATTTGGAGTCATTAAATTAAATTAAAGAGAATATTTTCTTTGTTGCTCATTTCTGTTACCAAAAGTAGTAATAGCATGACAAAGCTTTTCATCTTTTCATGTTGTGTCTTTAATGTTATGGACAAGAGTTTGGATGGGGCCCATTAAGGATAAGCAGTATCGGTATTAATAAAATCCTCAAGATACCTCTACCATGCCAATCCACACTACACCTCTGCACACTCACACGCATACACAAAGACATTCAGTGCCCAACTACAGGGCACCTGACTATATCACACTCACAATCAATTTTCCCTTCTCCGTCCTCCCGTCTCCCTTTTGACTCCAGGTGATCGTGGTGGAGGAAGCATCCCAGGTGGCCTGTCCCATCACCACCAAACTGGTGCTGGATGAGGACGAGGAGACCAAAGAGCCGCTGGTTGAGGTGCACCGGAACCTGGTCACCAAACTCAAGCCTCACCAGGTGGATGGTAGGTGCACGCTCAAGCAATATCCATCCACTAGGGGGAGCTGTTGTACAAGAGGCCTCATGACAACATGCAATTCCAATAGCTCATGAGGTCCTTGGCTTTATTCCAGTTGGTGGTCCCACTCTCATCGTAGTAGCAAACTCACACCTCTCAACAAAGCCAACATAAACTACTTATTTTCTGAAAGCCTATGATCATTAGATGGGGTTTAAAGCTCAATTTATGGTGATGTGTCACATTGTCGTCGTTTTGACACAAAGCATCTGCGTCGCTGTGAACCCCTCCTCAGAGCATCTGCGTCGACCAGCGTGCACCACCAAAACTACACAGCGAACTGATGCAGACTCCAAGGGCTGTGATTGGTCGACTTCGTCCACTTGCTTTGTTGTGCTTGCCAGTATATTTCAGCAGCCCACTGTAGGTACTTTCAGCAACATGGTAGTCCACTGAATAGGCTTAATAGGCTGAATAAGTTTTAAATCATTTAAAACATCGTTTTGAATTCAGTGGCAGGATTTCTCAATTGTACTGTGTCTATCTTTCAATAATATTTTAAAATCAGCGCTTTGTCAGGAGGCTTTTGGCTTCTTTGTAGGCAGTTATGAGAAGTTTGCTAGCTAACAGAATATAAAGTGACTACCCAGAAACCTTGTAAATAGTTCAATGAGTTTGTTGAAATATACAGTGTTTCTTTTAACAGTAATGTTAACAAAAGGAAAGAAAGACAAAGGAATTTGCTAGACTCGACTGCATGGTCTGACGGTAGATAGTGCCCTTCGAAACAATCTGGTGAAGTGTGCTACGCGAACACGGACGCTGGAATCTGAAGGTAAACACTCCAACGACGAGTTCATGCGATTTTGCGACACCCGCTAGAGTTTGCTTTGCGGCGCATACAACCTCAACGGAGAACCATAAGACAAAAACGACCGTGACAAGGAGCGCAGTGCCCTATTTTGGTCTTAACATGCATTGAGACATTTATCATCCCGTGGATTATGCATTTTCCATGGGTTTTGTAATGTATTTCATTGAAATGAAGAAGCTTTGAAACACTTTGAAACATTTTATGGACAGCATTCATGGTGCTGAAACATATGCTGCTCAAATTTTTCAATGTTAACATTCACTCAGCATTGCCAGAGCTTTCAAAAGAAGTTGGTTTTGTTGAATAGTGAGGGGGTCACACCAAGAGCCTATTTGGCCCGCGGCCTCGCTCTCTCTAACCTCTCACTCACTCACTAGCATTACATTTCCTGCACAACTACTTGGGGCAAAAACCCTCAAAAATATGAACTGTAGGAAAAGAAGTGCCATCCCAATTCCATCCAAAAACGTTCCACTGTCGACGCTTGACAGGAGCATTAGTTATCAATCCGTCATAAGGAGATTTGTAGATGCACAGTGGTAGAAGGACTGGGAGTGGGAAGTCACAGCTGCAAAAGCAGAAGAGTTCTGTAATGTGCTGGAAAGTTCCTTTGCCTATGGGTTAAAGACCAGCATGAAAAGACATTATGATGCTGAATAAATCAGAAACGCTGAGAATTATGGGAAGAAAAGGACTCCTTGGAGTAGCCCATGGAGAAATAAATCCTTGTAGATGAGACCAGTCCTCCTTCAAATCCACTCCCTTAAGGGTAGTTAATACCTTTTGGATGTGTGTTAGTTCAGGTCCAGCAGTGATGAATGTTTATGTCTTGTTTATGAATTGATTAGTCAAAAATATAATGGACAGATAATCCACTTTTGTAGCAATTGGTTATTTGCAGCCCCACTCCTGGAGTTTTTACCTGGAGATTAGAAGCTCATATTTAGTTTTATTTTACTATCAGATTGTGCAAATCATATATAAAAGATTTTAATCAAATTTGATTGAGAATCTGATCACCCTCCCCCCTTTTTCCATGGGCCGTAACTGAGAACTGTATGAGCTGTAATGTGTGTGGTGTGTCTTATCTTGTCTCTGATGTTGTCTGCAGGCGTGCAGTTTATCTGGGACTGCTGCGTTGAGTCTGTGAAGAAGGCCAAGTCATCTACCGGCTCAGGCTGCATCCTGGCCCACTGCATGGGCCTTGGTAAGACACTTCAGGTGAGTGGCCCATCCCCCTGAACAACTGGCAGACAACTCTCAAAACTGGTCCACTAGGGCTGTCATAATACGTTAATTAATTATTAACTGTTAACATTTTAATTGTTTTGTAATTGACTTCTTACACCTGAGCGTTTTTAGATTTGATCGCCATGATGGTAAACAAAATGTCTTTAGTGTGATGACAAAACAAAAAAACAAGTTTTGGGCTTTGGGATACATAGACTGATATTTTGTGAACATTTTAATATTACACCGATCAAACAAATAGTTGTTTAATCAAGAATCAGAATCGATTATGAAAGTAATAACAACTAGAGCCATAGGGTCCAATTCAAAATAGCTTTTGTCTGGCTGTGTGCACGTCTATGTCCCTGGACAAATGTCGCCAGTTCCTTATCGTACTCTGATGTGGGTTTGTCTGCTTGCTGTTGCTGTGTGTGTCCTGCAGGTGGTGACGTTCCTCCATACCATGCTGCTGTGTGAGAAGCTGAACTTCAGCACGCGCTGGTGGTGTGTCCGCTCAACACAGTTCTCAACTGGAAGAACGAGTTTGAGAAGTGGCAGGATGGCTTTAAGGATGAGGAGAGCTTAGAGGTACATAACTGGTGTACATCATGGAGGGATACTTTCTTGTGTGGGTGATTATGTTTTGTGTGTGATATTTACCTCAAAATATCATATCATATTTATATCAATAATATTCAAGAGAAAAATGAGTCTTAAATTTAGATGACCATGGGTTGTCATTTCATCCAGTGATCCCAGAGCACCCACAGAATGCGTGCAGCAAATGCTACATGGTTTGAGTGGAAAATGATTTTCCGTGTGTGTGTGTGTGTGTGTTCTTGCGCGTGTCTTATTTGTGCTCAGGTGACCGAGCTTGCCACTGTAAAGCGTCCTCAGGAGCGGGCGTACGCCATGCAACGCTGGCACGAGTACGGAGGCGTGATGATCATCGGTTACGAGATGTACCGCAACCTCACGCAGGGCCGCAGCATTAAGAGCAAGAAGCTCAAAGAGACCTTCCAGAAGACCCTAGTGGATCCAGGTAATGTGAGGACCAACAGAAAATCAAAATCTTTAAATGACATCTTCACTCCGAAAAATCTAAGCTTGAAATGAGTTCTTTACTTAAACATTATTAGAACATTCAACTGATCTAGACAGTGCTTGTGTATATTGTTCTACACAGGCTTTTTATAGTGAGTTTGTGGTAAATTAGCTGGTTAACCATAGCTGCTGTGCCTTATGAGAGACTACTTTGTCCAGGCCTTGTGTGGCTCTGGAGAGACAGGAGACAGGTGTCGTAAGGAGGTAGTGCTGGTTTTGGAGAGAGGTGCTGGCTGTTCTCACTCCTTGGCTGTGCTGTAACCCCCTTCCCCCTGGGTCCCCAGGCCCTGACTTTGTGATCTGCGATGAGGGCCATATCCTGAAAAACGAGTCGTCGGCCATCTCCAAAGCCATGAATAACATCATGACCAGGAGGAGAGTGGTACTCACCGGAACGCCGCTGCAGAACAATCTTATTGAATGTAAGTCTGTTTGTGTGTGTGTGTGTGTGTGTGTGTGTGTGTGTGTGTGTGTGTGGTGTGTGTGTGTGTGTGTGTGTGTGTTTTGCTGGACCATTTTTAGCCAGTGGGAATTGAACATGTATTCATGCATTTCCACAACTTTTTTGCCAGTTAGCTTCATACTAATAGTTTCACCCATACTTTAGTTGGCTGTGATGGTTGTTAAAGGAGAAATCTGGTGTGAATCAACCCATAGGCCTGTTGTTGAAGGTCAATACGTGCTGTGTGTGGGGAAAAAGAACCAGAAAATTTGATATAACATAGACCGAAAAACGAACTGGCAGCTAATGTTAACTGAATGGGGCATAGGAAAGTTAAAAGAAGTAAGTTACTGTGCCCCATTAATTAGTGTTAGCCGCTGGTTCACTATTCTTTGTTGTTTCAAATGTGCTCGTTCTGTTTCCTACAACACTTGGTGACCTTGAAAAACTGGGCAATGGATTAATTCACACCTGATTTCTCCTTTAAGTAAGTTGGCGTGTTAGTATTGGACAACTCTGTAAGGCCTCTAAAGTAAATAGTTGCTTTGCAGCTTGTGTGTGCGTGTGTAGATGTTTAGGTAGTTCATCTTTGTGGTGTTTATGTTTATGTCTGTGTATCCGTGTGTGTGTGTGTGTCTGTGTGTGTCTCCACACACCTGGCTCAAATGCTTTTGGCATCCTCTCCCTCCAGACCACTGCATGGTGAACTTCATCAAAGAGAATCTGCTTGGCTCCGTCAAAGAGTTCCGGAATCGTTTCATCAACCCCATCCAGAACGGCCAGTGTGCTGACTCAACGCCCCAGGACGTGCGACTTATGAAGAAAAGAGCCCACATCCTTTATGAGATGTTAGCAGGATGTGTCCAGGTACGTTATCGCTCTTTCTCTCCCTCGCTCCCACTCTCTTTCTTTCTCTCTCACTCACACACACACATATTGTCTCTCTCTCTCTCTTTCTTTCTTATTCACTCCCTCACTCCCTCTCTCTTTCTCACACACACTCAATCCCTCACCACTCACCATACACACACTCTCCCTCTGTGTAATACTCACACAATCTGATACTCTCATTCTCACTCTGCATGTCAGAAGAGAGATGTGTGTGGTATAGTAATAAGATATGCTTTCAATATATGCATATAATAATAATGTGTATAAGATATGTGTGTAAGATGTGTGAACATGTATGTATCTCTCACTTAATCACAGACACCAAGAAGTGTGTAAACTTGAGCTCACACGTGTTCAGTGATGAGCACCTGTATGCACATACACAGTGGATAGGAGAGAACACATAGACACACACACACTTAGGCACACTTTCACCAGTAAACACATACACATCAGCTAGTTTCCTGTTTGACTTCTACATTTCAACTGACCAAAGCCAGTAAATCAGTTGTCGGCTCCTTAAGATTTCTGTTTAAAGGAAATGGCATTAAAGCACCAGTTAGTTCTGTGATACTTCCATCATTTACAAAACAATTTATCTCCGTGTTTGTTTTTCTTTGTTTCCTCAGAGACGGGATTATACAGCGCTGACCAAGTTCTTGCCCCCGAAGTATGAGTATGTGTTGTCAGTGCGCATGACGTCTATCCAGGCCAAGCTGTACCGCCACTACCTGGAGCACTTCACAAGTACGACCACCCATCCAGCATCTAGAACTTTCCTAGTCCCATCATGGCAGATCATTTGACTTAAAGTGATACACCGGCGCTGAAGCTGTTAAGCCTCATTTTCAGTATGTACACGATTCAAACTTTTCGTTTCGTATGTCGGTAGCTGGGTTTTTCCACCTACAGTGAGTTGTGTAGTTGGGTTTTTCAGCCATGACAGAAGTATCATGCCATTTCAAACCTTTTTAGTATTTGAAAAATAGTGACTTTGATGCCTCTAGCCAAATGGGAATCTAGACGTACCCAAGCAACTAGATTAGCTCAGCCGGTACATCTAGAAATGAGACATAGGACATCAGTAGCTTCTCTCCCAAGTTTGGTCGGACCAATCACATTGCTCTGTCTTTATAGAGTTGCCTAGACATGCCCTAGCGGTAGCCTACAAACTGCAGAGGCAGTTTGAAAGACAACCACTGATTTCACCCCTTTGATTGAGATCGATCTATCGGTCATGGCCAGACTGTACATTTTAATTTTATAGTCTGGCTTGTCAGGCTAGCCAAGTGGCACTGGTACGTTTTTTTGGCTTGGCGGTCCAACCCAGCTACTGACGTAGTTTTCCTTTGAACGAAAGTTAGGCTCATGCAAATAATGAAGAAGACCCTTAATAGCTTCAGTGACAGCACTTCACTTCAACCCCATAAAGGCCAGGAGATTTTGGAATTTCATCAAGGCTTCAAAAGGGTGTGGTACAAAAGTGCATAGAGATAAAGGCTTGGTGTATGTAAGAAAAACGTTCGGTATGACCTGGAGATTCATCTCATCTGATTTGCATATCACAACATCATGAGCTAGGTCTCCCAAACAGCCTCACACCGCTCCAGTGCACTTCCACATTCTGCGTGCAGAGTAAATGGCCATTAACCTCGCCATTTCTGACTTCTCTACCACCATACTTCTTGCTTTTTCCGTTCCTGCAACCTGACTCCCACCACCGGAGTTTGCTACTCGCAGCTCCTCCTGAATTAAACGTTTTTTTGAGCTGACATCAAAGCATCTTTAAATCAGTAATACGCTTGTTGCAGTATTGCGACTTTGGCACTTAGAGGGTTAAAGTACCTGCACACTGGCCCAGCAAACATTCAACAAACACCCAGTTGGCAGTTATTGGTCGTAGTCTTCAGAATGTTCAAAAAAACAACTTCCAGTTCCAGACAGTAATTGGAAAGATTGACATCAGCGCAATCAGACTCCCACAATTTCATCCAGCAATCACAAACTGACATTGCACATTGACCTTACTGTGGCGTTTATTGGGGCAATGTTAATCGCCTTAAGCCTCATAGGTAATGAAAGCTATTAAAACAACCAAAAGAACCAGTAGAGGGGAGTGTAATAGCCCTCAGCACCTGCACTTGCTAGACTAGCCTGTGATATGCATCTTCCTCTTTCTGTTGCTACTACTAAACTATCATGAGGTCAGTGAAAACCATGGCTGAATCCTGGAGTTCCTAAGCTTGAAGACCTGACCTCTCCAAGCCCTGGTGTGAATCAATTTCTTTATTGGCTGATTCATGCTAGTTTATTCTTGGAAAGTATAGGAGCTTAGGGTTAGCGGGGACATTAGTATTCAGCATATCAGTATTTTACCCACAATGCTAAGCTGGCAACATGCTATGTATCATTTTCGGAGTGCGCAGCAGTCCTGATCGGTAGCAGTTCTTATTGTAAACATGAGAGCAGTGAGAGGTCACTCACAGGTGAGAGTGAGAGTGCAGAGTGCTGGGTCTGAATCTCAGCCAGAACTCAACCACATGTAGACCTGAACTGGGCCATAGTGTGCAGCTATTTGGCCTGCAGAGAGAGGGATTGAGAGAGAGAGAGAGAGAGAGAGGGAGAGAGAGAGAAAGAGCGTGAGTTCTGGACTTTGTTGATATCAGCAGGGGAACTTGAGTAGTCCTCAGGCCCTCGCGGCCACTGAGTTCATCCAGCAGCAGAGTCAGAAACAGAAAAGGGGGAGAACAAAAAGAGGAGAGAGAAAAAAAGAAATGGTGCGAGAGAGACAGAAACGGGTGATAGAAGATCTCCCTCCTGGGAAGTAAGAGTGTGTGTGTGTGTGTCTTAGATTGAGAGTGTGAGAGGGAGATTGGCTGGCAGACTCTGGTGACAGAGGTGGTCTGTTAGAGGTCAGTCTGATTGTGTTGTCTGCTTTGAGAGAGAAGATAGAAGGGTCTGATTCCTCCTTGTATGCCTTTGGCTCTGGCCTCTCTGGACCTGTCCAATTCCCCCTCACACTCGCATTCAATGCAGGGCCCCTTCAAAGTAGTTTTAAAAATGTTTTTTTTTTTTTCTTTTTTGATATTTTTAGACCTCAAATTGTATTAAAATGTCTTAAATTGAGGGTGGGTGGGCATTAAATTTGATCTGGAGTAGAATGACATTTTTATGTGGAGTTTATTGTATTTCACTCGCCAGTCTCACAACAATGAGCAGACCCCGAAGTATTGAATTATCTCCTTTGGCACAGCGCACAGGCCATGCTATCAGTCACTGGACTGCATTCGGCATTTTTTTTTTTTTTTTTGCAACAATTAGACTCTGTTGAAGGATGAAACACACTGGGATTTACTTTGACTAAGTGGGCACTGCTAGTGGTAGTAGTTTCATTTTACCTTATTCCTTATTTGACCCTTATGTTCTGTCTCTCTCTGTCTTGCCCTCTTAAATGTGTGGCCTCGTCTCTTACACAGCGTTTGGTTAGTCTCCCCTCCACTTTAATGGCAGGTCATACTAACATAAATCCTATATCGGCATTTTTGAGATCAGCGGCTTAAGAGATGTAGATTCTTTTCATTCCCTCTCTCACCCCGTGTGCTGTGTGTGCGTGTGCGTGTGTGTGTGCGTGTGCGTGTGTGTGTGTTCTATTCATTGTTTTACTCTGCAGCATAGTATTGAATTAAGTGGTTTAGTCATGTTATGGCTTAGACAGAGGTTGTTCTGAGGCACCAGTGTGCAGCTGTGTGTGTGTGTGTGTGTGTGTGTGTGCGTGTGCGTGCGCGTGCGTGTGTGTATGTGTGAGGTGGTATGGCAGCTGGCATACAGCCGTGGGCTATCTGTGCCGATTCCCACGTCCCCTCTGTAATGAAGAGCTCTGGGAGAATTTTCCAGCCAGGGGCTCATTAGCTCCACACACACACACACACACACACACACACACACACACAGCACCCCTCACTGATGCAAAGCTGTTGTGGCTGCCGGTATGCACCCCCAGGTTGTTGTCTGTACTGCTGAGATCCCCGGCCCAAAACAACCACATTTTACTGTTCTCAGCAGACACTCAGACACACACACACACACAGACACACACAGAGAGAGACCAACCACAGTATCACCCCCCATGTAGTTGAAATCTGCGTCTTCCTCAGTAAGCTGTCTTGGGGCGTCTGCATAAAGCAAAGATGACCCCAGTGAGACGCATCTAAGCCTAGTCTTTTTTTGATGCTGGATGTCTTCATTTTGTGCTAGTGAAAATGTGTGTGTGTGTCTGTGTGTGTGTGTATTTTCCACTGACCCCATTCTCTGTAGACATTCTCTGTCTCTCTGTAGATAGATGCACACTGCTAAGCTGTGTGTATATTTTCAAACATTCCAGCTAGCGTTTTAAGATTGCCATTGAAGTATGGCTTGCCCATGGGGTATACCCAGATTCCTGGATAGTTACTTACAGTGTGTGTGTGCTTGTTTGTCTCTCCTTCTATCTAACCTGTTTAAGGGTCAGGTGTGTGTGTGTTTCTGGGGGGGGAAAGGTGATTCAGACACCCATTTCTCAGCAGAGTCATAGTTTTTCCATGGACACATATGCTGTACACTGTCCATCTGCAGGTGTGTATGTGTGTGTGTGTGTTTGCCCACTCTGTAACCCTTGTCAAAATGCAGATGTGAGTGTTTGTGTTTGTATCATCTCATTTAAAATGAGCAGGTGTGGGACGTGTGCATATGTGGACCTCTGCATGTCTGTTTGTTTTGTTAACTTGTAACCTCTGTGTGTGTGTGTGTTTGCGTGTGTTCAGGTGTGGGGAGTGCACTGGAGGGGAGCCGAGGCCGGGCCGGGACCAAACTCTTCCAGGACTTCCAGATGCTGAGCAGGATTTGGACCCATCCCTGGTGTCTGCAGCTGGACTACATCAGCAAAGAAAACAAGGTGGAGGACTCTCGTCTTTTGTCTGTCTGTCTGTCTGCTTGCGTAAAACAATATGTAGGGCCCAACTAACTGTCTGTCGGTCGATTTGCTTAAAACACTGTATAGGGTCTGTCTGTGTTTTCTTAAAAAAATGTATATGGTCTGTGCCTGTCTGTCTGTCTAACTAACTATGCTTGCTTAAAGCAGGGTATAGGGATATAGGGCCCATCTCTCTGGCTGTCTGCCTGCATGGTTGTCAGAGTGTCTGTTTGTCTGTCACATCTAAATTCTGCTAATGGCAATAACCGAGCTAATGATTTCACTGGAGAATCCAAGTAATCCTCCAGTATCCATCCGGCAGCGGCCCCTTGCTCTCCCATCACAGGGGAGTGAGAAACGCAGTTTCGATGCCTTTGTATGTCTTGTACATGTGAAGAAATTGACAATAAAATTTATACCATACCATACCGTATACGTGCACGGGAAGAAAATCGGATTATTGACCAAAATGCGTTTGACTCCGAGACAGTAGGTGGCGATATAATCCCGTTCGCGTTTCTATCAGCCTAGCAATACAGGCGAAGAACTGGAAATAAGCCAAAACAAAGATGCTCAATGCTAAACCACAAACTTTCAACGTAAGTTTGAAGACTGTGGGGATATTTGATGGAAATATGAGAAAAGAGATGGGCAGTGCTGCAGCACTGTAGGTTCATTTCGTAGATGCTTTACTTTTTATTGGTTTGCACGTTAGACACACTGTACATGCTGCACAAACTAAGCCAGCAGTGTTGCTGTTACCGACTTCCGTCACTTACAAAGGGGGAGTGTCAGTCCGGTATGGAAGAGAAATTCAACAATCTCTCACAATCAGAAATTCAATCGTCTCACAGTGAATTATCTTGTTGCCCGGTTTGTTTCAATTTCATCCAGACTAAGGTGTGTACATGCATTTTAAATGTTCGATTTTAGCCGGACAAAGGCAATAATTCGATTTTCTCTTAATGCATGTAAACGTACTGACTCTCTCTCTGCTTAAAGCAAGGACAGTGATCACTTCCTCTTGGCTTTTCTCTGACTGTGCGGCTGTGTCTTACTTTAAGATGCAAGATCTACTCTCTTTTTGTTTATGTCTGGCAGATACGGTCTCTCTTGCTGACGTTCACAAACATTCTATCTGTCTTCCACTCCATGTTAAAGGCATTGCTTTGGAAGTTAGCATGACTTTTTTCCATTTGTTTATTGATGAAAACAATGATAAAAAAAAAAAATCATCCCTGAGGTTAATGTAGACACTTAGAGTCTGTGTTTGTGTGCGAGTGTGTGATCTGTAATCTCTCGGTTGCCTCACTTCCATTTGTATATGAAGCTTGGTGTTGTTTGCTGTGTGGTTGCCAGGGTTACTTTGACGAGGACAGCATGGAGGAGTTTATCGCCTCGGATACAGAGGAATCCTCAATGAGCTTTACCTCTGAGGACGACATGCCCAAGAAGTACGAGCTGGACACACACACACACACACACACACACACACACACACACACACACACACACACACTTTGTATGGTTATGCCCATATGAACCCTCCTTCTCCCCTCTATCCACCCCCTAGGAAGAAAGCTCGCGGCAAAGCGAAGAAGCGAAGCTCAGAGGGTTCTGACAGTGATGCCTTGGAGGTCATCAAGGAGTGGAACACCAGCTCCCGGGGCGGCAACCCTGAGAGCCGGAACCGGGCCGAACCAGTTGAGGAGTGTAAGTGTGTCACTGTGTGTCGTCACCGCAGTTTACATTTTGGACCCAGCCCAAAAGCCGTCTGGCCTGGTGGCCTAGTGAATTGTCTTTTTTTCAGTAAAAAAAGTGCAAAAGTAACATAGATACAACAAGATATTTGTCTGAAACCCAGGTTGACCTTTGTGTGTGATTTTAACTGGCTTGAGCTTTGACCTCTGATCCACAGCAAAGGGTGCCTCTAGCAACGTCTCTCCTGACTGGTACAAGGACTTTGTAAGCGAGGCGGATGCCGAGGTCCTGGAACACTCCGGAAAAATGGCGCTTCTCTTTGAGATCCTACGCATGGCCGAAGAGATGGAAGAAAAAGTGTGAGTGTGTCTCTCCCAAAATAGTGCTGTGTTGTGCAGTTGTTTTGCAGTGACGTATTGTATGCGCATGTATGTATGTGTGTGCTGCATGTACGTATGATGTACATATTCAAGACTTCAAGACTTTTATTGTTATTGAACACCTGCCTGGACAACTAAATTATCCAGCAAGGTCCCAAAGGTACAAGGAAGAGAAAGTGTAAAAGTGTCAAGTACAAAGGAACGATGGGAATATTGTAAGTGTTCCTTACATAAATTGACACTTTGGTGTGTTGCGTCGGTCTGTGTGTGTTGCAGTCTGGTGTTCAGCCAATCCCTCATCTCCCTGGACCTGATTGAAGACTTCCTGGAGCTTGCCGGCCGAGCGAAGGATGAGGGCAAGGAGTCGCCATACAAAGGTAGCTTAGCTTAGCAGTCACTTCCCTAAATCAAACTCACCGTTACCTTATCACAGTTTAACATTAGTGCGCTTCATCAGAGAAACTTCAAATGGGTGTAACTATCTCTTATCACTATTCTTTTACTTAGTGCATACTTATTTAAGTGACCTTGTATTATAGAACAGAAAGCCTATACGCGCTGTATGATGTCAACATATTTCTTGGCTCACCTTAACTTTACATCTATTAACTAACAATATTGTTGGCTACTATACATTTGGTTTCAGTTTTGAACACACACACACACACACACACACACAGGTGCCTACAATTCCCACTGTTTAACTTAGTTGGTGGAAACCTGCTGCTCAGACCTCTCTCTCATTGTTGCCAGTGCTCTCTCTCTCTCTCTGTGTGTGTGTGTGTGTGTGTGTGTGTGTGTGTGTGTGTGTGTGTGTGTGTGTGTGTGTGTGTGTGTGTGTGTGTGTGTGTGAGTGAGATATGCCTGCTGTGCTGCGTCCCAATGCCCTGCTGGCATGCGTGCTGGCGGGTCCATCAGGCCAGCAGCACAGTTGGAACCCAGCCGATGCCCACCTTTAGTGCCTTGTCAGCTGGGCTACGCCCTGCCATGCCATGCTAGCCTTTTGCCCGTAACCCCCACCCCATGAATACCTAATTTAATGCCCCACATAATTGCAGAACCCAAAGCTGAGTTTCCTCTGTCCAGTAACCAGCCAGCCATCTCAGACTCTGAGTCAGACTACGAAGTGGTCACGTCTGTTGTAGTCTTTGAAGACAAAGATCAAAGATTACTTGATTACTAAGCACTTTAACCCTCGCTGGTACAATCACAGATACCTCATTAGAATGTGGATGACTGAAGGTTCTATTTCATGATGTAATGATGAACTCTTAAGCATTCCCGGACAATTCTGGAATGACTTTGGGGAAAAAAATCCCTTGCTCCAGGAAGAATAAAAAGTTGACACATGGAAAAGGCACAAGTCAGTTTCGGTATTTCCTTCGCCAGCAGTCTTTGTGCTGATTAACTGAAGTTTTTAACTACTTTCTTTCTATTCTTTTGTTCAATTTTGTTTTTTTGTCGTTGTTTTTTGTTTTTTTGGTTACGGACATTGATGGTGTTGTGGGCTGTCAGATCCCAGGGCCTGTACCTGTGATGTCCTCCCCTGTGTGGGGGCATTCAGCTTTGTCTAGAGCTTTATTTCTTTTGCTGTTGTTGTTTCATTGGACAGACCACAAACTTCAGAGAGAAATTACACTGCGGCAGTATCCCAAACTATTTCAATCCCGCACACATCTGACAGACTCAGGACAAGCAAACTCTCAAACACACATACACACATATATATATACACACACACACACCGCCTCTAGCATAAGGTCATGTTCCTAATTAAAGCTCCACAGCTGTTTTTGCTTTTATTTCGAAAATGATTAGACCTTGACTTTTTTTTTTTTTTTTTTTTGAATTCCATGAAAAAATGTTTGCTTAAGGGTTTGCAATTTGTAATGAAAAGATCACAGTGAAGTAATTGGAACCATACTGAAATGTTAGTTATGAACCTAAGGAGGGGGCCGGCGTGATATTAAAGAGGAGGCTGTGGCTCTCAACACAGCAACCTATCTGTGTGAGCGAGAGAGAGCGTGTGTGTGTGTGTGTGTGTGAGACGGAGATACTTTGGCCAGAGATACTGTATGTGTTGATGTGAGTTTCGTTGGTCCGTATGTGGCCATGAAAGCTGTACGTGCTTGCCCGTGTACGTCTGTGTTTGTGGGTGTGTATTTCTAAGCTTATTTTTACTGTGTGTGTATTTGTGTGTTTTGTGTGCTTATGTCTGACACACGTGTGTGTGTGTGGTGTGTGGTGTGTGTGGGGGGGGGGGGGGGTGGGGGGGGCAGAGAGAGGGGCCTGGTGTGTTTGGGAGGGCGTAACACAGAGAGGAAAGAGCCACAAAACAAGAAAATACATGTAGGGGACGGGGGAGAGAGTGATAGATTCCTGTCCACATAGATAGTGTGTGTGTGTGTGCGTGTGTGTGTGTGTATGTGTCTGTCTTACCCCCCTCACTGAGCACACCCTACAGAGAACCTGTCAGCCAGTTCATTTTGCACTAATAAAGCCCTCTATGCAGCATCCTGCTCAGTTGTGCTAATGCACAGTTGTATGAGCCTAATCCGCACCAATGCATGTTGGCTGCCCATAAAGGCTGGCAGCAAGCAGGAACAGTTAACAGCTATTTGCAACATGAACATTAACTGTTGTGTTTGCTATTAAAACGAAACGCCTTGTGCCCAGGGTTGTTTTCATCCCGTTTGGTTCAGTTCAGTTCAGCCGCCTTTAGAATGGTGTCATCAAAGGCTGATTGTTTGTTTATGTAATTGTTTGTTTGTTTGTTTATGAGGGTGTGATGTTCTGAGAGTCAGAATGACGTAATCATTTTAGAGACTCAAACCCCCGCGGGACTGATATGATGATGGGTGTTTTTGTTTTTCTGCTGTTTGTTGGCCTGCAGGAGAGGGGAAGTGGTTCCGTAACATTGACTACTATCGCCTGGATGGATCCACCAATGCCCTTTCCCGCAAGAAGTGGGCAGAGGACTTCAATGACACCAGCAACGTCAGGTAGATAACTGTCTCACAGGCATGCAGATTGCTCTCTCGTTTCAGACATGTACACGACCTTGTTCTTATCTATAAATAGGTAAAAATTTAAACAATAAAAAAAATGTCTCTCTCTCTTGCTTGCTTACCCCCTCCTCACCTGGCTCCCTCTCTCTGTTCTGTCCAGGGGTCGCCTCTTTCTCATCTCAACCAGAGCAGGCTCTCTGGGCATCAACCTGGTGGCGGCCAACCGGGTCATCATCTTCGATGCCTCCTGGAACCCATCGTACGACATCCAGAGCATCTTCCGCGTCTACCGCTTTGGCCAGCACCGGCCCGTGTACGTCTACAGGTTTTTGGCTCAGGTGAGTATGATCGTGCACCCCCACCTCAGACCTCCACCTTAACCTCATCCCTGACCCCTCATCTTCCCTCCCTCCACTCTGATCTTATCACTCCCTCTTCCTTTCCCCTTCCAGCACCCCCGCCCTCCTTCCCTCTGCCACCCCCCCCGTTTTTACAGAGCCAGGTTGCAGGGGTCACTCTCCCCCCCTATGTAATGGAGCTGCCTGAGGACAGACCGTCTTTTGTGGCGTTTGAAAGGAGCCGTGGCTGAGGTCGAGGTGTCCTCCATTAGCGCTTGTCATGCTAAGGAGATATGGGAGTATGTGGGTGGAGGGGGTAGAAGTGCAGTGAGGTGCGATGGGAGAGTGGGGCAGGTGGTGGTGCTGGGGGGGGGGGGGGGGGGGGGGGGCTTTTTGGGCGACACGCCTGGCTGATTCTGAAAGGACGTGCAGGTAACCGGAGTGTTGGAGGCGCTGTCAGGGACCACTGGGTTCGTTCTTTCTTTCTTTCTCCTTCATTCTTTCTCTCTCGTTCGTTCTCGATCTCTGTCTTTCTGTTCTTTTCTCTTATCTGTCTCTTGCTCTCTCGCGCTCTCTCTAGCCAGGCCTTAATTGTAACTTCAAAACATCTGTGTTTTTTTACAGTGTAGATGGAGTTTGCGCTGTCTTGAACCGGAACAAGTGTGTTAAAGTAGTGTGTGTAAAAGTAGGCCTGCATGTATGCCTATAGTATAATAAACGCTTCATGCTTCATGCAGGACAAATTGGTCCACTTTGTACTTCGTTTTTGCTCTTGGAAGCACTAGTTGTTAGTCTGACGAGCTAGACTATAACATCAAAATGTGTAGTCTGTCTATGGCCGATAGACCAGGCTCAGTCCAAGGGGTGGAATCAGCGGTTATCTTTGAAATAGCCTCTGCACGATAAGTTACCCCAGGGTACGTCTAGGCGACTCTACAGGGACAGAGTGATGTGATTGGTCCGACCAAACTTGGGAGAACAGCTACCCTATGGTTGGCCCTATGGTTTGTCTTAGACGTACCTGCGTAGCAAAACCATTTGCTACCACTAGGGTACCTCTAGTTTTCTAGGCTAACTAGTTGTATCAGCGCCTAACTAAACTGATCTCATGTTCCTGCTCTTCCCAGGGAACCATGGAGGAGAAGATCTACGACCGTCAGGTGGCCAAGCAGTCACTGTCGTTCCGTGTGGTGGACCAGCAGCAGATTGAGCGCCACTTCACCATGAACGAGCTGACGGAGCTTTACACATTTGAGCCGGATCTGCTGGAGGACCCCTCTGGCAAGAAGAGGAAGCATGCCACTCCAGTGCTGCCCAAGGTGAGTATCCTGTATGTGTGTGTGTGCGCGCGCGCGCATGTGTGTGCATCTCTGTGAAAGTGTTTCTCTGTTTGAAGCTGTGTGTGCGTGTGTGTGTGTGTTCTTTTAGGGTATGTGTACTGATGTAGTATGTAAGACTGCCTTTCTCCCATTAGTCCCACATGCTCACTCTCGCACATCATCAACATACACGTGATCATGCAAGTTTAATGTTTGAGTGAATGTTGAGCATTTGTCAGCATGTTGGAAGCCGGTGAGTCCCACCTGTGCAAACACCCCCGTGGATACATCATTACAAAGGTCAGGCAAAGATAAATGAACAAGTGAATAAACACATGGCATTCCTCTCTCTCTCTCTGAAATGCCTTCCCTTTGTAATGAGCATCGCATCCATCGCCTTCTTATTGCTTTGGGATGAGGGCGCTCTATTAAAGCCTGCATTAAACTCGCGCACGTGGAGATCTGTGCTTGATTCATGTAATGCAGTAAACAACTAATCCAAACCATGGTGCAGCTGGTTTGCTCTTGAAAGACACAGAACGAAGCGTTGAGCTGGCGTGCTGTGGCCAACCCTGGCCTGCTGGTTTCCGAAGAGTTTTGGGTCAAGATGTTCCATTAAACTTTTGTGTTGGGGGGGGGGGGGGGGGGATAAACAAGAGTGTGTGTGTGTGTGTGTGTGTGTATGTTGCAGGTGACAGGGTTTGTCTTTATCAGTGCAGATGGCTAACCCTCCTGCATTCTTGACTGATTGTGGAGTCTCTCCGTCAGCCTCTTTAATGGGTGAGGGTCAGTGGCCGATGCTCTCACCTGCACCTGTCACAATGCCGGGGGGACACTGAACCAGAGGCAGGCCGCGTTTGGCCCAGAGATGCTTACTCTTGTCAAGGCTTTGGCCACGGCCCCTTGCACACGTTTTCCCACAGTTCGCTCCCGAGAAAGAAAGAAAAAAATGATCTGCACAAACGCAAGCAGACACTCATTCACTCACGACTGATCCACTAAACATTTGACACACCATTGGAGTTAGTATACAAACAGTGCTCCACGCTTGCGTGCAAGCGCACACATAGGCATGCACTCTCGTATACCCAAGGTATTTATCTGACCAGTATTTTACAGTCTTAGGCACAGATGTCAGCCAAAACGCTGTGATACCTCATCGAGTGTTCATCACTGCAGTCAATTCTGCTCTGCCCGACTCTGCTCTGCTCCACGGGCAAGTGCCCCATTGTCTTTTATGAACCATGGTGGTTGTTTGTGCTTTTATTAACCCTCACGCAGGGGTGGTTCTAAGAGGGTGTGTGTGTGTGGTGGTGTGTGTGGGGGGGGGGGTTATCCACTTTTTCCCAGTCCATATGCAGCCCCTATCCCCACCCCCCTGCTGAAGGTCATGTTTATTCTCTCCTCACATCTTCTGAGTCTTCTGGGGCGGTGTGGATAGCCAATGTTCTTTTTTTATATGTGAAACTGAGGGCGATAAACTGTGTTGTTTACCTGATGGAACCCCCACGACCCCAGTGCAGGTGCGCCTGTGACAGCCCAAAACACACACACACATGCTCACATTCACATGCACACAAACACACACACACACACACTCACATGCACACACACGCACACAAACACTCGCACTCACCGCCCCCTGCTGTGTTTTATGTGCCGCTGATGCTCTCTCTGATGGCAGGTCCAGCCGATTGCAGCTGGGCCCGTGGGCGGTGCTTGTTTTGGGCAATTTACCTGCCTCAAGTTTATACAGCCATGTTCTCACACAGCCCACCTGCCTGTGTATGTGTGTTTGTGTGTGTGTGTGTGTGTGTGTGTGCGTGTGCGTGCGTGTGTGTGTGTATGTATGTCTGTTTTTGTGTGTGTGTGTATGTGTGTGCACGCTAGTATTTGAAACAAATGTGGTTATGACCACTTTGTATGTGTTTGTGTTTATTTATATATGAGAAAGCCAGCAGATAAACGGTGTCCTGTTCCCATACCTGTGTTCTGTTAGCCGCTGTGCAAAATATTCCAAGTCCAAGTTGTAAAGTCGTATGTTTGCGCTGAAAGGCGTTGACTCAAAAGTGTTTGGATTTGCAGAAAATCAAGTGGTTGAAACTGGAAGTTTATGCTTGCTGTGTGTGTGTGTGTGTTTGCGTGGGTGTGTGTCTCCGTGCGTGAGAGAGCGAGAGAGACCAGACAACTTTGTGATGGCCCCTGAGGTCCATCTCTACCGCAGAAGAAAATTTCTTTGGCTGGATATCCAGGGCTTGATTTATAGGTTTCATTGAGATAATTCCTACAGTTAATCATCAGTAGTAAGAGATACAATTACACTGGCTACATCAAACATCACTGATTTGAGCCAAGTTGAATGTTGGATGACTTTGAAAGTCTCATTGAACTTTTCTGTTAATGGAGGAATTTCAGCAGCTCAAATTTTAGCCTCATATGTTTTGGTTAAAAGCATTGGTCCAGAAACACCTGGACAGCGGCGCACAGTCCAAGACGTTGTCCTATAATGAAAAGTCTGAGGTAGCTCATCCCAAAGTCTTCACCACTGACCTTTCCTTCCCTTCAAGAATGGTTAACATTGGCTACTGTCTGTGTGCAAGTGTGGTGTCATTGTCCGTCAGCTGGTAAGTTTGGACAGTAACCTTTCAAGCTAAATCATCTCCTAAGCCCTGTTGGCAGTTATTCTGAATTCTCAGCCGGTCATGATGACTGAAGCTTGCCAAGGACAGGTGAATCATGGTTGTCTTCACCTCGTGACTCCTGGTGCGATTGCCACTTCTGGGAGACGAGTTTGGTGGGGGCGGAGAAGGTGCCATATGTTTTCCCAGCATTCCGAGTCAGCCGTTGGAATCCATTTGGCTGTCCATTTTTTCTTTTATTTTTACCCCCACATGACCTGAGCGATGACTTAGTCATCCTTCAGAGCTCTTAGTCATATCTTGACGTCGTGGCGGCATCGGGCCCTTGGCTCCAAGTTTACGGAACGGAACATAGTTTCAGGCCGTCTGCAGAGAGCTCTCTCTGCACCCATACAAGGTGCAAGTGGCTGCCAACGCTAACTGCTGCCCCTGAGAGATGTGGATGGTCTAGCGCAACACACCACCCAGTGTTTACAGGTGCTACGGATGTGTAGTACTTTTACAATAACAGAATGGGAACAATTTTATTGATGTATTGTCAGAAATGCAAGAGTTGGCTCTCATAGTATGGCATTCTACTTGAGCGGCCGCTGTATGAAGCAGAAAGCAGAAGACGCCAAAGTTGATTTCAAGATGACTAAAAGCCAAAAGGATTCAAAGCCAAAACTTGTGTGTTTACACACACAGTTTAGTTGAGCTATGGTCATAGCTTCACTAAGCCATTTAGTTAGACCACCGCGCACTTGGTACGAGTTCAGTTTCAGTGAGACATTTAGTCCAGCGGTGTTGTCACATTGTCATAGACATTGTAATACACGACGTCACAAGGAGAATTGAGTTAAAATGCGTTAACATGTCCATTAACTGAAAGTGTAGGCTACACACATCCAAAAACTCGCACAGGTACCAAATCAAAACTCAAATTGGGGGATAAAGGATGTCAGAAGGAAGCACTGCTCACTGTTAATCCAAAAATGGTTTAATGGCAAGTTTTCATTCTGAGCTTTTCACTGGGCATTGTAAAATCATCAGAAATGCCATTGTTGCTTCCACCCTCACAATCATGGCACTGATAGAGTGGCAGTGTGGCACTGATGCTATGGTGGCCCCTTCAGTGTTTTGGCCCTCTGTAGCCACACATTAACAAAAAGATCTAAACCCTCAAGGTATAGGGATGGAGTGTTTTTGATGAACTTTTCTTTTAGGTGGGACTCCAGTCAGTCAGTCGGTTGTTTGTTCATTTAGGCAGGGAGGATTAGTTCGAACCAATGAAGGCCATTCCCAAGGGAATCATCTGGTCTCAATGGAAGAATGCCGGCATGGTGCAAATGCAATCCAGTCATTATTACCCAAACGTACAAACACATGCACACCAATCGTTTGTCTCTTGGTATTTCTGGTCTCTGGGATTCTGGGAAGTTCGTTTTCTCTTGGGTCTCTGGGTATTCACACACACACACACACACACACACACACAAAACATCACACAACAGGCTCTTGGCATATAAGGGCATGTATCTCGCTGCGATCTCTTGTCCTCTGAATCATTTATGGAAGATGATTCACTGCTCATTCGCTCGCTCATCCCTATCTTTGTCTTTGTCTCTGCTCACAAGAGCTGTGGAGGTCGTCTTCTGCTCTCGTTCTTTTCTCCTTTTTGTCATCTCTTCCTCCCTCTCTCTACCTCCTCTTCCTCCTTCCCATCCCTCCATCCATCTCCACCCACTTGATGAGAGGTCATTATGTCTGACCCTCTTGATAGATGCCCTACGTCCTCTGAAGTGCCAGCCTAGGCACAAGAAGAAAGGAAAAGAAAGAAAGGAGGAGGGAAGGAAGGAAAGAAAGGAAGAGAATGAATGAAAGAAGGGAAGAAAGAAAAGGACGGACGGAAGAGGATGAAGAGAGAAGGGCTTTAATTGGAAGCAACGGGAAGTGCCTGTCCCCTAATGACAAAGAAGAGTTGCTCTGGGCCAGACACACACACACACACACACACACACACACACACACACACACAGACATGCCGACTCTTAGCATTTGATCCCCAGTGGAAGCGGCTTCTTCTGACTCACGCATTTGATGAGAGTTAAGATTGCATTAGAGAGCAGGTTGGAAGGTGGTTGTTTTTTTAATCACACCATGAATTTCTCATGCTGCTGTGTGACTATAAGAGTTTACTGGCCTCATCTGTGAGGGTCAGTTGTGTGTGTGTTTGTGTGGTTGGGCTGTGGTGGTGGTGGTGGTGGTGGTGGTGGTGGTGGGCGAGGTGGTGGGCGAGTGTTTTGCACAACACATTTTACCGTAACACTACATTTCCAGTTAAAACAGTCATTGTATGAAATGGACCTTTGGTGCTGACTTTATTGTATGCCCTTAAGCGAGGCGGGCTTTTGCGAGCGAGCGAGTGAGAGAGACAGACAGACACAGATGGCTGGAGAGACATCAGCTACTGCCTACCAGTCAACATAGTCATCATGGTCTGCGGCCTGGAATCAGTCAGCATCAAAGTGGATCACGCCATGGAGGAAGCTGGAGCTGTTTCCCACAGGTGCTCGCACCACCAATGGGGGGATTTTGGCATGCCTTTGTGGGTGCTGGGTTGTGTGTGATGTGACGTGCTGTGATGCACATATGTGTGCACTGTGTGTGATGCAGAGGGATGAATGGGGTTGTGCTGGTGTGTCTGAATTTGTTTACCAACTGTGAATTGCATAGTTGGTGTGTGTGTGTGTCTGACTGTCTTCTAACTCTGGAGTCTAGTCTTCAGGTGTCTTTCGTCAAACACACACGCCAAGGCTGTGTGAATATCTGTGCATGCAGATATGTCAGTCCGTGTGGGTGTATGTTCCTCTGTGTGTGTGTGTGTGTGTGTGTGTGTGTGTGTGTGTGTGTGTGTGTGTGTGTGGTTGTGGTTGTAGTTGTTGAAGAGCTCGTGGGAGGCTGTCCTCACAGCATGCTGCTTGTGGGAAAAGCAGTAATTTGCTACTGCTGCTGGGGCGCGGGCCCCCGGCGCTGCGTTTGAGCCCTGGACCAGGGAAGCAGCCCCAGCCCCAGCCCCAGCCACACGGGTAATTAGGGGAGCAGGAACCAGGCCCTTAATAAGCCTGCTGGCCCAGATGTGCTTTAAATGAGTCCCTCTCAAAGTGGGGGGTGAGGGGCTTTGGTGAAGCGGGGAGGGGCAGACTGGAGTGGTGGTGGGGGATGTTCAGCTTTTCTCACTGTTCTCCGTACATTTTTCTCATTTTTTTGCTAAGCTGTGTGAACGATTTGTGCGGAAATACGTGAATGGTGCAGGGTGGGGTGTGGCGTGGGGTGCTTTGATGCATGGTTGCACCCTCCAATGCTAGTAGATTACATTGCACTCGTTGCACTCTGTGGAGTTGTGACCTCTCTTGCACTCTATCCCATCATACGTGTGTCTCTGGCTATTCTGTTGTCATATTTATTTACTGTTCTGTCGTCATGTTTACTTACTGTTCTGTCATCATGTTTACTTACTATTCTACACACCATGTTTACTATGTACTTTTTGTTGTTATTTAATGTCTTCCTGATGCTCTCTACTATCTTGCTTTTTGTCTCCCTATTGGTGGTCTTCTCTTAGTAAGGTCACAGTATTGGCCTTGGTGGTGACTTGTGTGTGTGAGTGTGAGTGAGTGCCTAAACTATGTATGTGAGCATAGCGTGTTGTGAAACGGCAACAAAGATTTGAACAAATGTTCTGAGACCAATAGTGGGGAGTGTGTTTATACCGGTAAGGCGTGTGCGTGTGTGTGTGTGTGTGTATAATTTGCGTGCAGCTGTAGTCTTCGTTTTGACTGGCTAAGGTCAGGTATTACAAAAATCTCTGGCCCGTGCATTCCTGCAGTGTACTAGGAACCGGCCTGGACCCCACCGCCTCCACCTCCGCCAACCCCAGTAACACTGTGCTCAGGGCACCTGGAAGAGAGAGGGAGAGAGATGAGATTGTGAAGGAGATGAGAGAATGGAAACAGACAGGAAAGAGTAGAGAGGGAGAGAGAGAGAGAGAGAGAGAGAGAAGGAATGCATGGATGAGTTTCCTCAATAGGGGTGAGAATCAAGTCGAACCGAGAACAGAATGCTGCAATCAATTGGAATCGTTGCATCATTGGTTCCTCTGTTTAATGCAGGCATGTTTTTCAGACTGTGCTCCATGGGACTCTGTAAGTGAATTTGAAATACACAACACAGTTCTACATGGTTCACCTCCTTCTAAGAAGCTGTATAGGCCTAATGCTGATGCTGAAATCTTGTGTAGACTACCTTCTCTACAGCGAGGACTGAGAAAGAATTAAATTTATGAGCGGAATTCCCACCTCTGTGTGTGAAGATGCTACTCATTTACATTTACATTTAGGCATTTAGCAGACGCTTTTATCCAAAGCTACTCATATAACACACCTTCTGTGAAATGTCTTTGTTTCTCATACCCCCCTCAAACCCCTTACACACACACACACACACACACATATCCCTCGTTCACTCTCTTCTCCTCCCTCCCTCTCTCTGTTCTCTGTTCCTCACTGCTTGAGAATGGATTGTTAGCGTTTATAGTTGCGGTAAGGAGAGATATAAAATAAATCGTGTGAATATTTGTGTGTGTGTGTCTGTGTGTGTGTGTGTGTGATGGTGGTGGGGGTTACTTAAAGACAGAGGACAAGAGGCCTAATCAGAAGCTTTGGGAGGCTGGAAGCTGTGAGCGCTGGGCTTGTAAACGTGCCCCTTTCGAGTTGTAAACGCACAGCGATCTATAGAGAGAACATGAAACTCCAACAGCTTGAAAAATGAGAGGAGGGAGTGAAAAAAAAAAACACACACACTCACACACTTAACACATTCAGCGCAATAGCTTTTGGCCCTTTGAAGCACTCGGGAGCCCCAAATATAGACATGGCTCTCGCAGAAGAATGAGCTCACTCCTCAAAGGTCGCGCCATTCCCTTGGAGTGAACTGCAGATATATGGTGACCTGATCACGCCAGGGTTTTACCCATTCTCCTGCCACCCCACAACTCCTATTCTGCTTACTGACGACCATTGACCCTCAACCCCCACACACACACACACACACACACACCTTTCTGCCAGGTGAAGGAGTGTTTGGCAGTTGGACACGCTGTACTGCAAGCACGTCATTGTTAGGCTTTTGAGAGCGACATGGAGTATGTTGTTTAGGCAAAGTGAGAAAAGGGAGACAAGAGACGGGAGAGAGTCGAGCAGTGGCTCGACCAGACTGGGTCACATGCGCGGGCACACACACACACACACACACACACATACACACATACACACACACACACACACAATCTCTCTCTCTGTCTCCCTGTCTCCCTCTCAGTCAGTATAAAACTTCAGAGAGTAAGTCTTTGAGTCTTGGCTGGGCTGCTGTGCCACAGATATTCCCTCAATGAGCACAAAGGCAAGAGAGCGGAACTGGGCTAGTCTACCAGCCCTGCGTGCCTCTCTCTGCCCAGTGTTGTTAATACATCTCTCTCTCTCTCTCTCTCTCTCTCTCTCTCTCTCGTACTCTTTCCTTCACTTGCTTGTCTCACTCCATCTTTCACTTTCTCTCTTTTTCAATGTCTTTCTTTCCTTTCTCTGTCTCTATTTTTGTTCATTATACCAGTTTTTCTCTACTCTCTGCCTCATTTATTGTTTTTTTTTTTCCATCTTTCTTCTTTCGTCTTTGCTCCCTCCATCTCTCGACTCGTCTCCCCTCCCTTCTTTCTCTGCATGCCATGCAGTAATAGACACATTTGAGGAGGCCTTTGTTTCGAGTGGAGGAGCCACTTCTCTCCCTCCCTCCTGTTCACATCAGTCGTTCACTCCTCTTCGCCGTCTTTCTCTCACCGTCTTTCTCTCTTTCTTTCTCTCGCTCTCTTTCTCTCCTTCTTTTTTCCACACAAACCTGTAGCTTGGAATGAGAAGCACGAGATGATCAGCGTTGTTTCCAGGCCCCCAGGCAGGAAGGCCCTGCGCAGTAATGCGCCCCCTCTGACAGCTGGCCAAGTGACTGGTGTGTGTGTGTGTGTGTGTGTGTGTGTGTGTGTGTGTGTGTGTGTGTGTGTGTGTGTGTGTGTGTGTGTGTGGGGACTAGGCTTGCTTGCTGTGCCACTTTGCTCACGAGAATGACAGACAACCTACATACTCTGACAGACAACCTACATACAACCTACATACTCTGTGCGTTTAAAGTCGTGGCGGGTGAAGTGAAGGCACCTTTCGAACAGGTCGCCAGTGACTCGCTCTCACTCTGATCCGCCAATGTGTTTTTCCATGTGTGGGAGATTGAAGGGGACGGTGAGTGAACTGATGAATAAAGGTCATGCTTGTGGCTCTCTGGGAGGAAAAGAAGAGGGGGAGAGAGGAAGCTTTGCTCAGGGGCCCTGCTGGGTTAAGAGAGGCAATCTCCAGTTATCTCCCTCAGTTTCCCTTTTTCAGTCCCTATTTGTCTAATCTCTCTCCTCCTGCTGCTCTCTCTCTCTCTCTCTCTCTCTCTCTCTCTCTCTCTCTCTCTCTCTGTCTCTCCCTCTCTCCCGCTCTCTCTCCCTCTCTCCTCTCTCTCTCTCCCTTTCTCCTCTCTCTCTCCTGTCTCTCTTTCTTTCTTTAGCGCACACACACATATACACACACTCTTTATCTCCTGCTGTCTGAGCTGAAAGACCTTGGTGTACTGATCGTAGTTTATCAAGAGGGGGTTGTTCAGGCAGAACCCCCTGAGCCTCTCTCTCTCACCACTCCCCACCCCCCACCCCCCGAACCCCTTTCTTTGTTGACCACCTAGAGGATAAATTAGCCCGTGTTCAGGACATTTTTCTCTTCTTATTTTCGTTTTTTTTTTTTTTTTTTTTTCATTTCCTCATGTTTTTTTTCCCCCTTCTCTTTTCCTTCGCCCTGTCTTTCTTTTCTTTCTCTGTCTCTCTCTCGCCCTCCTCTGGCAGAATGATTGGATAGTGTTGCCTCTGCTCTAGTGAGTGCCCCCCCTCCTCCGCCAAATTGTATGACTATGCCGGGATCTTGTTACCCTAACGGGGGGGACCACGGATGGGTTGTGTGGGGGGCTGAGGTGGGGCCCCGGTCCTGGGTGCTGGGGGCCGGGGGCCGGGGTGGGCAGATCTGGGTGAGAGAGACCACCCTGGAGCCCTCCTGCTCTGCAGATTAATCAGGAATCCCAACATTTCTCGTCCTCTCTCTGTCTCTCTCCCCCTCTGTCTTCATCTCTCTCCTCTTGTCTCTCTGTCTCTCGCTCTCTCTCTCTGTCTCTCTCCCCCTCTGTCTTCATCTCTCTCCTCTTGTCTCTCTGTCTCTCGCTCTCTCTCTGTCTCTCTTTCTCTCTGTGTGCTCCCTTACTGTTCCCTCTGTCTGCCTCTTGGACGCACACACACACAGTCCTGTCTCTCTTGCTCTCTCTCTCTCTCTCTCTGTCTCTCTCTCTCTCTCTCTCTCTCTCTCTCTCTCTCTCTCTCTCTCTCTCTCTCTCTCTCTCTCTCTCTGTGTCATCTGACTCTGTTGTGGGGGTCCGTGACCCACTTACAGCTGGACGTCTGGCCTTAGCAGAATCGGATGCGGCGCAGATAAGCCCGGCGTCTGACTTGGAGTCTGTGCCCTGCGACTGCCCTGTGTTTGTGAATGTCTTGTGTGTGTTTCTGCTTGTGTGTGTTTCTGTCTCTCTCTGTGTGTGTGTGTGTGTGTGTGTGTGTGTGTGTGTGTGTTTGTCTTTGTGTCTCTGTTCACGTCTGTCTTCCTTCCTCTGTGTCTGTGCCCTCCATGCCCCCACTTCTCTGCCATCTCTTGTGCCCACCCTGTGTGTCTGAGCCCACAAGCCAGAAAGCTTTTGCACGCGCATGCCTGTGTGTGTGTGTGTGTGTGTGTGTGTGTGTGTTCTGTGTGGGTGTGTGCGAGCGTGTGCGGTGTGTGTGTCTGTGTTGCGTTGCGAGAGTGGTGGGGGTAGTGTTTGAAATGCTCTCTCAGGAGATGTAAGCAACAGTTCCATCATCTGCTCCACCACCTTTTCACTCACTGCGAGAAGGCCTTCATCATACCATTATGCTTCTGCCTAAATATGTTCCTCCAAACACACACACACACACACACACACGCACGCACGCGTCATTTGTCTCTCCTACTTTTTTCCCCCCTTTTTTATCTATATCTCTGTCTCCTTTTCTCTGTCTCTCTCTCTCTCCCACTCTTTCTGTGTTCTTTCTTTCTCTTCACCTCTCTCTCTCTCTCTTTCTCTCACTCACTCTCTCTCTCTCTCTCTCTCTCTCTCTCTCTCTCTCTCTCTCTCTCTCTCTCGTAAGAGGCTAACATAAACACTAAGTGCTGGTGCTGTGCTGCAGCTCTGTTGGAATGCAGGGGAGATGTTCCCTCCACTCTGCATTGCCTTTGCAGTGCATGCTGGGATACCCAGGGATGAGCCTCATCTTCTGTATTCACATACCTGCTGTGTGTGTGTGTGTGTGTGTTTAGAGTGGTGGGTGTTTTGCGCGTTGTCTGTGTTTCCTCATGCATGGGAGACTATGTGTGCATTTGTGTATGAATCTGTGCGGAGTCTCTCTGTGATTTGAGTTCTGTGTGTGTGCGCCTGTGTGTGTGTGTGTGTGTGTGTGTGTGTGTGTGTGTTTGTCTTAATTAGGGCTGTGTGAGGCCACATGTTTTTGTTTTGTGGTCATCAGAGCTGGGAGCAGCACAGCTCACCTCATCCTCTCCCTCCATCTCTCCCTTTGTGCCTCTCTATCACTCTCTCCCATGGCAACTCCCCCCCACATGGACTTGTTCTCTCGCTCTTTTTCTATTTTATGCCATCCCTAACACACCAGTCCTGCTGTATCTGTCTTTTTCTGCCACCCTCCCACCCATTACACACACACACACACACACACACACACACACACACACACTATTCCTTGCACTTCCCTTCTCTCATCATCCTCCGTTCACCCTCTTGCCGCCCCTCCACACACACACACACCCCCATCCACTCCCTAGTTGTTCCTATAAATAGTTCTCAATCAGGTCGGCCCTCCTCTCTGCCTCTGTTGCTGCTTTTGCTGCTGTTGTTGCTGTGTGTGTGTGTGTGTGTGTGTGTGTGTGTTTGTCTGAGTTTGGATCTGGTTACTACCTCAGGCCATGGTCTGCCCCCTTCCTCCCCTTCCACGGTTCCATGTGCCTGCTTTCTGAGAGTCCGCAATCAGCTCTTCACGCAGTGTGTTTGTCTGAGGATGCCATATCCGTTTTGTCTTTTGTCTGTGACGGCTCGAGATTCATTTGCAGTGGTGAAGTCATTGTCCTCTGGTCAGTCAGATAGAGATGGGGGGAGGAACCAACCTTACCCCACACACACGCATACACACACACACATACACACACACTTGCCCCTCCTGTGTACACAAGAGTCAGAGGGTGCAAGCAAAGATCATTGAATACTGACCAAGATAGAGCAACATAATACATTACAATGGGAGCAAACAAGAATAGTTCCGGTCCGCATAAGTGGGGGTGTCACATAACGTCACAATATAAACTTTTTAATGATCTTCTGTATCTGCGAATGAGGGTTCGACTCTGGTCTTCATAAAGGCGTATTTTCCCCCCTCCTCCTTGTGAAAATAGAACACGGAACTTAGCGAACGTTCGTGCCTCTCGCTCCGCTTTTACTCTCTCTGGTGCAAGCAGACATAGAAAAGCAAACAGTGGCATCGGGCGGTAACTCGAACCTCTTGAACGCACCCGCGAAATTACCTAACGAACGAACGAAGGAGTGCGCGGACTAATGAATGCGGCCAGCGGCCCAACTGCAGCCCCTCACGCCCAGGTATTGTTTTCCATAACAATGGTCGCTATGGCAACGGCAGCCATGGTCAAGGGGCCCTGAGTGGGGAAGGTGCCATGTGTGTCTTCCTTCAGCAGCCAGGCATCACATGCATATGGTTTTAAAACGCGCAATGAGCAAAACGTGCCCTGCACTGGTCCTGGAACTGTGTTTGCTCAGCCAACGGCTTGCACTTGCGTGCGTGTGTGTGTGTGTGCGTGTGTATGTGAGAGATCAGGGAAAAAACGAGAGAAGGCACGCATCTAGGCCTACTCCTCACACATGATGCGTTGATGATGGTGAATATATCTGCTTAGAGGCAGGAATTAACTGAGGTGTGTGTCTGTCTGTCTGTCTGTCTGTCTGGATCTCAGTCAGATGAGTGTAAATGCTTTGTAAAGTTTTTTTTCCCCCATTTGTTCCTGAATCATACACACACATGCAAGCATGGAAGTTGTGTGTGTGTGTGGTGTGTGTGTGTGGTGTGTGTGTGTGTGGTGTGTGTGTGTGTGTGTGTCCATACTGTGTGCTGATCCCTCTGCCCTCTCTGTCCCCCTGTAGGATCCCTTCCTGGCGGAGCTGCTGCACAACTTTAAGGAGCAGATAGTGGGCTACCATGAACACGACTCTCTGCTGGACCATAAGGAGGAGGAGGCCCTCAGCGAGGAGGACCGCAAGGCTGCCTGGGCCGAGTATGAGGCCGAGAAGAAGGTACACACACACACTCACACACACACACACACACACACACACACACACACACACACGGTCCTCTGTTCTCTGACACTCACACACACACACACAGTCTTTCTCTCATACACACACTTTCTCTTTCTCTCTATCTCATACACACACACTCTCTTTCCCACTTTCTGACACCCACCCACACACACATGCCCAGTCCTTTAAACTGATCAGATTCCAATAATGCACAGTCTGATGCACACAATGGATTGTGTTTTTTTTATAGGATTTCTCCACACTTATCAACAAGCCACCACAGACACTGAATGAGTAGGCAAAAAACAGCCCAACACGCTGAAGACCACTGGCCTGTGAAAAAGATAAACACAAAACATTTTAGCAGCCCTCGTTGTTCTTTGATCTCGCCAAGTTTTTAACCTTCAGAAATGTCAGAAAGAGAACAAGCACTGGAAACTCTTGGACCAGCTTCAGCAGACAGGCCAGGGGAATATCTCTGCATATCAGTGTACTCTCCACACAGCCCCCCCTCTCTCCCTCACTCTCTCTCTCTCTTTCCTTCTCTCCTTCTCTCTCTCTCCCTCCCTCCTTCTCCCACTTTCTCCCTCCTCTCTCTCCCTCTCTTCCTCTCTCGGTCTCCCTCTGACTTCTTCTCTCTCTCTCTCTCTCTCCCTCACTCTCTCTCTCTCTTCCCCCCTTCCCCCGATTCAGTGGATGTGGTCTCTAATGTCTGTCAGAGTCTCCACTCAGTCCTTTTTTAAGCGGCAGTAGCTCTTAGATGTGTTACACAAGTGCCGAACTCCAAGTCAACTGGCCTCCCCATACACACTCTCTCTCTCTCACACACACACACACACACACACACTCCACCCTCTTCTCCCCTCCTCAAGCGGCCGGTCTGTCATCAGTACATTTGTTAGAGCTGCAGTGTACTGCTGCCGACCGGCGCCTTCACACAACCTTTGGGGGTAAATCCCACCTCAGAATCGTCTGTAATCACTTAGATAGCCCTACACACACACACAAAATACAAATTTTCACATTCCCTGTGATGGGGTCAGTGTCTGGGTTTTAACCAGTTTTTCCATAATTATTTATTTCTTATTAACACTTCTGGGCAGAAAAAATGAGACAAACAAGGAGGTGGCTTTTTCTTTCTTTCTTTTTTTTTTTTTTTTTTTTTTTTTTTTTTTTTTTAGAAAAGTCAGGCATTTAAGCAAGCTGTCTGGCAGCTTACAGATTTAATACATTCTCTTTGCCTCATTGTGTACGCTGGGAGTGCGTTTATTTATTTTTGCTGAAGTTTCTCGCCAGGTACCACCGTGACAGATGGGAGCATGAAATCGTTTGAGGCCGGTGCTTCTTAAGGTGTCCTGTGGTGTGGAGTGGGCCGGTGCTTCTTAAGGTGTCCTGTGGTGTGGAGTGGGCCGGTGCTTCTTAAGGTGTCCTGTGGTGTGGAGTGGGCGTTGGGGGGGTTGAAATCGATGTTCATCGCGTACAAGCCCAGCTAGATTACATGACCCATCGAGTCCGGTTCACCAGGGACAGAGGCTTAATAAATGCGTTTTGGACGCTCTCGTGTCAGGTGGTGCTGCCGGGTGAGAAAGACCGCGAGAGGATCTGGGTTCACGCTAGTTCACACTAGCCTCACACCTAACCTAGCATGCTCCCAAAATCCTGCTCATTGCATAGTAGCACTACGAGAGCAAGAGAGAGAGAGAAGGGGTGCAGAAATTGACATAGGGGGCAGCAGAAGAGGAGAGAGGCAGAGACACACAGACATACCGAGAGGGGGAGGCCACCTCTGTTCTGCCTCGTGACTCGTGTCGGTAGCTAATTGATGAAGTTTACGTGGAGAGGCGAGAGCGCCGGTGACCTGGGAGCTGGGCGGGCTTAACGGAGGGCACGGGAGTACTTGAGCCCACCCGTCTGCTGGAATTCACGCGAATGAGAACTTTGAACGGCCGCTCTCCTGCAACACGCTTGGTTTCTTGGGCCTCAGCGAATAGCCCCCGCACAGCCCAGAGCACACACACACGCACACTCACACACGCAAAAAACAAAACATATATGTACTCCTGGACACATCCACACACACACACACACACACACACTCCCACACGCAAAAAACAAAATGTATATGTACTCCTGGACACATACACACACACATGCACACTCACACACGCAAAAAACAAAATGTATATGTACTCCTGGACACATACACACACACAATGCACATACTACACACAAATCCAAGCCCACATACATGGAGTCTACATCTACGTCTACACCCATTCTCTCATACACACAAACACACACACACTGTACTAAACTCAACTTTCCAGTGAACACAGTAGAACTCAGAAAACTGTAGGTGACCGTAGCATTCCACAGTAGCTGGCTGTGGCCTTTGAACCGTTTATTTACGCACCCGTCAGTCAGAGCACTTCTTCCATCTGGTCTTGGGAGAACAAGCCATTTTTCCCCTAAACGTCAGCAGCAGCAGCAGCAGCAGGAGGAGGAGGAGGAGGAGGAGAAGAAAAAGTAGGCTATAAAGACAAAGCCTTCCAGGCCCATCCCGTAACATAACAGCTCATCAATCCATGCTCAGCACCTGCCACTGAAGCGCTTGTCTGTCTGAGAGTGTGTGTGTGTCTGTGTGAGTGTGTGTCTGTGTCTGTGTGGAAACGGTCGGGATGGAAAAATGGTGGCGCAGGCACGGGGGCCTCAGCCGTACCAGCTTGTGTTTCAGTTGACCCCCGGGTGCTCGTCCACCGCCTACCCCTGTTTGAAAGTAGCCGCCGTGATGAAGCGTCTGGGAATTTTCTGGAAATCCAGGCATGGTACAGAGGCAGCTCAGATGTTCTCAGATGTTCTTCATATGTTTAGAGGTGTGTGTGTGAGTGCGCATCTGTTAGCATCTGTGAGTGAGACAGGCAGATTCTCCTGAGTTGCACTGATGCATTGGACTGTGTGTGTGTGTGTGTGTGTGTGTGTGTGTGTGTGTGTGTGTGTGTGTGTGTAAGAACAAGAGCATCAACCCTTAAAACACACACATAGAGCCGTGCACACATGTCCTGCGTGTCCAGTCCTGGGCCAGTCCAGTGACCGGCTGCACCTAATTTCAAGCTTCTGGAAGCTTCAATCACTATGTGCAAACACATTTTTTTGAAGCACACACACAGCGTTCACACTCAGGCCAGTGTGCACACACACACACACACACACACACAAAGGGCTGCGAAGCCAGTCAGCACAGGTGACTGCTTCTGTTCTCAAAATAGATATTTTGATACTGTGATCACAGGAGGGCTGCATGTCTGTCAACTGAAGGCTCAAGATAGCGTGTGTGTGTGTGTGCGTGTGTGTGTGTCTGTGAAGGGATACTGCAGCAGCTGACAACCAGGTTCACAGAGTACTCATCTGGAGGTGTGTGTTTATTTCTGTGCGTGAGAGATTTCCTGGCTCTCTGTACATTCTAAGGAGACCGTAGCTGGTAAAGAAACAGTCCTAACAGGTGTTGTGAAACAGGTGCGAACTGGTGGTACTCTTTTTGTCCTTCCAGATTATACCAGATTATGATGTATGCTTATTTTTGTGCGAAAGTGTGTTGTGCACAGGTGTGCATACAACAGGTGTGAATAGGCGGTAGCTGGTCTGATTCGCCAAATACCTCAACACTGTAGCATGGGTGAACTCTAGTAGGCATGTCTGTGTGCGTATCCTAGTTTGCCAAATGCGGGAGCATCAAAGGACTGCCCAGGCTCCCAGCTGTGTGTATTTGAGCCAGAAGTGGAGAAAAGCCACCGAGACAGGTGTGTGGTGGTTACACAGGTGTGACTGCTAACTGTTCAGAAGCGCACAATACTGCCAAGTTCACTGCTGGCTACTGTCCTGGCCTCGCACAGAAATCTGTTGGAGGGATGCTCAAGAACAGGCGGAGGTAGATGGGCTGCTTCGGTAGCCGTGACCCATCCAGGGTATCATGTCTGGAGAGCCACAGATGTTTCTGGTGGTCGCAGGAGCGACTTAGCAACACTTTGTCTTAGAATTGAATTGGAATGGGGACGCTGTTGCACAGTCTGCTAAGGTGTCAGTACCATAAACCCACCCCTTTCCATCTGTCTCTCTTCCACTCGTTTCCTGTCGTTCTCTGCTGTCCTGTCTGATTAAAAGTGCTGAAGAGAAAATTAAATGAAGAATTGTATTACGATCGGGTGAAGGATGCGTTGGGAGTTAATTAGTCAACCCTGTTTCAACTCCCGAGTCCCACGTAGCGAGTCTGTATCGCTTTGGATGAAAATGTCTGCTGAATACAGGTTGCCTTGAAATTGGCCTGTGGTGAACCCAGTTATCTTGACTGACCATGGAAGGCTTTCAAAATCTATATATCACAAGCCCAAAGTGTTTCATTATTTACATTGATGTTAATGTTGTAAAGTGATGTCACCCATCTGCCAGCTTCTGTCCACATTCTGACCTGGTGGGCTTTAAACAGAGAGGCACAATACGGGTGGCATTTGTATAACAATGACTAATGACTTCAGATTTGTGAAGCTCACTCCTTTTTTCTCTCTCTTCCTTCCTCTCTTTCTTTCTTGCTTTCTTTTTCCTCCATCAGGGTCTGTCTATGCGTGTGAACCAGCCCGCAGGGTATCACATGGGGATGGGCAACAACCAGGGTAGCTACTTCCCCTTCAATGTGGCTGCACTGGCTACAATGTCCAACCGCGAACTGGAGGTGGGTGTTGAGGAAGAACACACACACACACACACACACAAAGCTGTGCAAAACGTTTGTATACTCAAGTGCCCCAGTTGAGCATATACAAACAATGTTTTCAATAATCCTTCCAAACACACACACGTACATAAGGTTTTGCTACCTCAGTCACCAACATACACACACACAACCACACACACACACAGATGCATGAATTGTCACATTTACAAATATGCACTCAAATAGAACCGTCCAGCTATGAATATTCAGGCATTGACCCCTGCATTCTTATTCTCACATCCCTACATAAACACACACACACACACACACCACACACACACACACACGTGGCTCTCCCCATGCATTCCTCAGGCCACCCCGACGGCTCTGGCGCTGGCATGTGCCCATCTGACGTCCCCAGCAGTTGGCGCTGCGCACAGACAGCTGCTATTTCTGGGCAGCTGGAATCCCACAACCCAAAAGAGGGGCAGAGGGGTTGGGGGGCGGGAGGGGGTGGGGGTGAGAGGAGGAGAGGATTAGAGAGAACTATGTGCTATGAAAAGAGTGGGCACTGGGTTTTAGGGCCATTTCATTGCATCAGATTAGAACTGATGGCATCTGAGTTTCATGGAAAGATATTAGGCTTCAGATACCCACTTCAGGCAGGCAGCAAAGTGTTAGGGGGTATTCACACCTGCTTTGTTTAGTTCACTTAAAACGGACTCAAGTTTGAGTTCCGACCTCATTCCAACCCAAACGCAAAAAGCATATGTTTTTTGGACCTAACTACCCCCCGATTCAAATTAGGCTACAGTTTCATCTTCCGTGCAGACAGATGCACGTTTCCCTCCCTCGCAGCTGTCATGCAAGTCATCGTAGCAATATTAAGCATTTTTAAACTTACGTTGAAGCCTGTTAAATGCGTTAATGTGTTGTAGCTGCTAATTCAGAGATGGTTTAATGTTTAAATACAATAAAAATTCCATTTCCTTGACTGTACTTTCACTTTGGCTTTTCTCCCTCCCCTGCCCCGAATATTTCTGCCCAATGATGGAATAACCTTACCACACATGTGATTTAATTTAGAAATTCTGATGCACTCGCAAAAAAATGCAGTGTGAAAGAGAACCGCACCAATTAAAAAAAAAAAAAAAAAAACATATTTTAGTCTGGACCAAAGCATGTGAACTAAAGGACTTTCCTGGTGTGAACACCTCCTTACTGTGTGTTCACACCAAGAGCTACTCTGAAGCTGTAAAATTGCCAGAAGCAATTCAATTTCTAGTGACACAGGGCAACAAATGCGAAGGGCAACATTGTTTGGGCGACTAGAGCAACTACAAATAGTTAAAAACTGCACAACTGTGCAAAGTAGCTATGGCGCTTTTCAGCTGTAAATGAAATGATGGCAGTGGTAACGTCATTAGCGATTAGAGTGACATGAGCATACAGATATTTTAGCAGCGATGCTTTACAAGCAACAAAAGCGATTTTACAGCTTTGGTTGCTCTAGCACATGCCCATAGTACCTACCCATAGCACATGCCCATAGTACCATGCCCATAGCACATGCCCATAGTACTGCCATACCCCATAGCACATGCCCATAGTACCTGCCCATAGCACATGCCCATAGTACCTGCCCATAGCACATGCCCATAGCACATGCCCATAGTACCTGCTGATAGCACATGCCCATAGTACCTGCCCATAGCACATGTCCAAAGCAGAGGAAAAGGACATCTTCCTATGATAGAATGATTGGGAAGAGCCAAAGTGTGGGAGAAGACAAAAGTGATAGATAGAAAGATGGAAGAAAGTAAGGAAAGGATGGCAGAAGAAGAAAGGCATGAGAGAATATTGCTAAGACTACTACGAGTTTGGAATGGGATACCTGCGTGCTGGTTTGTTTGTTTTACTCATTTGATTCCCATGCTTTGCAGGATCTGGTGAATCAGGGTCGTCAGAAGGTGATTGAGACGAGCAACGCCATCAACTCACTGGCGGCAGAGCCACTGGAGGAAATCATCAGCCGCATCGTAAGTCTGAATGAGGCTGTGACGGGGAGAGGGTGTGTGTGTGTGGTGTGTGTGTGTGTGTGTGTGTGTGTGGCGAAATAAATGGTTGAAAAAGATGGCAATTAATGGATGGAGTGAGTGAATGTGTAGATTTCAGAGATGCTTTTGTGCAACTTTGAATGCGCAAATGCCACCTGATGGCATGGAGTGTGTGTGTGTGTGTGTAAATAGTTTTTAAGATGGATGAAAGGGAGAACTGCAAAACGATTAATAAGTGTGTGTAACATGTTTTTAAGATAATTACAAGGAAGTGGCAAGCCAGTTTTCTAAAGTGCATGTGTGTGTGTGTGCATGTGCAGTGGGTAGAGAATCCTAAGATGGAGGAGTCGCGGGTGCAGGCTTTGGCCATAGCGCAGCAGGCCACCATTGAGCGGGAGCGCCAGCGCATTGAGGTGGTCTACAGGGACGTGCTCAACAAGCAACAGACGGTGAGGACACCACCCACCACACTTATCCCAGCGCTACATGGTCCAGCGCATACACAACACCAGCTAAGGCGTTAACATAGAGGGGCATTTGAAGTTTTGTTTTGTTTTCCCTTCTCTCTCTCATGTGTACTGTGTACACATTTTAAATGAAGTCCCTCCAAATTACTGTCTTTTTGACACACCACAAATTTTATTTTGTAACTCATTTATGCTCATGGAATCTGACTAGGAGTACGAGCACACACAGTTAAAGATAAAGATGTTGATAATGTTTGACTTTTTATGCCACCTGGATGAATGGATTGATTTGATTAACTGAACATAGTAACCACTATAGTTGGAATGACCTTTGTGTGTCTCTCCTGTGCTCCTTGTGTGTGTGTGTGTGTGTGTGTGTGTGCACAGCTGATGATGTACGTGCAGAAGGTGCTAAACAACCGTAAGGTGCAGGAGCAGCAGATGGCCATGGCCAAGCAGGGGCTGCTGATGAACCAGCTGGCGCTGCAGAACAGCATGCTAGGGGCGGGCAACCTCAACCAGATGGATCTCCTGGGCCTCTACCAGCATATGCAGCAGATGCAGGGCATGGGTGGCAACCCTGGGCCCTCCAAGGGCCTGTAGACGCCCAGCCAGCCCAGCACCGCCTGCCGAGGCCTCCGCGGGCCCTCCACTGCTGCCAGCCCCACTCTCTGCAGCGCCACTCTGGAGGGGTGGGTGAGGGAGAGAAGGGTGGGGGTGCAAATGATGCCCCTTCCTCCTCCTCCTCCTCCACCACCACCACCCCTCACACACAGACGTTGTGGACTGATGCAGCATTGTGAAGCCCCACCTCTAAGCCTTTTTTTGTTTTGTTTAGTTTTTTTGTTTTGTTTTTTTGTTTTGTTTTGTTTTTTTACCCCTACCCACCCCCTCCCCCAAACCCTTTCTTACCAACTCTTGCCAGGGAGATATTCTTTTACTGGGGTTTTGCAATTTCCTTTGAAAACAAGAAAAGAGAAGAAAAAAGTTGTGTATATATAGCCGTAACGTTATTTCAACTTCTATTTCCTTTTTTTCAACATATTTAAATATAATAAGTAAATTTAAAACTCTTCTCCCCAAATGCTTTTAAGCATTGCATTATTTGTAAGCCCCCAGCGGAGGGTTTGTATTTCTTTGGAGTTACTTTGTTTCTTTATTTTCTGCTTTTGTTTTTTTATATATATATATAAATATAAATATACACACACCGTACAAAAAATACCTAACTCAACATATGTGGGACCATAGTGATGCTTCTAACAGATTTCTATGATGTAAAGATCTTAGAACGTTCTTCAACTCTGTAGGTTTCTGTTCTAGAACTGTCCATCCTCACCCTTTTGACAGTATGGTCAGCGTGCTGACGTAAATATAGTGGTTTCTGAAGCACTGGTATCAACACATCCAGAGGCTGTATGTTTAAAGGAAACAGGTTGTGGCCTAAACGTGTCTGTATATTTTTTGGGGGGTGAAGTTTAGAATATCATCAAAATCAAGAAAAAAAAAAACCTCAAAAAACCCTGTAATGAAACCCTGTTTTCTGTAACTCTTGAAGGCGATTGTGCACTTTTTTAAGTTGTTGCTCAACAAAAAGAAAGAAAGAAACAAAAAAATGGAATGCCTGCTTTGTTTGATCTGCTTGCCGGAATTATCTGGACATTTTTTTTTTTTTTTCCTCTCTCTTTTCCGTAACATGAACTATTTCCTCCTCGTTGTAAATGTGTAGGCTTTCCGTGTCGTATGTGATGTTACCTGTTTTTTTTCCCCTTCGACCTCGTTGCCCTCCCATGTTACAGTTGGAGTTGCAGTTGCTGACGAAAACTTATGATTCTGTGGCCTAAAACGAGTGTGTGTGGGGTCTGGTGTGTTCGCTTCACTGACCAGCCTCTCCACCTCCACCACACCTGTAGCAGGCTGAAGGTGGGCACTTTAACCAGTTTTCTACTTTGGCACATCAGTTTGTTTTTTGTCTGTTTTTTGGAGAGGATTTCTCCATTCTCCCTTCCTACGCTAAATGAGATGGCTGTAGAACTACAGGAGAGCTGTGAGCTTCCCCTGGTCGCACAAGGTGTATTTCCAAACAGTGTAGAATAAACTTAAACTTTTTTTCCCGCCCAGGAATGTTCTAATGATAGCAAAAAAAAAAAAAAAACTCACTTGTTTTGCCATTCAAAAAAAAAATGCTATTTACTAGACACGCATTTTAATTGACATTTCAATAAAGTGACCAAAATTGTGACTTTTTTGCCATATGTATGATGTAATTCTTGCCAATTGCTTGCTTATTTGTTTTAAAACAACAAAAAGCATACACTACCATGCACATGCATATACTTTAATTAAAAAAAACATTTGTTTTCATTAGCAGTACCCCACCCTAGTTACTTGAGAATAATAATAACAGACTGTCTGAGCGTCATGATGACTTATCTAATACGACCTTAAGTTGTACTTAGTGTCATCTGCTGGTTGTGTGTAGTGATTTATACATGTTTGTACGTCTCTGAGCAGATTGTAATATTTCACACACATGACTGGCTCTGGATTGTTGACTGGTCACCGTGGCGATGGGTGTAGCCCAGGTTCTGATTAGCTCACAGTTGAGGGATTGGATGGAGCGGAGCAGACACTTAACACCCTGTCCCACTGGACACACACACACGTACATTGATGTTCACAGAAACACACACAGCAGCCACCATGCCAGCACTCTCTCTGGACATCACTTAAGTATCAAACCCCACCTTCTATCTGTCTCCTTCGTACACACACACACACACACACTCAACTTCCACGTTCACTTATTATTCACACTTATACTGAAGTGCACGCATTCACATATATGTATATATATATATATATATATATATAACAATGCATGTTTTGCCCTCGACACACTCAAACCTCTCAATCTTTCATCTGTAATGTTTCGTCTCTTCTGCCTCTTTCCTTTTTTCTGCTCCATACTGTATTGTTTTCATTTCTCTGGCTGCCAGGGGTTTTTCCCCATGTCCTTGTCTTTTTCAGTATCCCCCCTTCCCTCCCTCCCTCTCTCCCCCTCTGTCTCCTCCCCTCTAGGGGAACTCGTGCTCACAGCTTGCACAGATCTGCCAGTGTAGAAACATTACAACTATTGCAGATGTTGAAATGTTGATCCCATCCCTTCTTAGCCTCAGACTGCCACTCGTTCGAGTTCTCGTGTGTGTGTGTGTGGTGTGTGTGGTGTGTGTGTGTGTGTGTGTGTGTGTGTACCCCCAACCCTTTTTTTTTTCTTTTCTTTTTTTTCTTCCTGCTGTCAGCCAGAGAAGACTGGGGCCCCAGATTTCTCACACACACCCACGCTTTCCCTCGGCCCTGAACACGCATTCTCACACACTCTTAAGCACACAGCGCACACACACACACACACACACACACACACACACACTGCAGCATGCAGCAGACGTCCACCGCCCCCATGAATATGCATCAACGTATGAAAGCTGAGTGCGAGTGAACGGAACAGCCAGTGACGAGACGTTCCAGTGCAGTGCCCAGTCATGCAGTCACCCGCTGGCTCCCGACGCACTGACTGGATGCCGCGCTGCACTGAACGGCGTGCTGGGCCAGGCGACAGACTCAGGGTACAGGGAGGGAGGGAGGGTCATGTACACCCATCGGCTAACACTTCAACTACGAGTCGTCTGCAGTGAGAAAAGCATATGCCGATGGCAGACACTGACACAAGAGGACTGTGTGTGTGTGTGTGTTTGTGATGCCATTTGCTTGGGGCTGGGTTGAGATTGATCATCATGGTGTCTTGCCCAGATTAACTATTCCACAGGGCCCTTTTGTCCCTGTGTGTGTGTCAGCCCCGGGGTGCATCTGCAGGAGTTAAAATAAGCGAGAAAAAGAAAAATAGGGTGGACCTTTTAACACCTCGAGTGCCTGTCTGTGTCGGCTATTCTTAGAGTTATTGTTTTGCCTGCTGCTGCCACAGTTTGATTTGTCTCCCGGCCATGCTGAGGAGATTCAAATAGTGGGGGGTATCTGTGTGTGTGTCTGTGTGTGTGTTTGGGGGAGCAGGAAGGGGTTCTCTGGTGCCAAGAACTATTACTTGACGTCAACAGATCATAGTCGGTCCCCTGGAGACGGATCACTGTCGAGCAATCTGTTCAGCTCCCAAGGAATTCCACTCTCTCTGTGGCAGCGAGGGCATTTGTCAGAATGACTCTCCTCCTTGTCAACATTTTTGGAAGAGCAGAACAGTGCGATGCCACGGGGTGGGGTTAGACAGTGGAGGTGGTTTGGGAGGGGGGTTGTTGAGCACGGCTCCAGGTTAAGGTGTTTCGACACGTCCCTTGTACTCGGTGCTCTTGAGTGTTGGCCGTAAGAGTTTGCCTGGCCTGGGCGAAACGCGTCTAGCCTATCAGAGTAGTGGAATGCAATGGTGATCTCACATGTATAAGTTTTCATGTCGAATGTTTTTTTCTCATGTTATTTCTCAGAGCACGGAATTACTGTGGACCACACATGTCGTATGTAACCTTTTGTCTGCGCTTGTGGAAAATTCCTCTGCAGCTAAAGGCTACGAGAGGCAAGAAAGTGCCAGTGCGTATACAAGTCTTACTTCAAAGAGGTATTTTTTTTTTTTAAAAGAAAAATACCAGAAGAGCAATCAGTGCATTAAGAGAGAGAAAATGAGGGGGTGCACAGCATACAAACATAATAGTATGTCCAAGTCTCAAGTGAAAGTTGCACTCCTCCTGAAGTTGAGACATCAGTTGAACTAAATGTGTTCACCCCGCTCTTCAGGTGAGACCGGGTGAGAATTTCCCCTCTCGTATAAACAAAGGAAATGAAGACATGTTGATTCACATAACTCTGCTGCCTAGCACATAAATCAGTGCACCTTGGTACACACGACCATCCTCCTTCAGTTTAATATTGTGTTTCAAAGCTATTTCCCAATAGCAGACCATTCATTTTTCATTTGCAGTGGCCTCCTACACACACACTCACAGAAAAAGAAACATCCACTCAAGATAGTCGTTATGACAATTTTATTGTCGAATCCTTTTCAATTCAAATGTTTTGATAGCACTTTTTCATTGTATATTTTCAGTAGAATCTACAGTTCTGATAACCTCAAGTTCATTACAAAATAAAGTCTTTGCAATAAATAAATATATAGATTTATATTTAGATTTTATATGTAGAAAATAAATATATTGTACATCTCATAAATAGGTTCATACATATTTACACTTCTGTCACTTTTTTTTAATAATGTTCCTGACAGGCTGAACATTACAAGTCGCTCTCTGTTCCTCTCCAGCAAAGGTCCTATCTATGCCCATAAAAAACCCCATTGACCTGTGCCTCAAACATACAGCTCTGCTGCTTCTCCTGTGCAGGAGATATCAACACCACAACTCACGGGCTGTCCAAACAGAATGCCACAGTGTGCTTTTGGCTTACCCAACTCTTCGTTCGTTCGTTCACCCTCTCCCTCCCTCCCTTAAAAGAGATGCTTGCACTGGGAAGGACCAGGAAGAACATTCTTGAAATTCCGACTCTTGTTGATGTCTTTTAAAAAGCACTGTGTAATCTTGCCTTTGAGAGATATATGTAGCAGAGGATTCATGTCTCCTGTTTAGATGATGATGCAGCACTGTATTAGGCAAAAATATTTGCTACTTTTAGCTCCAACTGTCTGAACTTACTTAAAAAAGAGCAAACCGATGATTGGCCAGTATGGTTGATTAATTTCAGCGGTTACACCTTTGAAACCTTACATGCTTTGCCAGCCCAGATGTTGCTGATGTTTGAACTGGCATGACTTTGTTGAACTCAAGGTGAAACTGTGGTTAAGACAGCCTTCTGGATCCTACTACTATGCCAGGGAGCTTATTTGTAGAAGGTGTGCATAAGTGCTTGTTGACATCTCCTTGTGTCTCACACTGAAGATGCAGATCTTGCTTTCCTCTCTTACCTCTGCGTACCATTCTGACAGATTATTTGTCATTCTTCAAATTTGGTCATGCCCTCTGAGTTTTAAAGCCAGTTTTTCATGTACTCGGAGCTACTTCTTTTTACATTAACATAGTTCACTGGTAATTCCGTACTGTTATATCTTGAGCTACAGCCTACAGCTTCTCCCACATCTGTAAATAGGCCTAGTGGTACAATGTCCTGTCCTCAGAGCACCTCAGGTTTGTAGCCCAGTGGGTTCAGGACCCACAGCGGCCATCTTTGGTTGTCTGAGAGACTGCCTGAGCACCAGTAACATGAGAAGGGGGGACAAGGCCCTCATGCAGGTCCTTGCATGAATTCCTAATATGTGTAACTGCATTTGTGATCCCCCCAGAGTGATAGTTTGGGCACTAACTTAAATAAATGAGAGATTCAGTATCCCAGGTGTGGTTAAGTGGCTTTAGGCAAGAGAGTAGTTTTTGGAAAGAAGTTGAATAAGGCTGAAATGCAATATACTTCACAGTATACACAACTGACACTTTTCAAACCCTGCCCCAGCTGGGACTGTATACCGTTCACTGTACTAATCAATTACATGGGCAGTAAATACAAAGGCTACTTAGCTACATAGTGTACTAGTGGAGTTGATCTTGGAGGACAGAGAGATGTCTTTTCTCCACTGCCCCCATTCCAAGCAGTCACAGGGGAGATGTAGCAACCAAGTGCTTGGGCATGTTCAAAAGGGATCAGACACCACAGACAGGTCCAGAGTGGTTCGTTTTGTCAATAAAAAGTGGTTTCCTCATGTCAGGTTTTTTTTTTTTTTTTTTTTTGCCTCAGACGAACAACGACTCTTCTGCCCACGTTGTGTCCGTCACCTGATTTGAGGTGTCAGGTGATTGAGTGGTAAGGTGATCATCATGGTGCCCACTGGCCTTCTGATGGATTCAGTCGTTGCTCTCGATCAGTCGCTACGCACACCTGCTTGCGCGATGATTGAGGAGAAAACGAGGAAGGAGGGGGGAAAAAAACAAAGTATTTGTGTCGCATTGAGGAAGGGAAGCGACAGTGTCCAGGAAAGCACACACGTGTGCCTTGTTTATCTCTGCATCGGAAAGGGCCGGAAGCCTTGGTTATTAGCACATAAACACTAACCAGGGGGGAAAGGTTGAGGGGAGAGGGAATGGGAGGATTTCAGGGAATCTACTGGTCCATCCATCCATCCACCATCTCCTCACCTTCCCATGGCTGTGCCCAAGGCCCTGGCCCAAATTTCGGTCACGTGGGTTGGTGAAAGAGGTCCCGGTAGGCTTGCGGTATCTTGTCAATTTCCACGGGCCGCGGTAGGAAATGTGTGAGCTTCTGATGCTTTTTTGTCCTGCCGCCCTCTCGCGGCGATCCGTCCTTGTTTAGGGCTACGTAGTAGTAGCGCCCCGTGTCTGCGTGTTTGTAGAGCGTCGAGGCGTAGGTGTTGTACCAGTTCTCCTCAAACTGCTCACGGAACACACACTCCTTGGTCAGCTTCTTCTGCAAAACACATACAGAAAAAAAACAGATGAAAAAAGAGGGGAAAGAAATAAGATGATTTAGGACGTGCGGAGGAGAAATAATGGCACCACATTGCAGGCCACGGCGCTCTCTCTATCACGTCTTTCTCGGAGTGCCTCCACACTTCTGTGCAAGACGGATTTAGCTACAAATATTTTGGCCTGAGCGACGTCCAGGTTTACTTATTAGGCAAACAGTCATAACAGAGTGTCCGTGAGAACCGCGTAACATCCAGCAGTTCCTCTGGTGACATCCAAGCACTGGGCTCAGTATTGTTTACATGGTTAGAGCGCGAGTCGTTCTGGCTAAGGGGGAGGAGGGAGTATTTTTTTTGGGGGGGGTTTCAAGCAGCTAACCTTTCTCCAGAAGACATGGCTACGCTAAGCGTAGCCGCAGGGAGTGTTGAGTGTCCAGCCTGCTGATGATGTATGTGTGTGGCAACAGCTTTCCTAACTTGGGAGGCAGAAAGGGCTTCGGAACTAGCAAGGGTAATCAAGTGAAAGAGGATGAGTTAGAGGTGTGGGTGTGGGTGAGTAGATGGGATGTGTTAACAGCTAGCCTAGCTCTATGGATGCACTTGAGTCAGATTAAAGGCCCATGTGAATTATGACCTGGTCTGAGGCGGTGGATCTAAAGTCCTGGTACTCTAGACCTTTGCCTTGGAAGCACAGCAAACCGCAATGAAAACTATTCCCTGGTAACAGGTGTCCACATCTCTCTCTCTCTCTCTCACACACACACACACACACACACACACATACACACTCACTGACATGGTCAAGAGAAGTGGGAAGAGAGATTGGTAGAGGAGACCTTTTAAGTGAAAGCCCTAAAGTCTGTCTACACTGCTGTTAACCTTTTGGCTCTCTGTCCAACCCTCCCCTCTCTCTCAGTGATGCAATAGGCATGGCTAACACAGCAACCCATGGGACAAACGCATGGGCGGTCTGCTGATATATGCCTGTGTGTGTGTGTGTGTGTGAGAGAGAGAGAGAGAGAGAGAACACTGGAGTTCAGCAGGTGTGGATTTGCAAACTGAAAGGGCCACCAAGAATCACACAGTCCATCTGCAGTTCATGCTGATGTGAGATGGCGCTGTTACAAGTCTCTGTGTCAAGTGCTGTGCTAAAGTCAAAAATGGCAAAACCTCAAAGATGAACTAAACACAGTAAACAGCAACTGAGACATGTCCAAGTTTACAAAAAAAAAAGAAATCAGATAGACAAACAAGACAGATTGAGTGCTTTGGAGAGCATAACTGAAATAATAAATGTGATTTCTCTTTATTTTTTTGTATTGTTTTAGTAGTTGGAGGGAAGAGACTTATTCTCAGCCACTAAAACGGTTCAAGGCGAGTTAGTCATACCCAACAGCTGTGCATGCATTTCAATGCGGCTGGACTGAAAAACCTGGATTTTATTTGGAGAGGGGAGAGGGGTGGGGAGTGGTGATGGGGAGAACACTTGTGGGAGCATGCTGACAGGTTCGACAGGCAGATCTGACTGTCTGACAAGGGAATCTGTGTGTCTGTATGTGTTTGCCTGTATGTGCACATGTCTGTGTGTGTGTGTGTGTTATTAAGTGTTTGTGTCAGAGGTCAGAGTATGTGAGTTGTGTAAATTTGTATGCTATGTGTTCTGTGAGAAATTGTGTGAGTGTGTCTATGTGTGTTTTTGCAGTAAACACTAGGCCGGGGGCAAAGTGGGCCCTACCCAGGAGAGAGAGGAGCAAGAGGGGGGCCTGCCAAGCCTCTTCACACTCTTCTCTCCCTGCCCCTTGGTCTTTGACGGCAAATACTTCTGCTTGGACCCAGCCACGTTTTAATAGGACTTTATCAAGTTACATGTTAAGTCCCACTTCTTTTTTCTCTAAATAATACGTTTTTTTTCCCTCCCTGCTCTTAAGACCCTGAGATATTTGGATAGACCTTCCCTTTCTGTCCTGAGAAATTTGATAGCGTGTCTCCCCTGTCTGTGTCGAGCAAGTGCTGGGAAAATGGAGAGAGAGAGACAGAGAGAGAGAGAGAGAGAGAGAGAGAGAAAAGGCCTAAGACAGCCCATCAGCAAATGGTGATTGATTTTGCATGCTATCTCACAAAGGCATGTTATTTTAACAAGCATATCTTCAGGTATTAGAGCCAGGGTGCTCTCACATACCGAGGAAACCCAAAGTACTGCCTGGACATTTCTAGTGCTTGCCTGGTTCACTGATCATATATTCCCCCACCCCAGCGCTAACTTGTTCTCTCAGCTACCCTATGTGCACCTTGGGAAAAAATGTAAATATTTTAGAGGACACGAAACAAAATTCAAGAGGCATCCTTCTCGTTTTAAGATTTAAGATTCCAACTGGGAAATTTATCTGGTGTGAGAGAAAAACAACCTCTGAAATCAGGGTAAACAAGCCTGACCTGCTTACAAAGAAATGGAGGTCCTAACTGCTCTCTCTTTCTCTCTCTCTCTCTCTCTCTTGCTTGTCTTTCTCTATTCTCTCTCTTTCTCAACCTCTAAACACTCTCTTCTTTTATTCTTTTTCACTTCACCTGTCTCCCACCCTCCTATAGACAAGTGGTGGGTGTCATGGGGGTGGGGGTCCCTCAGCTACACAAACACAACCTGCTATGTCTGGCCTCGTGTCGGGCACAGATTAAGACATGGGGCTGGTGTCTGCATTGCCAGCCCACGCAAGGAATGAGATGGGAATCTGATCTGCCATTGCTGTGGGCTTATGTCAGTGGCATGCTCACGCCAGCTAGTCCAGAGGCTGCGGTCAGTATTATTTAAGCAGAAACGTTTCGTTGAATAAAATAAGACGCATGAACAGGATTTGGTCAGTGTGATGGCTTGGAGAGGGAACAATAAAGAGTGTGTGTGTGTGTGTGTATGGGGGGGTGATGGTGGGGGTTGACTTACCGACCCATAGAGGTCGCCTCTCTCATTCATCCCCAAGTACAGGCCCGCGTCCACTCCCCGAATGCTAACCAGGCCCACTGCCAAACTGATGAACTCCAGAATACCTGAAATTTTTTTGGCAAAAAGACGATGATGAGTACACTTTAGTCAGATTGCTGCCTTTCCCTTATACGTCCATCTCTTTTCACAGTAGTCTCATAGCTCAGAGACTGTTCATTCACTGAGCAGTTCTATGTTGTCTACACTTGTCCCCTTCACTTGGGTGGTATATTTACATTCACTTCTTGTTTGCGCCCTAGTGGTCTGTATTGTGAATAGACCACAGCAATATTGTTTGACAAGATTAGGCTAAATACAGGAACAACAAAAAACTTAACAGGTTGTTTTACACCGAGGAACGCATTATGCAAGACAGTTCACATTAGTATCCTATTAAAACATGTTTGTAGGAAACTTCACAGAACAACTTTACCCCGTCTGTTTTATCCCAAATGAGGCATTACACTAACTAGAAGCGGAAAACATTCATTCAATGCATAGTTTTGGTTGCCAAAGAACTTATAAGATAACTGTATAATGTGTCAGGACAGGAGAATGTGGTTACAGTCAAGTGTAACCTGGTCGTTGACAAGAAAGAAAACACCGTGTTCTACTGTGCCTTTGGATGGTCGTTTGACTGTGAATGGCGTTTCCGCGAAACCAGACGTCGATGATATGTGCCTTGAGATCCCGATATGAGACCGGCTCTCTACAGCACCTGTCGTTCGCTCTGCTTGTCTCTTTCAATGTCCTTCGAATGCTCTTTAAAAAGAACGCTAGTCTAAATCTTGTGCTTTCCTTTCAATTCACTTTGCAATTGATTAAAGAATACTTCGAATCGGAAATGGACTCCGACGAGGCAGTACCTGTCAGCAAAGGACCACTGGTTTTGCCAAACAAGTAAAAACCTCAGGACGCCAAATAAGTAGGTTAACGAAAAGTGAACTAGTGCTCGCGCCCGGCCACCTGGCCAAACTATTCCAATTGCTGCGCTGCCAAAGGATGACAGAGAAAATCCCAGCAACGCCTGAGAGAAGAAACGCGTGTTTCTCAGTCGTCTAATCAGAGACATAGGCTTCCTGCAACACATTGCTCACAAACGCTTTAAATTTCGCCTTGCAGGGATGCCAGACACAAACTCGCAGACCACCCAATCCACTGAAGTGCCTTGTTTTGGTTAAAAACCAAACACAAAGGCTCCTTGAATTCCTGAGTGGTCATGCCTTGATTTAGAAATATTTTTACATTCTCTTGGCATAGCTTCACCTGTGTAGACACTGTGAACATTAACTTTTTTATAGCTCTCATCAATTTTCTTACGATAAGCTCTACATCAGAAAAGCTTTACATTAAACGTACAATTAATATGGTATGCCATCGCCGTGTCCTTTGAACATATCTGAGTAAGGAAACAGCCTAGCACTGCTCACTTGTTTACAACTGAGAGAAGACACCTGCGTCCCTACTAGCGCCTGTCTGCACAAGGTAGTTGCGGGAGAAGAGGGTCTCCCCAGTCTGTGGGTGGGCGACATTGGAGCTCATCCGCCTCTGTAAACTTGCTACAAACTACATAACACACTGGCACCAACCAAAAACTGTGGTCGATAAAACTGTCCTTAGAGACAAAGTCAAATGCCCTGAACGAACCCTTTCACTGTGCGTCATGCTCTCAAATTTCCCGGCTTTTTCACCACAGAAGACGACGGGCAACAAGAACCAAAAACTCCTTCAGTGGCCATGCAAAGTGTTAGCGACACTTAGTCTGTCTCCTATGTAAATTCTGACCTCTACTTTAAATGATTAATGCGCGTTGTTTCCAATGTCTGGGTAAAATAATCTATGTTACCAAACTCGCCAGTGCCTAAGCAGAGTGTGCGTATCAGTGATGCGCTCTCACCGAATCTACTGTGATCCTGTCTGGTACCGTGGACGGTGCCGTTGGGAAATATCTCCAGTTGAAAGCCGGTCCGACAGTAAAGCTGTCGCCGCCGCAGAATCCCTTTAAGGTGTTCAAAATCCGTGAGAGACCCTCTCTGTAATCTCCCCTCGATCAGTCCCAATCTTTCATTCAAACCTGCAGGCGACTCAGAGAGAGGTCCCAGCGCAGGCAAGCTTTGTAAATCCAAATCCAGGGCTCCGAGAAATCCCCCGACCTCTGCCATCGCGTTCACTTGGCAGAGTTGTTTATGCAATGTTAAATATAGGTTGACTTAGGAGGAGCGGTTGGTTGTGTGAGGCGAGGGTCCGACCCATGCAGATGCCCGTGAGGACGTGCCCGGCGCGCGTTGCCTTGCTCCTCATAAAACTACTTCATTAATCGTTCCGCACTATTCATCACATGGAAATGTCTGTTTATTAGATTGAAAGAGTCGTTTATATACATACTCCCCGCGCATTCTCAAATTGGATATTCAAATGCAAGCCACGCCTGGCTGGCATCCCTTCTTTACGCACACCAATTTTGATGCTGCCGATGCTTTTGTCCCAGTAACCGCAACTCCTTCCAAAATTACTCTGTTATTAAAGCTGGGATCGAAGTCGGAAAGAAGTCCGTGCATCGCACCCAGCCGCTGGAGCATAACTGTCTTGGGCTGCAGCTTGTAGTTTGAGATAAAAAAAAAAAGACGTGTAACAAGACGCACGCAAGAAACACTTTGATTGGTGTGCGCCAAGATGTGTCAGAGGCAAGAGTTTGCCTACATCAATCAAAGCATTACGCGTTGCGGATGATAGCGAGCTGGAAAGTTACATGGGAGCGGTGGAACAAAAATGTCCGTGAGGAAAATCATCCGTGGAAATGTAGTTTAAAAAAATCTTCGGTGCGTCCAGAGTATACCACACCTTTCTCTTATGGCACAGTCCCCCTCTCCTCTCCGCCTCCCGGACAAAACCAAGAAGCGGCAGCTGGCCGTCAGGACCTGCGTCAAAAGTCTGAGGGAAAAGTTCAGTCCGATAGCGGTGCGCTCGTTGCGGTGTGCATTACGAGCCACTGGAGAAGCTGAGTTTGAAGTTTTAATGAAAGTTTTTTCTCCACCTCTTCGTTGGAAGCAGGTGCTTCCTCGTCTTGTCCCTCGGCGGTAGTAGTATAGCGCTAAACCAGCTGCTAGATTCTAGACTGGACAAAAAAGGGAGGGGGTGAGATGGGGGCGACAGACAAAACGTTGATGACGTATTTTATTAAATTTTACCGGCACACAGAATTCCTGGACGCTTTAATAAAGTTCGAAACATATAGGCTACGTCAGCAGACAAGAGAAAGATAATAATTTCGAACTGCATCATATGGACAGCTTTATATCCACCAAAGTAGACTACAGCTTGAGAACGTCATGCGCAGCATCAGAAGCCTCCGCCTAATAACAGCGTGTCCTCTCAGAGAGAATTTGTGGAGGCACTGACCTCGCTCGTCCTTTGAGGGGAATCTGTCTCGATTGTAATAGACCAGCATGTTTCAAGTCGTGTAAGTTATTGCAAGGTAGCGTGAGAGGTTTGCGTGCGCTCCCCCTAACCGTATGTACTACATTTGTCATTTGAAATTCACACCCTCTCGCTCAGAGTCACGGCTGCGATTCGCGCTTTCGGCAGAGCTCTCCGGTTGAGGTCTTTTTCCAAAAACCTGTCAGCTTAGGACTCAGTGTTTAATGGACATACATGTCGAACATGTTCCATCTCTGGAGAACACATTTGGCTCTCACACCACCCTAGCAGTCGACATGAAAGGAGATTGTAAAAACGCTATCAAGAGTAATAAATAAAAGATGTGATTTATGATTTGATTGGGCCTCTTTTTTCCTCTCATTAGAACAGGCCCTGGCATGCGCAAGCTGGTTATTGGCGTTTTTTTTTTCGGTCGTGTCTTAATCCTCATGCTTATTGCGCGTGAAATACAAACAAATCTTCAAGACAGGTTTAATTAGTCAGCTGGCCTAAAGTCATGTCAAGAGGAAGAACAGAAGACTATTATGTCAATACCATGTTTTAACAATTAGAGTTGTTGTTGTTCATCTCCAGGAAAATCCCTACTCTCAGGTGTGTTTGTACCTGCTTGGGAGCCCATGTAGATGCTTATTACCCCACAGGCCAGCGATCCACACAGCATGGGGTTTAGAGAGAGGCGGGTGTTGAGAGCGGCAGCAGAATTCTGCTCCTTGTGGCGAAAATGCATTAAATAGCCCTAGGCTTGTGAAAAAAGACTCACGAAAGTGTGTAACCATACCATAGAGACCCCGTTGAGAACCATGGTTAATTTGCTCGATCAAAACGGTGATATGAATTTGTTTTCAAAGCTGCACATTTCCATCCATTGCAGAAAATGTGTGCCAGAGCATTGTTTCATAGCCTACACATTTTACAACAAGTTACCAGACATCGAGTTACCAAGGTTAATGGACTGAACAAAAATATTCTAATATATTAATATACTTACAACATTTGTCATTATTAGAAAGAAAGGAAGTTATTGGCCCTAGTAGGACTTTGAGGTTCAAGTACAGAGAGCCTACGGTAAGTTTTTTTTTTTTTTTTTTACAAATAAGGTTTTCACTCCCTTTTACTTATGATGTAGTGTGCTGAGAAAATTCAAACAGGATCTTATTTGTTTGCTTGTCTGTTTGTATTTGTTTGTTTAGCTGATAGCCTACATTTCTCTAAAACAACTTACAGAACTCCAAGTGAACTGAACTTACAACCCTTGATGTTACTGGTGGATTGGCATCTCAGTACTATGCCTGCTCCAGCAATATCACCAGTAAAGTACAGCTCTTGCTATGGTTAAAAAAAAATATCCATTCCTATTTTAACTTTAATGTGATATGCAATAACAACATGGTGTGCTCATTCCTGCTGCAGGATTTACGACATACAAAAGAGGTAAGAGGGTCGGTCTCACACTTTGACAACATTTGTTGCACCGTCAAAACAATTTAGTTCAGACAATAGAACTTTTTTTTAATTATCTATTTTTTGATGAGTTAACACTAAAAAGTAAAATAAGTACCTTATTGGTTAGAGGCAATCTCTCTCGAGTCAACACTAGTTGGCCTCAAGTGATATAACTGCAAGCTTGTAATGTTTGTGGAGATTACGTTTATGGGGTTACAAAAGAAGAAGGGAAATTCTGACCCTGCAGGACATAGCTGGGGTAATGATGAGATAAGGCTATATCAATTAGGCAATATGGAAATATAAACAGAATGTGCTGCGTCAGGTGTGAAAAGATAAAGCTGTTTCATGTGAGGACAATTCCTGTGAAAGAACACCCATGAACACATACATAGACACACGTATACTGCTAACTCATTCTCTTGCCAACTCTCAGGGGGATTGTTAGAGCTGTGTACTTTGTGTCAGCTGTAAAATTTAGTAGTGCTAAAATTTGGATTTTAGGTATTCTCCCCCTTTTCACCATTTCTCCAACTCCATCTGTTGCTGGTAAGCTATATTTTATTGTTGACATGGTGGATTTACGGCTGTTGAGAAAAAAGGGAGAGAAAAGAAAAACCTGTGAGTAGAAAATGTTCCCATATGCTATGTAGCTATGGAGATGTAAGAGAAAGATGATAACTACCAACTATTTACACTTCAACAACCCCCCCCACACACACACACACCACACACACACACACACCACCCACACTGTCTACACCCTCAACTCTCCTCCCAGCAAGTCTCAAAGTAGAGAAATAAAATCTGAAAATGGGGGGTACACTTGTACCATATGAATTTGGGGGCAATAAGTGTTGAGACTGTTTATTTGGTTTTGACAAATTTTCATCTGTGCCCTCTCTTGAAAGGTCACCCTGAAGGGACGCAGGTAAACGAAACCACTCCCCGTGTCTCACTTAACCCGTATCACATGTTCCTGCACCAGAATCTCATGCATAAGTTCATGCCATTGTGGTTTATGGTGACTCTTGGTGAACTTTAATACCAGTGCTTTCTTTCATCAGGGTTTAACAAGTCTACTGATAGGAGAGAACCTCTAGTTTATTATAAGATATGGAGTTATCGTCAATACGTCGCCAACTGTTTGTTAATTGTATATCTGATGTTAATTTAATCAGTCTGCTTTGAAAATGAACTGCTATTTTTGTCATCTATGCTTGCTCTTGTCTGCTGCTGTTCCTTTAACTTTCTAAAGTTATCTTGTGATTAAGGCCTGTTCACAGTAGAGCCAACATTAGCCAAACTGTGCAACATCTGCTTACTTGAATAAGTTTGCCCTGTACACTAAGTTACTTCCAAGTTGCGTAGGTTAAAATTGTCCTCCTTGTGTGTAGCTCAAATTGCTTTTCCAAAGGTTTGATCATTGCCAAGGAGCACCCTGAATGTCAATTTCAACCCCCCCCCCCCCCTCCACACACCCACACACCACACACCACACACACACATACATCAGATACACACGCGCAAAAAGAAAGGACACAGAAAAAGAAAGAAAAATCTGAAATCCCAGCAAATGATATCATCTTTTCCTGTTATACCTTTTCAGAGGTCTGCGCGACACAAAGGAAAATGATCTGGGGGTTATTTGGAGAGGTGGATATGTTATTCTATTCCATCCCTGAGACATAACAGGCAGGGTCTCGTCTGTCCCGCAGGTGGTCCCCCTAACTCACTCAAGGGCAGTTGCACGGGTGGTGCATTGAGGAGGAGGTGTGTGTGTGTGTTGGGGGGGGGGGGGGAGTGCAGATTTGGGGCTACAGAGGGCGTTGGTGGTGGAGGCTCATGTGCAGATGCATGCGAATTTAGGTAATGGCATGGCGTTACTGTGCTCTGCTTTTCTTTGGATGTTTCCCCCCACCCACAGATAGCGCTAATTAATTTGTTTTGCTTTGCTCTTAACCGCTAACGAATGGATGGAAGTCTTTGAGGTTGTGCTGAGGGGGGCTGTAGGTTGGGTTTGGGGGTGGGGTGGGCAGGAGGCAGTGCAGCCACTTGTGTGCAAGGAACACTGTCTAAAACCAACATTTGTTATACAAATTGCTCTCATATGCTCACACTACAAAAGGGGCAGAGCAGAAAGACCAAAAGAGAATCAGAAAGAAACGAGGACAAGAGAGCTTTGCGTCATTCGACCTCAACGCTCTGATCTTCCACTCCTTGTTGGGGATGTTTGCTCGCCACACGGGTGCCTGGGTTATGAGGTCACTGACCTCTTCCCTTAAAGCACACTTGAGGTTTCACCAGAGGGAAGGAGAGTGAGTCAGTCACAATCCCTTTTGACCACAAATGATCAGAATGTTCTGTGGCAAAGCTATGATGATGCTAACCAATGACTTCCAGCAACTTTGATGGAACCCCCCCACCCCCCCCCAAGCAACTTTGATGGAACCCCCCCCCACCACACACACACACACACACACACACAAAAGTCAATTTTTGGCTATCTGGTACTACTGGCAGGTTGCCTGAGTGATTGATCAGATTTTTGCTATAAGCCTTACAACATGGCGTTGTCTCATTTTTTACCTTCTCATCAACAGCGTAGAGTTCTGTCCTCATGACTATTGTACGATGGAGGCAGTGGAAGGCTGCTGAATGTAATCCATGACATAACTGTGATGGTCCCGTCACACTGCGTTTGTCTGCAAACTGTTGTCTAAACTGCTCAGTTTCTGCAGGGAGGAAGGGGAGAGAGAAGTTGGGGGGGGCAACAACCCAATGTCCTGTCTGGCCTTTAGGGATGATCCTTGGCTGTCACCGTGGAGACAAACTTGAGTGTGTGTGTGTGTGTGTGTGGTGTGTGTGTGTGTGTGTGCAGCCGATCAGAAGTGAAGGCTTTCTTGCAGCGAGTGTGTTATTCTTTCTCCAGTGCAGGTCCAGGAATCTACCCCAAACAGATGTTACGGGCCCTTTGTAGAGGCTCTGGCAGCGAGCCAAACTCTACCTATCTTCACAACTATTTACATGGCAATCCAGATGCTTGTTCTTTTCCTCCCCCTTCTCTCTCTCTCTCTCTCTCTCTCTTTGTCCCCCCCTTCCACCCTCTCTCTTTCTCCATTCTCTTCTTTCCACTTCTCTTCTCTAATTGACTTTGCTTTTCACTCCGTTGAAAGATTCTCGGGAATTGTAAAAATGAAATCTCTCCAAAAGACAAAATCCGGTCTCCTTGTGCATGTTACAACCCTAATCACACAGACGAGGAGGAGGAGGAGGAGGAACGACTGTGGAGCTGGTTTGCCTCATTAGGCCCACAGCCAGAGGGCAGAGAACTTGTTCAGTAACACACACACACGCACACACACACACAAGTGTGGGGCAGCTTTGAAGTGGCCTGGGAATTAGTGGAAGAGTAGATGCAGACACACACCGGTGAGGTTCACCAGAAAGAGAGAGAGAGAACACACACTCTTTCACCTCTTTCTCTCTCTCTCTCTCTCTCTCTCTCTCTCTCTCTCTCTCAGACTGGGCAGGAGTGCAGAGACACGACAGCCTGAAATGTCTTCAACATTCCTTGTCACTCTGAAAAAAAAAACATGAAAGATCTTAATTTGGAATATATGTAGGAGGGCAAACCTCCCCCCCCCCAAAAAAAAATCCATCAGATATCCTTTCGTGCGCGTGTGCGTGCATGTGAGAGTGTGAGCGCGTCTCATTGTGAGACAGAAAAGGCCAATCATAGGGACTGACCTGGGGCAATCTCCTGATCCTCATGTTGCTGGGTAAACAGTCGCAGTCCCCATCATTCCCATACTGTGCCCGTCGTTTTTCCAATGATTTCACCTCGTGGAGCACGACGGAAAATGCGAGGGGTTCTCCTCGGAGAAGAGTATGCAGCAGGTGATGATGCATCAGTTGAGGTGAAAATGGACTGTTTGATGAGAAAAACAGCATCGCAAACAAAAAGGGGGGAACATTTTTCCTGGCTTTGCAAGAGGGATCCTGTCGTGGTAAATTAACTGTCATCTGAGTTATTTCCCCTTGCTTCCATATATCTCCTTCTATCTGCTGCGTGTATTTTACTCAGAGAGAGAGAGAGACAGAGAGATAGAGAGAGAAAGAGAGATGTTTTAGGTAAGATGTCATCGATTCAATGCCTCAGCACAGCAAAATGTGACCCAGTACCTGCTATAAAAGTCTCTGAGATTGTCACATTGCTCATGAGGTACCCCATCCATGAAGTTTGCAAGATGGGACACGAGGGACACTGTCAAGTGTGTCACCACAAACGGCTTTATTCGTCCAAACAAGTGAATTTTCGGAGCATAATGATGACACATTACTTCATTGTCAGATGAGAAAGAGAGGGACAAAAGAGGGAATGACTGTTTAATGGACACTCCCTCACGTCACCATCAGCATGTCTCAGATGGGGTGTAATAAAAAAAATTTTTGTACTTGTTGATGTTATGTAATGGGCAGTTTTGGGTGATTGCAACAATTTCATTAGTCCAGTAGAGAGTGGAGTCTGAGGGCTTTGGCCAGTAGAGGGCGCAGACTGGCACAGTTCAATTTCACCTTTTTTTCCTCTCAGCAAAAAAATGTCTCTTCAAATGCCTCCTGAATCGACTGTCATCATGGCAGATGTGGACGCATTAGTTAATTGCTGTGGAAAGTCCGGACAAGGGTGATGTGAGTGGTATTTTTGAAACTGACCTGTGTTTAAAAAAAAAAAAAAAGTGTGCAAATTCAATTTCCAGCCTCGTGATTTGGTTTTGAATTTTTCTCACCAAGTTTAGTCATGTTTTCTTTACCTCATGACCTTGGTATTTTTTTTTCAGTTTGTCTGGTTGTTGTCATAAGTCAACGTGGCACACTGAAAAATCTGGATGTAGAATGACTATTCCAGGTCAGATCTTTACCTTGTTTGTGAAGATTATATATTTATTAAGGGATATGACTAGATAAGCAAAGTTCATCCTATGGAACTTGATAACAATGATAATAATAGAAACTAAAATGAACACCTATGTTTATATACATGAAACAGTTTCTCCACAGCATAAAATATTCTGGAATCTTCTAAGAGTATTGCGGAGGAGCTGGGACAGGTGTAATATGCACATGGGTGGAATTCAAGATGAAGCGAGGGGGGGGCGGTGAGAGTGAGTTGAACATGTTGTTCTGAAATTCTTGTTAACAGATGTAGAGAGGCAGCAGAGTGCATGGCAGCACAGGCCAAAGTGAGAGAGAGAGGGGAGGTGAGTGAGTGTGTGTGTGTGTGTGTGTGTGTGTGTGTGTGTGTGTGTGTGTGTGTGTGTGTGTGTGTGTGTGTGTGTGAGCTGGCGGGGTGTGTGTGAATAAGGCACTCGGTATTCAGGGATGTAGAGAGACTGATCTCAGATATGCGCTGCCTTTCAGCAGACAATCATTAATCAAGTAAAAATTGCAAACGAAACAGTTTCTCATTACACAACTCATCTCTTTGGGATTTAAGTAGGCAGACAACATCAAGAGATGGGGTAGAATAGAAGCATGTTATGTAAGATGTACAATATCAGTATGTTAATAGAATACCATTCAGTGCACTGTAACTGTAGGGTAAATGATAGTCATAGCATAATTCAGTGGTTGAATAACATCAGCTAAAATTATTAATCATACTGGCTTGCTTGATTTGAACCGGATCAGACTGAGATTATGACAGATCAGCTGTCAGTGCAATAATAATTACAATATCCTACCTGCCTGTTATTTGATACTTGGCTGTTGGAAATTTCAGGATATGCACAGGAGTTATAAACCAGACAAGAGCTGGTAGTGGTCATCCAGGATCTGTCCAGAATTGGTTCAATTATGACTGGGGGCTATTTATCCATAGTACTATTGTACAGGTAACTCAAGAATTCAGTATTTCAGAGATGCATTATTTCTTAGGTGCAAATGAGTAATAACGTATATGATTTTACTGATGCTGTCATCTTCCTATTTCTTTCAGTGTAATAAATTGTGTGTGGCAATTGGTGGAACTCTAAACCTCTGACCTGGATATGCTCATCATGAGTCTTTTGGCCTTTTGGACAGTTAACTCTCTCTCTCTCTCTCTCTCTCTCTCTCTGTGTGTGTGTGTGTGTGTGTGTGTGTATGCCAATCTCCTAGCCTTGGTAAGGTCAGACTCAAACCAGCTACAGCAGGCACCAATGTGTGTGTGCGTCTGTGTGTGTGTGTGTGTGTGTGTGTGTGTGTGTGCGTGTGTGTGTGTCTGTGTGTGTGTGTGTGTGTGTCTGTGTGCACGTGCCTATGCGCGTCTTCTTGTTCCCCCTTTCTTCTCCAGCTCGTGACTTCACTGCTGGAAAGACATATTCTGAAGTTTAATCAGTTTAGAAGATAGTGAAAACAGAGGTTGTTTTCAGAAGATTACGTTCTTGGAAATGCAGCAATCAGAGAGCCACGGGCAAAACGTTGACATTGCCGGCTGGATTACTGTCCCCGAGACCCGTGTTCGATGTCTAACAGGCTGCCGGCGGCGCTGACGTAATGGTGGATGGTCGAGTGTGTGGCTGGCAGCAAACACAGTGCCTTCCTCTTTCTGTTTGGGGGAATGAAATTGCTCAACGTTTTTTACTTTTTTTTTTGAGACAGAAAAACCTGTCAGCCAGATGTTTTGGAGTAATGAGTAAAGTATAGGGTGAAGTAAGCGTTTTGACAAAAATGCTTCGGGAGAAATTAATCGCGGACATGACTTTCCATGACCAAAGCTATTGTTTAATTCCACCCTTGATTTATGATCCGATTTGATTTATTTGCGAACGTCTTTGTGTGTGTATGTGTGTGTGTGTGTGTAATGTGTGTGTGTGTGTTGGGGCAAGGGGGGGGATCAATTTATTTATTGTTATCTTGACATTTCAGAGGGCCCCGGGACTGTGCCCAGTGAAAAACAAGTCACTTTTGCTCGGTTCATTGCAATGTTGTGTTATTGCAGGATTCATTTAGGACACTCTAATATCTGGAAAGTATGACACGCTTACAAGGTGGATCTGTAGAGAGATGAGCTTTTGAACTGAAGATATAATGAAAAACCGTTCACTGACCTAGCTTGTTTTTGCTGAGCTGAGAAAATGCATGATGTGTTTGCACCCAAGGCCTTCACCATTTTCATGGCAAACAATGGCCTTGAAATCGGCACAGTTCGTACCGAATTTAAATCTGTAATTTGCTATGTAACATATGTTTTCTGGGCTGGGAGTGTATTTAAGAGTCATCTGAAGTCTCTGGTCCGCCATTTATGTCTCTGACAAGACGTCCAAATGAGACGGCTGGAGATGGAGTCCAAACTCATGAGACCAGCAGCATAAGAGGTAGGCAAGGCCTCTTTTTGGCAAATGATGCTGATTTGTCTTATGACTGCAGACTCAGGCCAGACCCAAAAAGATTTCGCCTCTCCAAGTCTTGTACACGTCCACTCCACTGAGCTTTCTTTGATCTTTATTCATTGTCCCCGACCATGATGATAATGATGATGATGAATGAGTCGAGTGGACCTAAGAGACCACGCTTAACGGAGATGGATGCTCAGATTTTTTTTTCCTCTTCTTCCCCTGACTGTGGGTTGTACCTTTTTTTGGGAGTGGCACTATAGAGAGGAGAGCAAGAAAGATCGGGAGGTGGGTGGGTTAGCCATTGTCTCAGCGCAGGGCCTCTCTCAGCCAAGAAGCACTTTCAGTTGACTGGCCCTGTAAAGCAAACCTTCGCCTGTGACAAATTAGTATGGCATTTTTAACTCTGGCACTCGAAGCTCCTCAGGGAACCTTTACTGCGTTTACAGTGAACGGCTAAGGCCAGGAACCCGATACAAGGCCACACCAAAGGCTGTTAGAACCAAGTCCCATCATGCATGTCCTTCTTTTTTTTCTTTCCGACTTTGTTGATTTTAATTAGACATATTGTGTGTGCATGCGTATGCGTATGTGTGTGTGTGTGTGTGTGTTTTAAGAAATGAAAGAAATCAGGGGTTGTTTAGACAAAGAGAATTTGTGGTAGGAAAACAAAGAATGTGGGAGGGGGGGGTGGTTGTGTTGTTTTTGTTTTCAGGCTTTTATCCTGTGCCTTCAAAGTGAAAACTGTATTAGCTGGTGTGGTGACTGGACTGAAGGGGCACCCCTAATGAGGGACTAAATGAAATACTTCCTCCGTCGCACATAAGGAGGGTGGACTGCTGGGAATGCCAGGCTGGATGGTGCCCCCAAAGTGCTGAGAGTTGGGTGGTCCATCCATCAGCGCTAGATTTGGGGGTGAGACATGAGAAAAACAGCCGACCCCTATCACTTTCAAAGAGGGGGGTGGGGGGCGGTTGGGGGGGACTCCCCCTCTCTAAACCACCACCACCCCTTTACCCCCAACCCTTGCTCCAATGCCTGTGCCCCAGACTCTCACAAAGACACCTGTTGTTTGATTTGAAAAGAATGCTGAATTGATTGGACTGCGCTAAGAAAACAAACAAAAACAATCAGTGGGAAAAGGAGGAGAGGGAGAGGAAAGGGGGAAGAAAAGACCACTGTACTGAGGCTGCCTGATCCCATCCATGCACACACACACACACACACACACACACACACACAATCTGCTCACTGGTGTTCATGTCTCAGTCTGCCCCCCCACCCCTGCCCGCACCAACCCCCCTGAAGTACCCTTTGCCTCTTAATCAGCTGTCGTTTTAATTGGGGGCGTGGGGGTGTGGGCGGATGAGTGGGTGTGGGATGGTGCGGGGGAGATGGAGTCGAGGGGTTCTGGGGTTTTCATTGGTCCAAATGAGCCTCCCCTCGGAACAAATCACTCAGGGTGTCGAGACCAAAGGCTGGCGGGTCCCCTCTAATGAAGTGTTGCTCTGTCTGAGTGAGCGAGGAGAGGAAAGAGTGAGAGAGAGAAAGAGAGAGAGAGAGAGAGAGAGAGAGAGGGGAGCCAAGTGCACAGCTGCAAACGGGGACGCCCTGAACTGCTAATAAGGGCCTCAAGGAACACGGGGGCCCATACCGCACATTCTGTAGGGGCACCATGCAGTGACTAGCAGCTGTGAATGAGCTTGGGCCCTTATGAGGGACAGGGTAGCCTGAACACTCTGCGTTTATGTACTGCGAATGTGTTCTTGTGGCAGTCATTGCAGTAGAGTGGACCACTTCTGAATGACAATACTTAATGTGTTTCCCCCACATTTGTTATAGGATTTTATCAACTGCTAACAGATAATTATTTCCATGGTTACACTCAACTTTTTTAGCTCGTTAACTTATACATCCCTCTTAAGCTTAGGGTTTTAAAGCTAAGTTGTTCATCATTACAGTGTAAAAGATAGCCATAGTAAGCCTGACACGTTTAATTTTAAATGCTCAAAGATCTTTACCCAGTTGCCGTGTTCACAGACTCACACACATCGATGGCTATTTACAGTAGCATGGAATTAGCAGTGCTTAGCGATAACAAAGAGACACAGCAGTGTGTTTTTGAAAAGCTCCAACGTCAGCCACATGTGAACTAATTGAGACTGTCTGATGCAACAGGAATAATTCCCTCCCCGTGGAGTCAGAAAGCATGTAACACTTATTCATGAGGTAAATATACTCTTACCATGGTGCACTTACTGACAGATGAAATGGTATAGCTGTATCTTACCAAATAGCGAAGCGAGAAAGCCATTTAGTTCTAGGAAGCAGTCTTGATTAGAAAAGATCTGTTTTGCCCTTCAGGCCCACATTATAGACAGACTTATTTGAGAAAAACTAAAAAGTAGGCTAGTGGTAAACAACAAAGCTTTCATTCTGCTTCTGTCTATGAATGCTAACTGACAGATAGGTTATTTTGAAAATCCACCCCACACAGAGAATCCCTTGGAATTTGGTTTCTACTGGCAACGCTTAATCTGTTGTGACAGTTATGATTCAAGATTTGTCTCTGCTTGACGCTTAGGGGGAACAACTCCCATGAATTTGTCTGAAATGAACAGTCGTGAAAAATATTGAACGCAAGAGACAAACTTTGGTTGGAACTGCCTGGGAGTAACTGATTTGTGGTCCTTTGGTGGTTTGAATAACACCTACATCTGTTTGGTTGAGGAATAAACTGACCCTCAACATCAGCAAATGAATATAATCACAGCAGCTTGTATTCTATATGGCAACCTATGTCACAGGAGGAGGTGGATGACTTTTTGAAGTTCACCATGTTGTCGTTGAACTGATTTGCCGAAACAAGTACTTACATTTCGCTGATCCTAGCTTCATCTGTTACAGCTGAAGGCTAATGTGCCAACACAAGTGGTTTCTACATTTCTGGGACGAGCTGACAGTTCACGTCAAGGGCTTGGTGTGAAACCACAGCACAAGCGCCGTCTGAGAGAGGGAGAGAGAATGAGAGAGTGAGTGAGTGAGTGTGTGTGTGTGTGAGAGAGAGAGAGAAAGTAAGAGACACAGAAGTATGACAATGCACACCACTGCTGCACACTGTTTTCCTCCAACTCCAGTGGGTAACCGCAGATTCCCAGCAGGCCTAATGCATTTTCCACTCTGCAGTGGAGGATGAACTTTGGGCAGCCTGATTGGTATGGAAAGAAAAAAATGGAAAGAGTGCAGAAAGATGATGAGAGGGGAGGAAGGACGATCAGATGAACGTGGGAAAAAACCCCCAATTGTGTTGGAAAACGAACGAACGCATGAAGGGGTCAACCTACCTGGGTGGCGAGGAGAGACATCAGCATGACCCATGGGGGGTGGGGGGGGGTGGGGGGAGGTGGTCCACTCAGTCACCGTGGAGACAGCGGAGAGGTCGGAAACTCTGAGCCCATCCAGACGCCCAACCTGCCCCGACGTGCACAAGCCAGGAGTCTGCCATCATTAGTGGGGGCTGCCACTCAAGCCCTCTCCCTCTGGGGCCTCTACGAGCCCTGCCAGCGAACAGTTTAGATTTGGTGACTTTCAATGACCTTATAGCAATGCCCTAATGGAAATGATGAATAATTGATTCATAGTTTTCCTAATAAGTTCTAAGCACATTTATACTTAGACTGAACACCGTTTACTGTACTCTGCTCTCGAACTCGGTCACAATTCTAAACATCATGACAAATTCACAGCTGTCTAATATATCTTGCATTATTGTTGAATGGGGCTTTTAGGCAGTATTGTTGGTTATGTGGTCATGTGTGAAGACCTTTTTTACATTATATATTTGTATTCACACCTGAACAACAAAACTACACTGTGCTTAGAATGGACGGCTAATGACAAGGAGACAATGGCTTGTCTGTGCTTTGTATGGCCATATTCTGGCCCATATGAGTTCATTTATGTGTACTTACAAATTGTTGTACAGTGTTGCTTTAAACGTTATAAATTTTCCAGGCTAGTTTTTTTGTGTGTGTGTGTGTGTGCGTGTGGGGGGTGGGGAGGGATGGGGGCCTGCTATAGCAACCACAATCAGAGTCACCCTCACCCTCTCCAATCATCCAATAGCCATTCAGCTCAGCCTCAGTCCAGCTCACTCACCTTGACCAGCAGGAGTCTGAGGTCAGACCCCTGGGGCCACAAATGGCGCACAATTAATAGTTACTGGGGGCTGCTGAGGAAAGATGGGATTGGCCCCTTCCTAAGCCGATCTGAGCCAACAGAGACAGATATTAATAGCCGTGGTAATTCGATAAGGGGTCGCCTCTCCCTCGCCACCCCTGGGGTTTAGGAAGAAGAACAGAGGTGCTGTTTTGTTAATGTTGCCAGAGGGATTTCTAGAAGTTTTCCTTCCTTGTTTGAAGTTGGGGAGGCCGGAAGATTAAGGAGGAAAAGAGAGAGCGAGAGAGAAAAGTGGCGTCTCTAAACCAGTGCTGCCAAACAAGAGGCTCTTTGGTTTAGTGGCTTAACTTGGACAGAGGAGCTGATTCGAGTTTTTCTTGAATGGGGTTTTTCAGCAGCCGGACTAACGTTCGGCAGGATCAAAGGATCTGTAAGGTTGATAAAATGGGCTTATGCCACGGTGTAAGACGGGTTATTTGAAGGTGTGGGATATCACATCACTTAGGCATGCAGGTGGCTTTTCTGGGTTGGGTTTCCCTTTGAGGTTTAAAGTTGATTTTACTTTTAACTTTAAATATTTCCAAAATCTCATCGTAGCTCAGCGTTAAAGATGCTTTTGCTCTTCAGAAAGCATGAGCATCATTTAACTTTAAATATTTCCTTATTAACTTATTGTGACTAAAATGGATCTTGAATCCTCTGATCTTGAATCCTCTGCTGAGATCCTCTAAGAAGAAAATTAAACCACAGCTAGATCAAGGTAGTTTTCAAGTTCAGCCAAGGAAGGATCAACCATTACACAACCTTCAAATTAGTTCCAGTTTCTGTTGAAAAAAAGTAAACAAAAATACCTTTCTTACATCGTAGCTAATTGTCCAGCACAGAGCCCAGATTTCCACATAGCTCTAGGTCACGACACATTGCTAATGTATGAGTTTAAAAGAAGAGGGTGACTCCTGGAATCTGACTTCAAAGAGGATCATGAGAAACCTCACACACCTTCTGAACGGAACAGCACGCCGCTAAATAAACAACATCTTTTCCAAAGGCTGGAATGGTTAATTGGCCATACCTAATTATGACCGAACGCCTGTAATAATAATACTAATAACATCACTGTTCCATGTGCCCTTGTCTGGATATTATTTGAATGGAGAATACTCCAGACTGATGTCTGGGCTGAGCAGATTTTCCATGTGTGTGTGTGTGAGAGAGAAGGCAGCTCATCGTTGTTTGTGTATTGTAGTCTGAAGTCGGCTAGCTTTAATGTGGCTCTGCTCGAAAGCTTTGGTTGGTGTCAGCCGTCGGTATGAGTCAGTGTTTTGCTGGATGTCTTTTTTTTTCTCCCCGTCTTCCTTTTTTTTCTCTCTTCTCTCTCCTCCTTTGTAATTATTATTACTTCTTTGGTCCTCCAAAGAGGGTCTGGCGTAATTTTTCCACCTGTTACTTGGTGGTGCTACGTGACAGACTTTTTCCCCCCCTTCACACTGTGCCCTTTAAACAATGGGCAGCAAGCTGCTGTCACCAAAATTACCCCGAAATAAAAACAACGAATGAAAAAAAGAAAAAAAAAAAAAAACAATGGGCACGCCACTGCCACATCCTGCATCATTCGCCAGCAGACTGATAGAGCTGGCACTGAGGCCGCTGCCAGTATCTCTGCCAGGCATTACAGCAGACAGGGTGACATAACGCAGGGCTGTTGTGTCTTTCACGATGCTGACAATTTTCCTCTTTTTAAACTTTGTGTCTGCTCACCCCCCCCCCCCCCCGCACTTATCTGGAGCTTTCTTGTCTTTTTTGGGTGCGGAATGGCACAAATTATGTCATTGTGTTGCTTTGTACAGGCTTTACTAGTCTTTCATACCAGGGTCAGATGACAGCCTGTTTTTATTCTGGCTTGAGAAACTGTCTTAATGACTCCTAGTACGGCTATTTGTTTAATATGGATTAGAGTAGTGAGTTGTGTGAATCTTTGTGTCAGACAGCCTACATCAATCAGGGCGAGGGAAGTCATATCGTCATTACGCAATGTTTGGAAGCAAACACCTGATTCCAGTGTGTGGGTGCTGAGTTCAGAGGTGTCACTGAAGATAGACAACTCTGGTTTGCAAGCAAGTTGAGTGGGAATGCTTCTCTTCTGGATGCATTGTCATTATGTGTGTGTGTGTGTGTGTGTGTGTGTGTGTGTGTGTGTGTGAGTCTGTGTGTGTTTTTTTTTTTCTCCCATTATGACAGTGCAAACGACTCGCACGGGCGAGCACACACAGACACACACAAGGCAAGATGCTCCAAGTTCCCTCCACCCTTCTCAAGTTCAGCTTGCCTGTCAGCATCTCTCTAAATCACTCGCTGTTGCTTGCTTATAGTCAAACAGCTCATACTTTGGGTCTTCTTGGGTGTTGCAGCGAGGTGCAATAAATTAGCGAGCGTGCCGCCCGCGAGAAGAGGACTCACACAGACACAACCAGAGCTGCCAGATGCCTGGAGTGTGTGAACCATACATTTTTTCTCCCCATCACACCACAGCAAAGACTTGAAGGATGACAAATTTGGGTGTTTATAATGGCGACACTGTTGTACATTCACTTGGAGTGCGTTCGCCCCGGGATGGCGTGTTTCACGCAAAAGTGAGAATTATTAATGAAGGCCTGTTCCACTGTGGGGTATGGAGTCTGATGTAACCAGCTCACTCAACTCAACAGTAATCAAAAGGAAAGGCAGAAAAGGGAGACGTCTGAGTGTTAATTATAACATACCTTTTGATCAAGAACACATAGGAAGGGCTTATTTATTTATTAGTTTCACTGTGGTACGAATAAAAACGCAAGCAACCACAACTTAGTGTTCACCTTAAGCATTTTCTCACACTTCTACAAACTCATAACACACAGAGACTTACACACATGGAGACTCAAGCATGCAGTACACTCAGAATTACTCTAAACCCCAAGAACCACATTTATATTAAAAACAGCCCCATGAAAACAAGGGCTACTGTGGCGAGACACCAAACTATTGTAATATCCGACTGTCCTGTAACACTATATGCACCAGACTGGCCAGCTAACCTGGAGAAGACATCAGGTCCAGACCCCCCATGAAGGAAGAGGGGGGGGGGAGGCTGGGGGGTTGGACGAGCTGTCAGACACTGCAGAAGGAGCACCCCGCCTGGGTCACCTTCAGAGCAGGCTACCAGATCCCCCTCTGTACTTTGGCTGTCATGCCATGACACAGTATTTATGGACAACCTACCGCAATGACCATCCCAGGATCCCCCTCCAGTGCTGCAGCCTGTAATGATCCAAAGAGAGGACAGAAGAAGGCCATAAGAGAGGGGAACATTCCTGTGGCTCTCTGCCACTTGCCGTTGGCTGTAACAGAACGCAATTAGGCAGGTCCACTGTAAATGTGTTTGTGCAGGCCTCTGCACAAGATTAGGAAACGCCGCTTTCTTTTTTTTTGGAGGGGTGAATTAATTGGCATCATCATATTCAAAAGCCAACACATTCAGAAAGGGGACAAACTGGTCGAGCATGGACTGGGCACTTGGTATTGAAGAGGACGCGCACAAGGGGGAGAGAGAGAGAGAGAGAGAGAGAGCTTCTTGTCTGGGTAGGTCGTCCGGGGGTCAGCGATCTCTTTGAAGTGCGCCTGTAAAAGAGGTGCGTGTATCTCCAGACCAGCATGATATCACTTTCATTAAAAACAAACCTGTAGAAAAACAAGCATGCGAGCCTAATAACCATCATTAGTTACCATTCCATGCCTTCGGCAACGTTTCTGGACATTCTCTCTCTCTCTCTCTCTCTCTCCCTCTCTGTTGTTACTTTCCTTCCATTTTCCTCTCTTTACAGGTCAGATCTTTTTTCATCCACTTTTATTGGATGTCTCCTTCTGGGTGACCTTGAAGCTACAGTATTATGGTCTAACACCTTTGGACTCATGTTTATCACCATAGATTTACCGGGATGTTTCCTAGTTCTTCTGATGCATCCTTGCAACCTTTTAAGGACACAAACCCCACAGTGCAGACCGTGTGTGTGAGTGAGTAGTCAGAAACCATTTTATGCACCCCCCCCCACACACACAAATACACAGTTCTGCTACATGTAAGTTTTCTGGACAGAAAAAGTGGGTCATCTGTCAAAAATGTCAAAACATATCTGTTTTTCAATTCATACATTCGCCTCTCCTTATTAATGATTATCTGTGTGAAAATGCTGGAGAACAGAGACACGGCTTCTTCAGTAGACGGCGGGGGAAGCCCCTGAGGCTGTGGTGAGTGACTGCGGTTCATGCAAGGCTCCGGCTCCCGGTCGTGCACGGCCTTTTATAAACACATTCCTCCGGACTTGAGGGGGTGGAGGGTGGTGGGAGGGGGTGCGGGGTTTGGGAACGCAGGGACGTTGGCCACTAGGGAGGACTCAAAAAATAAAAAATGAATAAAAAAAAAAAAAAACTAAAGAGAGTGTGTCTGCTCTGCTGCAGGTCTCGCCAAAGGAATCACCCGATTGTGAAACTTTATACCTCTGACCCCGTGTCAAGAGGAAATACCTGTGTGTTTTTACATTTGCCTCCGCGTCTCTCTCTCTCTCCTTTTCTCCCCTCCCCTCCCCTTCACTCCGCGTCTGAAAGGGATCCCAGTACGCTTGCACTCAGGAGAGAGAAATGTGATAAACTTGATGAGCAGCGCTGCTAATGTGGCCTTGCTCTCCAGTTCACTCCTGCCGACATCTTGATATGTTTGTGACTCTGGGGCAAGTTACACCCACCTCAGAGGTACTTGCACAGTGGGCCCTTTGGACATCGAGTAGTGGAAAGTGGATGGAAAGTTCAACAAGTCCACTGTAGCACACAGACATATTTCGGACGCCCAGTAAGCAAATTGGATTAATGGTATTGGACTTGTTGTCCACAGCTTTGCGGTTTTAGAGGCTGGCGGCTTCACTCAGTTATGGCTCAACCAGTTTCTCTACTGGTTCTCAGTATCTCTATCTCTCTGTGTGTTTGATACCTGTGTATAGTGAGTGAGAGAGGCAGAGAGTGTGTGTGTGTGCAATGTGACTATCATACAATGCATGTGGTGAACAATGTGCATGTACACTGCTTGTGTGTGTGTGTGTGTGTGTGTGTGTATCTGCATGTTTGTGTCTTTTGTGTCTGTGCATGAACTACTTATTTACATGAGATTATGTATGCACATGAGAACGAATGTGTAATATATGTGTGCTTATGTGTATTTGGATTGCCTATGTGTGTGTGTGCATATTATATCTGTATGTGTGTAGATGCAGCGTGCATCTGTATCGCCGCTCTGTGTGTGTGTGTGTGTGTGTGTGTGTGTTTGGGGGGGGTTATGGTATCTGTGAATCAAAGGCTGAGGCAAACCGCAGAGGCCAAGCAATCCATTTCCCAGCACTCCTCTTCTCTCCTCTCCCCTCCACTCCACTCCGGCAGCTGGTCCTGTCTTGAAGCAGCTGTTTGAGCCCCAGAGCTCATTGTTCAAAGGTACAGGGCCTTGCGTGCGTCCTCTCTCCATCTATTCAACTGTTTATGGTTACTCATGTCAAACCAAGCCCACATTAGCTTAAAGTGGCCCATGTTTGATGATGTCCAGGAACGATACAAGTATCAGCTTTCATTTCAAAAAAAAAAAAAAGAAAAAAATCTCTATTAGCCAGTGGTGTGAATTTAATGTTTGTCTTTTTCAGTCGAAAGGCCCGAGCTGGAGGTTATCTATAGTGCTTTAATTGAAACCACCTTTGCTGGGTTTTTTTTCTCTTCTTTTCTTCTCTTTGGGGTGATTTCATGACTTTTGTCTGTTGTAGTCACTGAAACCAGATGTCTCTGAGATTCTTTGAGGGATTCTGCTTTAAATTGTCCTTCAGTAGACAGCAGAGTTGACAATGTTTTGTTTGCCTGCAAACATATCCCTTTATCAAATTTATAGAGTGTTTCTTTTTAGAACGAACACCTGCTGGATCAGATTTTGGGCTGGAATTGAAATATCTGCATTTTAGTTGACTTCTTTTTTACAATACCACAGTAAAATCAAAGCAAATAAAAGAGAATTTAAAGAGAAGGAACAGCCCCATAGCCATAATCTTTATTGTATGCCCGGTGTTTAAACTAAAATCTTGGCCTGTCTCCATGTACTGCTCATTTGCTAAAACTATTTAGATTATGTAAAGCATGTGACTCTACTTGAGTGAAAGGCACACATGTTCAACATAAAACGGTGATGTAAAAAGAGGATTGTCCAGCAATGCTTCATAAAAAAGCCCAACTGTGACATTATATTACTCCTTGTGTCTTATAAACACACAGGCGTGTCGGCAGTCTTGTTTGCTTCTCAGATGTCTCATTTTCTCCAGATCGAGCTCGCCTTTTGTTTTCGTACCACAGGAAAAGCAGAGCTTTGAATTTAGTACAGGACTCACAAAACAATGAACCACTGAAAGCTACTGAGCCACAGAATAGTACAAGTTTCCAGTCCAAGGATGAAACCAGATGGTTAAATACTTCCGAATCATAGATGTACTTGATCAGTTGAACAATCTTGCAGTGTGCTCAAAACTGTGATCAGTATTTTCAGAATACGTTGTTTTTTGCTAATATTATATCACAATCCAAGTGAAATATTCTGCTGTAAAAGAGCGTTGTTAATATAAAACTGTGTAATGTCACTGTTTAGTTGTCTAGACAGCTTCTGTTGAGTCATGGCTTGAGCTTGAGACAAACAACTTCACTTTAGTACAAAGAAATATGGGAAACATTTCTCATGGCTGAAGTTAATGTCTTGTTCTGCTCAAAGTGCTTTGGGCTCCTCTTTTTTCAGTGGTGATGAACTCTCAGATCAAGAAGCCAATCAGACGAGAGTGTCTGTAACTCTGTCTGCGTTAAAGGACTGTGTGCCAAATTAGCCTTCAGCTGCTACCAAACACCAGATCGAGATTAATGGCTGAGCCTCATGTTTGTTTATGAACTATTTCAGGCTTTGTGTTTAATTCCTGCCTTCCAAATTGTGATTTATACTAAACCTGGAGATTTATGCAAAGTGAAGGACGAGCAAAGTTCTGAGAAATGTCTGCTTGTTTTAAGAGAGGCCCCAAAATTGATCAAATTATAATCCCTGCGCTGCTCTGACTGTTATGCCATGAACGAAATTAGACATTAGGGTCTTGCCAGGAACACAAAGAGATCCCAAGAGATTGCTGGAGAAGATTACACCCTTCGATCACTTTTTCCCTGACCTAATCCAGCACATTGTTTTTGGTGCTGGGTTATAGTACTGGGTTATCTCGAGGCCCATACAGACCTTTGTAATTGTTTATGGTGCTGGGTTATAGTACTGGGTTATCTTGAGGCCCATACAGACCTGTGTAATTACTGTTTACATCACAAAGGCGCAGAGATTCCATGGCATCTCCACCCTGAGACCACTCCCTGCACCATATAAATTCTGCTACACATGTCGCTTGTTTAATGACACAATCAAATCCGATTGTGGATAATGGTCAGCTGAGGACCTCTGGCAAGTGCAATAGCTGTTTGAAACACCTGTTAATGCTCGTCATTTTTTCCTGACAAATTATCCAGGGGGACCATCAGGAGTTAATTTCAACGGCATCCGATGGCAAAGGCAAGAGCAGAGTGAAAAAAAAATGGACACAAAAAATGTCGCTCTTTAACATACAGTAGATTCAACTTGGAAAGAATGCATGTGTTTGTTTTCATGAGCTCAGGAAAAGCTCTTGTCTTTTAGTTTTTGCAAGATCAAAGGCTTTTATTGAATGCAAGGGCCAAGGAGTCTCAGAGATGACTGACTTTCGCCTCCCTATTTTAAAGCACTGCTCTGTCTGATAATTGGGAAAAATACGGACTGTTATTGTTGGGTTGCCATGGGAATCTGCCCTTATTTATGTAGAATATGTCTGACTTGAAACTTGACTTTTTGTGCAGTTTTAGGCTGAAAAAAAGTGTTCAGAGTATCTGAAATTCTATATGCATCCAAGACCTTTAAATTCTATACACATCCAAGACCTTTAAATCACACTGGGGACTTTCACCAGACTGAACATATCAAACAGAAATGCTCAGCTCTCCTCTGCTTCTTGTGTTTTCATAAAGGCAATTACAGTGCAAATTTCTCAAATATTTCACTCTCTCTCTCTTTCTTTCTCTGTTCCTGGTTTTGTGCCCACTCTCTTGTTATGTCTTGACTGGTACTATCTACTAAATAGAAATCATACATGCGATGACAAGTTCAGTTCATTTCTCATTTTACTGTGTATCAGCCTTTCATCCAGGAGAGGTTTCAAGCCCTCACACAGAGACAGGAGTTATGAAGGATGTAGCCTGACTTCTAGCAGAATATAAAAACTTCGACAGTCAGGGGATATTTGGTAGTGACGTAGCTATTTAGTTGGCTGCTCATTGCCTATGTACTGATTCAGAGTAAACACAAGTACGCGAACGTCGCTATGGACGCAAGCTCAAGTGCGTACTTGCAGCGCAAGCTGAACGCCTGCCCTTGGTGCGCTTCCGTTGTTTCATCGGATAACATTATTTACTTTGTATGGTTATCACACGCCTTGTTGCGTTGCGTCAGAAAAGTTGACGCTACACACTTTGCTACGCAAATATATAGCGTCCTTGCGTTTGGGTACGTGTGTGTTGACTGAACAGGCCCTAATGTTAAGTTCCAAAATTTTGACTTGGAGTTTGTGGCCATTTTTACAACAAATATAGAACATTTACATCCATAATGTGGTTGTTGATTTTTACCCCCTAGAGTTAAACAACTGAGTTTTACCTTTCTTCAATTCCACTAGCCGTTGTCTCAGTCTGACGGTAGTTTTTAGCTTCAGGTTAGCATATATCATTAAATCTTTTGGTCGCCTCTGCCGTCTCATCTATTTGCTTGCTCTATAGTATCCACTGAATTCCGGTGCTTTTCCTATGTAACACTTCACTCTTCTGTAGCTCTAAAGTGTACTAAGAGCGACGGAAAATGAAATGTGGTGATTTTTTAAACCGAAAAGTCATGGTACTATACTTAGGACAAAATAATCAAGGAACAGTAGCTTGGACTCAATGAGCTATGCTTGGACTACTTGCTCTGCTTGATTATTAGGCCAGAATGAAAATATATAGTGGCTGATTGCACTGGCCTAAAAAAGGACCATGACAGATGCAGAGGGCGCCAACATGAAGAGTCTGTCCCAATCTGGTGTGAGGGATGGCTAAATGTTCCTAATCAGAGGAGCACAGGGCACTGTAGGTGCCAGTAAATCAGAAAGTTATTGAGATGTGTAGATGATTTGTAGAGGACCAGGACTTAGGTATAATTATCTTTCAGACCCGCATACTCAGAGAGGAATAGTTTGCAGGTCTTGTGTAGGAATGTAGAACCTTGGAAATGAACTGCATTATGCTACAACCACATTATGTCGCCTCATAAGGAAGCACCCCCCACTTTCCATCAGGACTCTCTGATGCTGTTTCCATACACATAAGTGTGCTTGGGTGTAAATAGTATTGTTTGCTAAAGACACCTGGGTGCTTGTCTCTGCTGCTCCATGCTATAATACATCTGGGTGTAAATAGCCACATTTACTGTGCCCACCAGGTGCAAACAGCATTGTTGGTTATATTACACCCAGGTGCAAATAGCATCTGTCCTTATTAAAACATAAAATGTATTATTTCAGCAGCCATAATATTTAATTTAATGAATATAAAAGGAATATAAAGGGAAACTGTGTTTAATGCAAAAAAAATTCTGCAATATCTCCTGTGAATCACATGTATAAACTGCAGGTTGATGTGTCCAGCTTCTCCTGCTGTGTTCTTTTGCTTCTCCCATTTTAACCAGTAGATCTTGTCTGTCAGATGGACTCAAAGTTCAACTTGAACATGCTTACTGTTTTCCTGTCCAATGATTAGTTTGTGATTGACCGTTTGAGTCAAAATAAAAGCTTTTTTGGCACTTGTGCTTCTTGTTTCAACTGGTCTTTCTTCAACAAAAGTCTTTTTTATTTAATAATTAATCTTAGGACAATCTATGAAAATGATATAAATCTTCTATAAATCTTCATACATTGCCAGGCTGAAAATAACATTTGTTAAAAGTTTTTTAGGATGGAAATGGCAGACATTAGCCTACCATATCACTGCCAGAGACATGAGACACTGGGAACAGAAATGTTAAAGAAACAACTTATTTTTGGTGAAATTTCAAACCTTTAGACTAGGCGTCATGTCTGTTGGCTTGGTGATGCTGAAGCCTCCATCCTTATCAGGCTACGCAGCAGGCAGCCACCTTTTCAGTCCAACCCACTCCAAGGCTTGGCTCCTGTGTTCCCAGGCCGGTAGGTGTTGCGTCTGGAAAGAGCCCGGAGAATGTGGGAATGTGGTGGGCTTCCTCCTCCCGCCTGGTGGTGAGTAATCCAGGAATTCCCACACCATCCAAAGGGGAGGAACGGCAGGGAGCATCGACATGACCAAGCCAAGGTCATGCCGGAGTGTTGAAAGGCTGTGGGCCCGAGAGAAAGGGAGAGAGAAAGAACTAGACAGAGAGAGAGAGAGAGAAGGGAGGAACAGTGAGAAATAGAGAGAGAAAGGAAGAGAAAGATGTGGAGAGGGAGACAAGCGATTGATGTAGACAGAAGAAGGAAAGTGAGAAACAGTGTGAGATGGAAGAAGGTCAAAGAAGAGATGCACTGAGATAGAAAGAGCCTGTGAGAGAGATGGGCAGCAAAAGAGAGGAGAGGAAAGAAAGCAGAAATGAATGGAGGATGAGTTTGTGTGTTTGTGTAGGAGGCTGATGAGACACACAGGGGCTTGAGAGGCAGAGTCCAGCAGACTACAGACTCTTGAGTGAGAGCACACTCACACTCACACTCACACACACACACACACACACAAGGCACCAAACAAGCACGGGCCGGGGCTCACCCCTGATTGCTCCCATGGGCTGTGGGTTGTGCAAGGTCAGTGCAGCGTGATCAGACAAAAACAGCTTAGGGCGGACAGAGGAAGCTGGATTGAGTCCTCCAGCTTCACCAGGTCCTTCTGACTCATGAGGCAAATTAGGCACTCCAGCATAACATCCCCTTGAGCTTAGAGAGACAAAAACAAAGAAAATATGAAGAAGAAAAAGGCAAGTGATGTTCTATATAGCAACCAGATAGGGAGAGGACAGGAATCAACCTACTTGTTCCCTGGATATCTCGATAGAGACACCTGGATACCCTGTGAGCTGAAACAATCCAAGTGTGATTTGACAAATTAGATCTCCCTCCAGGATGGCAGGTAGCCAGAGATCAGGAGGTGAGGGAAAAGAGAAGTCTGGGGGGTAGACCAGGGGGGTATTCCAGGAAGGTGGTTACCCAGGTTAAATTAATCCAGAGGTGTTGGTAATGGCACTAGTAAATTAATCCAGTGGTAGTGGCATACTACATACTAATAGAACATTTAATAGAACATATAATAGAACTAATAGAACATTTTAAACCAAGTAGGCTACTCTATTAGCCACTTTCTTAAGGTTAAAGTACCCAGGCTTATCACTTAACAGCCTTCTTGGAATACCCCCCTGATTAACCCTGACTGAGCCTTCATTGATCCCCAAGCTACTTTACATTGAGTCCCAACAGCAAGGGCAAAAGCCAGTATACTCTCAGTATATAATATAAGAGATCAAATGTGATCATACAAATGTATTTGAACAAATGTGACCCGTGTATTCACAATGTGATGTTCAGTCTCAAGAACAAGTTTGTAGTGCTTACATGTTGTTTATAAGTCTGCTGCCCCTAGTGGCCATAAAGGCAAAAAACTCTAAACACACTGAGTTCCACGCACTTGGTCTCTTATAAATGCTGATGACAACACCATAACCACAGCTTTCCTCTAAAGGTTACTGTGTAGCTAAGATGACAAGCTCACAAACTTTTCACTCTTTGATCCGTCTCACTGAGTAAGCAAGAAAAAAAAAACCCACCACAAACACACACTCCCTTCTTTCCTTTTTTTGTTTTGCTTCTTTAGGTTTCCAAACCACCCTCATCCAGTCTTCCACCTGACAGAGGGACACCGAGTTGTTATGTGGTGTTATGTCTGTGCTTACCTGCTGTTTACTCCGTCTCCTTAGTATTCAAAGTGGCAACTAAAGTCATCTTTTCACAGAGCACTCAGGCGGGCCCGCCCAGAGGTGATCGGCCCTTTGTTGGCCCTGACAGGTGATGTTTCCTGAGGATGGTGGTGGTGGTGGAGGAGGTGGAAGGGTAGTGATGCTTCCTCCGTGATCGTCCTCTGTGTTGATGTGTGTGTTGTCTGTGAGCTCAGAGCGAAGGTCTGCCCGCGGGGGTGGGTGGGTGGTTGGGGGGGGGGGGTTGGAGAGTTGGTGGTGGTGTGTGTGTATGTGTGTGTATGCGCTTGAGAAGTGACAGTGTACTTGAGTTAAGCACCTGTAATCCCCTTTTTCTCCCTTTAGGGTGTCTCCAGCCACATAGGGGTGCTGCCACACACATGCATGCACGCACACACACTCCCAGAAACACTAACTACATAGACTCAGAAACGATACGACTCTCTCACTCTCTCTCTCTCTCTCTCTCTCACACACACACACACACACACATACACACAGATATCTATGGATACCCATGCACACACACGGACAAGCTTACTCAAACTTGGGCATACACAAAGACAAAGACTTACATACACGTGGACAGACATAGGTATATATACATACATACATTACATACATACATACAAACATAAGTAAATGCATTTACTCAAATTTACAGGTATGGTAATGATTTTAATATTGTGTGGAGATATTCTGGCATGTGAAACCCATTACTCAATCTTTTAGAACAGACACAGAATGACGAAGCTAATGTCTCATCTTATTGCTGAGCATGACAGCTACAGAATATTTTGTTTTGTGTAACTTTAGTTTAATTTAGCAATCTGAGTTTCTTTGTCACATTTTGTGACGTATCAGCAGCGCACACTCTCAGGTCTTATCTTAACCAATTTCATTCTACTTCACTTAATTAGTGAGTTACTGCACACGGATTCTGGTGTGTTTTATTTATGGATCTACAGTGTCTGTGTGTGTGTGTGTGTGTGTGTGCCTGTGTTGATTCTATTGTGTGTGTAGTTACAGTATGTGTGTAGGTGAGAACACCATCTCACAGGCCAGCAAACTGTGTTATGGGTGTAGGGCCTCATACACAACACAATGTGTCTGTAAAGTGCATGTAGGGGACTTCCTGCATGAGGGAATGACTCTTTCTGTGAGTGTGTGTGTGTGCATGCAGTGTTAAGGTGTGGGTGAGGGGGACTCTGTGTGTGTTCAGCCCTGCCTCACAGAATATTTTTCTTGTGGAGGTGATTCTCTTGACCAAATCCCACTAACACACACACACACACACACACACACACATGCACATGCACACTACACGGCAGTCCTGATTCCCTGGCCTTTTCGTTGTGACCACATCAAAACAGCAGCCAGCTGGATATAACACCTCCACCCACAACTCTCTAAAGACAGTCTAACCCCCCACCCCATCCCACCCCACCACACACACATACACACACACACATACACACACACACACACACACACACACTCACAGACACACCCTTCCCCACCGGCCTCTTTCCCATCACTCCTGTTCATTTAGTCCCTGCTGAGTCCTTTGTGAAGGGGGCAGCTCCTCTGTGCTCTGAAGCTCAGCTCCTACTGAGGGAGGAAGAGAGAGAGGGGGAGAGAGAGAAAGAGAGAGTGGAGGGGGGAGAGAAAGAAAGGAAAGAGAGGTATGTAACAAGTGGTGTAAAACAACTTGCCTTAAGTGAATTTGTGGAGTTGACAAACGAGAGAACAGGAAGGCTCTGACCTGAAGTTCAAGATCAAGCTCATGTCCTTGTAATTGACTTAAAGCTCAATGCGCTTAGCGCTTAGTTTGTAGGAGTAGTCCAGACTTCTTCTCATGTATGGACATACGGCCTGTCTCAAAGCGCATGGAGCAGCTTATATTTTTTCCCTTCTCTCTTCTCCTCTCCTCTCCTCTTCCCTTCTCTTCTCTTCTCACTTTCCTCTTCTGACAGAGTATTAACTCACTGGCAATTCAAATTTCAAGATCTAAAGAAACTCTTGTGCATTTGTCTTGGAAATTAATAGATATAGACAGAATGAAAGACCATTTGAGGGTTTGGCTGTTGTTTTAAATCTTTTTCAAGTCTGTCGCGCAACAACACTTTTGATCATCAAGCATTTGGTAATGTCTCAGTGCTTTGGAGTCTCATGCGTTTCGTGACAATATCTAGTGCCGTCCCACAAAGTCCCTTTTTGAAAGGGCCCGGTGATGCAACCATTGGTTAGGTCCACTCTTTTAATCCTGGTTTATGGGCTCCATTAATGGCAATAGTGCCGTTAATATAAACCAATCGCAGACACGTCCTGTTTTAGTGGGGATCAGGGGCTGTTGTTGTTCAGACCAGACAAGATGTTCTTTCAATCTCTCGGCCTGCTTTTGTAATGTCCTCAGTTCAACCACCACCACCTCTACAGCCCAGCCGCCGTCACCACCACCACCTACGCACTTATACCCCCCCACCTCACAATGATAGAGACTAGTCTTGTGGACTTACGGCCCAGGTCACATCTGCTGATCGCATATAGCAACCTCCCCCCCACTCCACACACACACACACACACTCCTCTTCCAGCAGTTTCCTACCTATTTATGAAAAAGCCATCACTGTTCACGCTTCCTAATCCCAGTGCTTTCATTATTCTTGGGAAGCTCACTGTCACCATGGAGATGAGAAGCTGGGAGAAACAGAAAAACAAAACAAGGAGAAAAAGAGATGAAGAAAGAGAGAGAAAGAAAGACAGAGAGAAAGAGAGAAAGAAAGGGAGAGAATGAGAGAATTTAAGGGAAGCGTGTATATAGTAAAGCAGTTTAAAAAGAAATAGTTTGAAGAAAGAAAAAGAAAATCCTTGTGAGGCCACAGAAACAATTGTGCTCCAGAGGTCAAAGCACTGGTAAAGAGAAAAAGACAAAAAACAAAGTTAAAAAAAGAAAAAAAAGAGAAAAAAAGAAAAAAGCGCAGCCATGAAAGTGTCAGCGTGGAGCGTGTGACGCATTGCAAGGGTGCCGCGCGACTGGCCCCGGCTAATGGGTCTCGCGGGCTCTTTATTCCTGAAGTTCGACTGCAATTTGGAGCGCAAATCCAGTGGTCCCACTCAACCCTGCGCCAACACTGAGAAGCCACTGGAGGGGGAGGAGGGGCTGGTCCTGGACTTTTGGATTTGCAAGGGGAGTCGGGGGGTGAGCACGTATGAAGCCCCCCCCCGTGCCCCCCTAACACACACATACACACACACCACCTTCCTTCCCAAACCAATTTCACCTCACAGTCTGTCAATGCAGCTCAATGACCAATCCCAGCCCCCCTCCCTCCACTGTCATATTGTCATATGACCGTTATCCTCAGCATGTCCCGCTGTAGTGGTGTCAGAGCTTCCTAGGCACTGGGTGGGGGCAGATGGAGATCTGGAGGCGAGGGGGAGGGGGGCACAGTTTGGGGACCTGCTGTCATTGATAGACCAGTAAACGCTTTGACAGGCAAAGTGTTTCTAATGAATTGTGGCCATAGAAACCACCAAATCAAAGCAAGCGAACAGTGAACGGTGCAAGCCTGGGAACATCAAAAAGAGTTCCGAAACACTGGGACAATTTCCCCGCCGTCAATTACTGTAGCGCTTGTAGAGTACTCATCGGACCATAATTACACTGATTTGCACTCAATGCAATCTTGATATAATTATCGCTAACTGTGAAGGGCACAAGAAAGGGGTTTGGGGGTGGTATGGTGCGGGTGGGGGGGGGGGGGGTGGGGAGGAAGCATGACCTGTTTACTGAACGGAGAGAAGTCATTGTTCCATGTGACCTGAGCTCTTCTGTCTGCACGGGATGTTTGAACGCGTTTGGGAATCGGTAATGATTCATCCGGCGAATGCCAAGCCCTTCCTAATGAGACTGCTGTGTCTTTTCCATAAATTCATTTTTCCCATGTGACACCAGATCTCGTGTATGTGTGTGTGCGTGTATGTGTATGTGTGTGAGTGTGTGTGCACGTGCACGCGTGTGTGTGTGTGTGTGTGTGTGTGTGTGTGTGTGTATATATGTGTGTGTGTGTGAGTCACTATACGTACTGTATATATCCTTGGCTCTGTTGCTAAGGTCCATCTTTTCTAATCTCAGTTGTCTTCATCTGATATCACTGCACAAACTACATCAACTTTCCAGGGTGAAGTGCTTTTAATGGTCATTGAGGATGCATTATATTCGCAGGCCAAGGCTTGTAAAACTAATACAAGCATGTTAGGCCGAGGTACATGGCGTGAACCAGTTGAAAGTCATTGTGCAACTGTGAAAATCTTTCGCGCCCTGAGGCCCTCAGAGAGATGCTGTCATTGTCTTGTCTGAAATTGTTCTTGGAAAGTCCTTGAACTATGTGCTATTTGTGGTATGCTTTCGGATGTGAGAGCACATCCATAGTTATTTAATGATAGGTAAAGATTAAGCAGTAATCTCTGATGCTGATCACAGCCATCAACAGCTTTCCACAAGTCAACAAAAAGGTTTTTTTTTTCCTTCTAAAAATATTAAAGTAGCAATCAGTTTTAACAAGTTAAATGAAACTACAAGAATTGATTCCTTTAAACAGTGCAACCAGCAGCGAGACAAAACTTGTTTAAAACATCGCTGCGAAAATGTGTGTGTGTGTGTGTTCGTACAACTTTGCATTACATTTGCTGTTACATGTGTTAGGGCATGTGAGCGCATGCATGTGAGCTCAGTCCTTGTAAGGGCACATATGGTTCATACAGTTTGTGTGTGTGGCCTTCCTTGTCTGTGTAGGTGCCTGTTTATTGCATGTACATTTGCACTAGTGCATATGAACTCATATGAATGTGTGTACGTGTGTGTGTGTGTGTGTGTGTGTGTGTGTGTTCTCTATCAGGTGCAGAGCTGGTGTTTGTCATTAGCAGGTGGATTAATGGTTCATATCGGTCATGGTCAGCCTGTAATGTGTATACACACCCACACACACATCTCTGCCTACGACAGACACTTGTCCTACAGGAGTACATCTGTGATGAAGACATCACCAATAACTCTTCAAAATAAAAGCGCAGATTTTTCCATGTAGTCTTGCTGCAGACAGATGTGGCAAGTGTGTGTGAGTGTGTATATGTGGGTCTGTGTGTGTGTGTGTGTGAGAGAGAGAGAGAGAGAGATCCCACTTTATGACGAGAGGGTTTTCAAAAGGCATTAGCTGGTGGCTGAACTTGTGGCGAATCCCAAACCGCCACTATAAAAATCTGAACAGAAGGACGAAAAAAAAGGGTTGGGGGGAGCAAAAACCATGGAAATAACTCAGTCAAATATCCAAAGCAGAGCGGCGGAATAAAAATATCTCCGTAATATCTCTGGCGAGCACTCGGCGGGCGCAGGTGCGTTTGAGATTGTTACCCTGCATCTTAACAGCACAGCCCAGCGGCTTCCAGAACTTTCCATTGTCAGAAGTCATTATGGGAGACATAAAGCTCGAGGAGAAGGCCCAGAGGATGATTTTACTCCCCTTGTAGTTTCTCTCTCTCTCTTTCTCTACCACTCTCTCTCTCTCTCTTTCTCTCCTTTTCTCTCCCTCTCTTTCTCTCACCCTCTCTTTTCCCCTACCAATGGAAATTTATAGGGAAACGTGGTTCTAATGGAGTGACTGGGGGATTCGCAGTGAAATTTAAGGGTGAAGCCTTAACGTTCACTTCACCTCTGCTATATCTCCTGATGTGCGGAGATCACAGGGATAGAGAGAGAGAGAGGGAGGAAAAGAGTGACTGAGACAGAGGGAGTCAAGGGGTAGAAAAGGAGTGTATAGACTGGGCTGAGAAAATAGTTAGGTCAATAGGGAAGAGAGAGGGAGAACAACAAAATACAACATGACAGATAATGGCAAATGTTAGGAAAAGAAAATGGTGAGATGAAGAGGGTCAGAGAGTTAAGAAAGATTGATAGCATAGCAAAGATGGAGGATAAGAAATTTAGGCAAGAGAGGAGCAAGATGGCTCCAACCAGTCTTTGCCAGTAGGCCACTTACTGAGACTAGAATCTTCACATGGCATGCCAACCTTTATGAGAGGAGAACTTTTTCATGATGTCTATTCTTATTCTCTCTCTCTCTCTCTCTCTCTCTCTCTCACACACTATGTGTCTATGAATGTCTCTCCACCCTTCTCACTTCATCTCGCTGCCTGAGGCATTGGTTGGATTGTCAGAGTTTCCCTATCAACTTGTCACTCCCTCCTCACCCCCAATGTTGTTTTTGTCTTGCCTCAGCATTGATGCTATTCTCCTAGCATGATAAGCACTAACAGAGTCACTGTGTGAGAGTGTGTCTTATGATATGTGTGTGTGTGTGTGTGTGTGTGTGTCTGCTTGGTGTATTTGTGTGTGTGTGTGTGTGTGTATAGGTGTGTGCGAGTGGTAGAGTGCCACTCGCACTAAGCGCACAGTGGTCACCGAGACACAGCTGGCCCCTTCAAAGTAAGCCTTGGCGACAGTCGAGGGAAATATGAAGCCCAGTGCCGGGGAGCAAACACCAAAAAATATATTAAACATTATGGCCGTATTTTAATTTTACAGCCTGTTTTAGTATTGCACATGACTCTAATACAGAAATGAGGCAATGTGAGCAGCTGAGAGTCAGGGACCCAAATGAACTTTGAAGTGTACACAACTGTAATGAGGTTTCCCGCACGCCAGTCTCTTAAAAATGTGGGAATGGGGGACAGACGGGATCCATGAGGCCAGTCAAGCCATCAGAGGTGTTCAAAAGTGGAGCTGACTCACCCCTCTCTCTCTCTCTCTCTCTCTCTCTGTCCTTTTTTCTTCTTTCCCCTTTTTCCTCACCCTTTCTTTTTTCTTCTTTATGTTTGTCTACACTTTGCTGTTGTTCTCATTCTGAAAATGTATATTTTTTTCTCCTTTAATATCTCTTTTTGTCTTTTCTCTCCATGTTTTGCCACATTTTCTCTCCACTCGTCTCTTCTCTTCTCTTCTCTTCTCTTCTCTTCTCTTCTCTTCTCTTCATCCTTGTTCCAACTCATCCCTCCATCTGTCTGTCTACTCAGTGGGCTATAGTTCATTCCAACTCACATGAGCACAGCTCACTTCAGAGGTTTCACCAGCATCACAAAACTATTCTGCATTACCAAAGCCCAAACATGAAGTAGAAATGATACACATCACATGTACTGTGTCTACGTGTGTGTGTGTGTGTGTGTGTGTGTGTGTGTGTGTGTGTGTGTGTGAGAACACAAGCCTCTCTTTCTCTTTCTCTCTTTCCCCCGCTCTCTGTCCCTGTCCATTACTGGGTATTCCCAGCTGTGGAAGGGGAACGGTGCAACAAGGCGTTTTACGGCGCTGGCACATTTAAAACCATTACTCAACACTTTTTTTTCATCATAAGCTGGTAAACCTGACTTATCAAGTAACACTGCAATGCTCTTAACCCCAGGCCTGCCTACACGGGTTAGACTCACTGTGAAGGGAGACACTTTTGAAAAATAACTGCTGTCTTATTTTGTTCTCCCGCTTTCTCTCGCTGTCTTTTTTTTTACATTACAGTGTGTCTAGGCCCCACGCCCACACATCAGGGATACATACATAATTAAAGGCTCTGACAGGTGTCCCCATGGGTACAGAGAGCACATAAATACGCACATTTTTAAAAATGTATTTATTTATTTATTTCCCCCCCCCAAAAAGCTCCAGTTCACAATTCCTGTTCTCTAGTTTTTGGATGTACTGTCTGCGCCAAGAAAAGTGTCATTGCAGGACAGATCAGACTTAGTCTGAGTGTGTGTGAGAGTGTTTTTGATTATGTCTGCATACAGCGCTGTAGGTGTGCATGTCTACTGTGCCTGATTTGTCCATTGGTAATGTTTGTGAGATACTTAAAAACGTGATTGAATCTTGTTATGAGTGTCTGTGCCATGTTTTGGTCAATAACTTCATGCAAGTTCTTCTTTACATATGCAAGTCCATTATATGTATGTGCATGTTCACATCTGCTGTGTTTGTGTGTGTGTGTGTGTATGTGTGTGTGTATGTGAGTGTGTGTGTGTGCATGCGCGTGCGTGTGTCTGTGTGTCTGTGTGTGTATGTATGTGTAGTTGCCACTGTTGTATTTCAAGAATGGCACCCCAGCTGCATGGAAAAGGGTCTGTCTCTGTCTTTCTATCTCTCTCTCTCTGTCTCTATCTCTCTTTTTTTGAGATTGGGCCTCTGTGATCAGACGCCTGGTCCCTTCAGCCTGGCCAATGTGTGCACCAGCTGTGAGAACGGCCTTACTTGAAACCCCCCCACCCCTTCCATCTCCCAACGACCCACACCAACACCCACCACCCAACACCCCACCTCTCTCGCTCTCCCGCTTTTCTCTTTTTATCAGGAGGGGAGAAATTCCCACCCACTTCTGTCATGTTTCATTGGTTCTCCTCCAAGTATGACTTGGTTCCCCTCATATGGTTCTGGTTAGGGTGGAGCACCCTGCAGAGATGAAATGGAGGCGAATGTCATTACAAAATCGATAAAGCCCTCGTCTCGCTTGCTTCAGAAGTGTGTGACAAACAAACACAAAACCAGACAGGAAGGGGAAGGAAAAAAAATTGGAGAAAACCTTCGCCTGTAAAGCTTTACGCTGTTGTTTTTTTGTGGTTTCACGTACAAGAGCGAGAACCCATGTGATTACTGTACCTAAACGTTACCCCACCACCACCCTCACTCTCCCTGCTCTGCTTCTGTTTTTGATATGTTCTAAGTTTCGAAACACACTGAACAGAAACTTCACTGTGACCAACAAAAGAAAAGGAGAAAAAAAAACCACTGCACTGTGCACTTCCATTAGCGCCATAAAAGCAAACTACATCTCTGCTAGGTGAGGGGACATTACACTGCACCACTGATCTACAGTAAAGGTGATGACAGGGATGGTGGTTGTAGTTTATGGTGATGCTGATGTTGGTTGGAGAACCATGCTGCCCCCTATATATGTGGAGGTCAAACTGCAGTTGGAATTTTTGTGTGCAGAACCGAACGTGGCCCAATTGAAAGAAAGCAGGCCAGAGAGAGACACTGCCTGCCATTGTGATTAGCTCTAATGAATAGCACATTACAGCCTTTGAGGGGAGCAGCTGAGAAAACTTGTGAGCCTCTCTCTCTCTTTTTTTTTTCTTGAAAAACAAAGTGATTTAAGGGATGATAAAAACTTGTGTCCCACTTTTCGTCCTACTATCCCAAGAGCTGCATGGCTCAGGATCAGGCCTCTCTCCACATCGGAAAACCAGTGATGATGAGGAGACATGCTGTGGAGGCTCGTTCTTTGTTCCAGAAAAATTACATCTGATTTTAGTCTCAGGAATACAGATCCACTGAAGAATAACACATTACTCTGAAAGACATTAGGAGCACTTTTCCTGACAGGTCTCTTTATCCCTTCGATTAGAAGAGAATAAAAAAGTCAGCAAGCAGTCCCTCGCCTGTGCTATCTGCAGCAATGAGAATATACCTTTTTCTTTAAGTGTTCAATGATTATATAGCACACACACAATAATGCAGTAGCTTTTATTTTTTTATTTTTTAGTATTTTTTTTTTAACAAAAACAGAATGACATTTGGGTGAGGCAAAATAAACATGACACATTCTGTAAATGTTATCTTTTGCATTGGCTTGCATGAAAAATAATGGTGGCTCTCTAATCAAAGCAAAAACCAGCATTGGCTGTTGTTTTTGTATGTGACGTGGGCATTACTGTTTTGGTTGCTCAGTAATCAGGTACATGATACCTTAATCCTCTTTGCATGATGACAAGTTAGTGGGGAAAAAATTATTCAGTTGAGCCTTTAAAAATGTCCAAAGAGCTACTCTACCTTCCTTCCTATTGTCCTTGCGTGCAGAGGCCCTGACATTAACCATTAACCCATTTGTTGACTATATTAAATTTCATGAAGATCTGATGGCCACTGTCATTATTACCTCTGCCTTGGTTTGTCTGTCTGTGAGCAGGATAACTTGAAAAGTACTGCACAGTTCTGGATAAAATTTTTGGACAATGTGAGTGTTAGGACAAGGAATGTATGATTAAATTTTGGTGGTGATCTATAACACCCTCTGGAACATATATTGGGTCAGTGACCCTATATTTCCCTGGAAGAGGTCTGCACTCTCCAAGTGCTTTTTTACTTTCATTGATGGAAACATCTCTCCCATCTCTCAACTAACTCTCCCAGAAAGAGTCCCTGAATCAGGACTGGACTCAGGGCAAAATCTGTGCCAGATCTGATTTGAGCCAGTGGCTCTCCCTCCCTGTCAGCTTCCATCCCTCCTGTGCCACCAATGGGCCATGAAATAAGCAGAAAGTATCTGCAGGGGAGAGCTGTGGAGCCATGTTCTCTTCTTCATAAACTCTTTCAGCTGAAGTCGGAAGAGAAGATAATTAAGGCCTTAATTTATTTGGACTGAAATCACAATGTAACGCTTAGACGAAAGGCTCAACTCTCTCTCTCTCTCTTTCTCTCTCTCTCTCTCTCTCCCCTCTGTGTCTCTGCAGGGTGTGTTTTGTGCATAATTGGTGTAATATGTCGGGATTCAAATAATGTGGGGAACTTTGTTCCGAAAGTAATATGGGTTAAATGATGTATGATTAAGCTGCTATTAGTAGTGTTGTTGTTTGGGATTACTGACAGATACAATCACATCACTCATGCCAAGCAAACATGCAGACTGCTAGCCAGTACGTCAGCGCTTTTGGTTCACCCAAAGGTTGACAAGCTAGCTAGTTGCACGCTTTTGACTTCCTCCACGAATTTAGAGATGGCAGAGGTTATCAGGGAGGGCATATACTGACTCCCTGATAATAACCAAATTCAGCTATACAAATTCACCTCTTGATTATATGCCAGTATATCCCTTGGGATCCAACTGATTCAGGATAAAATGGATAGGCTTTCAACAATTTTGGAATTTTTGGAATAGTTTCAGGCAATTCCACATTATGAATTTGCAATTTTTTTTCATGTAACCTCTACATCTAAATACACCAAATTTAATATAATTATTCACTTTAATACCACCCATTTTATAAGGTATTACAAATGTGACAAAAAGTCTCCATTTTTAAAATGCAGCCATGCAAAAAAAGTCCACAAACCAGTCAATCTCCACGCTGTACAGCTGAGTATGCTGAACACAATTCCATTCTAGAGAGCCAAAGCTGATGTTTGCCCTATACACTCTACTGCTAGAAGCTTCTAGAAGTTAAATATAAATATATAAATATAAGCCTTTAAAGAAATGAATGAATGTGTTGGAAGCAAATTGAAGGACAGCCACCTCCATGTTTCTGCTGTAGTATAGCCATCAATTTTACTGTAACATCACCTTTATGCCACCACACCCTCATCTGTATTCATTGTCTCTCTCTCATGACCGTTTTACTGTGTGCATCTACAGTGTGTGTGTGTGTGTGTGTATGGGGTGTGCATGTGCAGTGTGTGTGTGTGCGGGGTGTGTATGTAAAGTGTGTGTATGCCTGCTCTGTCAGTCATCCCCGTGGCCTTCTGTCCCTGTGAGATTTGTTTATCTCTCACGTGGAGCCTTTCCGTTGCCTCCTGGCCAATCGGCCTCAGGTGTGCTAACCTTTTACAGGCAATCTGCCTGTTTATTCTTGTGAGTCACACAAGCCAGGCACACGTACAGCTTTGACTCTCTCTCTCTCTCTCTCTCTTTCTCTCTGTCTTTCTTGCCCACTCTCTCACAAGAAATTGTGCGAGCCAATGAGCAGATGTTCAGGCATCATTTGAATAGCTGACATTTCCACCCATTCTTCAGTCTTTCTGATTATGTGCGGAGGGGTGGGGGGCTGGTGGGTACGTGCTTGTGTGAGAGTCTGTGTGTGTGTGAGTGTGTGTGTGTGTGTGTGTGATGGGAAGATTACTGATGAGACACATCGGGCTTGTTTTCCTGGTTCTGCAGATATGCTAAGTTTAATACAAGATTCCTTTTCCTTTCTTCTAGCCATCTGCTTTGCTGCCAGAGGGGAGCAATCACTCTCATTAGCCATAGCAACACTGATGAAACATTTTTTTTTTCAAAAGCAGGGGAGGAATGAAGAGGAGAGAGAGAAAGAGAGAGAGAATGAGGGGAACATAAGATTGGAAAATTGAATCAATATCATTAATCACAGACAGGAATCTCCTATTAATTGGATCTGCTTTCCATTAGAAACGCAGCAGACATGCAAGTGGAACAAGGACAACAGTGTGTGTGTGTGTGTGTGTGTGTGTGTGTGTGTGTGTTTGTGTATATTTTTGTGTGTGTATGTGTGTGCAAATTTGTGTGTGTGTGTGCATATGGTGTCCTAAGTTGGCTCTGGGTGGGGCAGATAGGTGGGTTCAAAAGGAGAACACATCTCTGCACAAAAACAACCTTTCCTCATCTCCGAAACACACATGCTTCTTAGTTGGCTGAACAGCATGTAGCTCTGAACTTTTTACAAGGTGGCTTACATAGTTTATTTGTATATGCAGGCGCAGAAAGACAGTGATCACTAGCCCCCCAAACACACACACACACACACATCACCTCTCCCATGCAAGTAAATCCCTCATCCATAAGATGCAGTCTCACTGTACCATGACAAGCAAGGAACTGGCATTGCTGATGTGGCCTCAGCTTGTGATGGAGGATAAGGAGATAAGGCCTACTGTGTCCGGTGTGGCCTGCCGACTGACGTGTGTGTGTGTTATATGTGCATGTTTGTATCTGTCTGTGTGTGTGTGTGTGTGTGTGCACGTGAGTGTGTGTGTGTCTGTGTATGCATGTGTTTACGTGTGTGTGTGTGTGTGTGTGTGTGTGTGTGTATGTGTGCGTGTGTGTGTACATACGTGAAGGGCCAGCTGGACAGCTCTATGGGCTTATCAGATCGAACACAGGTGTGCTTGTCACGCTGGACCTGATAAATACCTGCCTCTTTTTTGTAACCTGCCTGGGCTGTAACTGGCTTCAGGGCCACATTAGTGACAAATTATTTTTATGAGAGCATTAGATATCATGAGTTGAATTTCCTAAGTTATAGCTGAATGTTTTTATATGGCAGCTTTATAAACCATATATAACAATGTTATAATCTCTGTTTTAGCAATAACATACTGTATAACAAGAACACATGACAACAGTAAACTTCATATGACCTTTCTATATCATGCAGCAATGCTTTATTTTCATTCTATCAACGTTCTCTTTTTACAATGGCATTGATGCTGTTGAGGGAATTCTAGAGGTGTTCGCTGTAATCAAATTGTATATTGTGATGATGTCATCCACCTCAACCAATTCTATGAAGCCCCATGAATAACACTTAGTCACCAGCGCTGGGACACCTACGGGCAACCTTGTACAAATTCCAACCTCCAAGTTCATGCTATGCCACTCTGTTGTGCACAAGCTAGAAAAGTGCGCCGCACTGCAACGGCGTTACACCAGCGAAAACCTTTTGAGTGAGTCCAGGCAAACGGCAACATAAAAGCCTCTTTAACGAGTGCCGTGGGCTTTATGGGGGTGAGGTGGCCAGTGAGCGTGCTCCAGCAACACGGGCAGAGTAGCAATCGGCCTGACGTTACAGAGAGAGAGAGAGAGAGAAAATAAAGAGAGATAGAGTCCTATTATAATGGCTGAGACCATCTCCTGTCATCTTCTTCACGCTCATTATTCGTCCTTTTTCTCTCTCTCTCTCTTTCTCTCCCTCTGGCCCTTACCTCAGTCGTTTACTAGCCCCCAGCTGTCGCACTCTCGCTCTCTTCTCTGCCTCATAGCGCTGCGTGGAAACTTTAAAGGACCTCGTTAAAGAGGAGTGGTGCAGGCCTGACACTGAGCCACTACCTCAAGTGGAAACTTCTTATGCAAATTCAGAGAGAAACACAGAGAGAGAGAGAGAGAGAGAGAGAGATGAGGCCGATCACAAGAAGAACAGCTGGAGGGACAATGATGCCTTCAAGTGTGAATTTTGGCCATCTTTCAGCGTGCACAAATGTGTGTATGTATGTGTGTGTTTTGGCAGTATCAGTGTATGTGAATATGTGTATATGAATGTGCTTTGGCTATAATGATGTATATATGAGCTTTGGCTGAGTGGATCTACATAACTAAGTGTGTGTGTGTGTTTGTGTGTATGGTCTAGTGTGTGTGTGCTGTATGGTGTGTGTGTGTGTATGTGTGTGTGGTGTGTGTATGTGTGTGTTTGTCCATGAGTGGAAAGCCACAAAGACCACTGAAAGTGTGAACAGAGAAGCACTTGGCCCCCTTAAGTGGCTCTGGTGAAGCTCAGCTTACCTTGGCTTTTGTGTCACCAGTGGAAAGTGCATTAGAACAACATTAGCAGCACTGATTTCCATCTCTCTTTTTTTCTCTCCCTCTATCTCTCTCTCCCTCTTTCTCTCACTCTCTCTCTCTTTCATGACTAATATTTATTTGTCTTCCCAAGCGTGGAAGAGCCCATTTAAACGTGACACAGGTGTTCTAATCCGCCTTAATCCTTAACTCAACACGGCATTTGTGGTACGCTCGAGTCTCCTTGGCGTGGTGAGAACACACATTGTCATTAGCCAATCCCCCTCTCTCTACCTGCCTGTGCCGCGTCGTACTCGTGCATGCAGGCAGATGACATCACTAAAACATTATGCTCCATCTCCATTATCTGCCTGCTGATGTCACACCGGCACTCGGGTTAATCCTGGCCACTGTTGTCATAGCGAGAGAAACATCCTCGGCCCAAACACTTGATAGTGTGTGTGTGTGTGTGTGTGTGTGTGTGTGTATACCTCTTTCTCGCCTGTGGACTAACAGCGAGCATATGCGAGCAAATGGAAGGGTTGTGTGAAAGGCCCTGTTGCACTCAGTATCTGCTTGATGGACAGGTGATCAGACATCATAAAACCATTCCACCTATCTCAACACTTCAACTTGACGCCGACACTGACACAACGCATGAATACCAGCCTTTGTGAACGTTCTATTTACATATCTATAATAAACAGTTTAAATGTTTTTGTCTGGGTCTGTCCTCAGGAAGGGTGGGTTGATATCTGCTTACCTAAGTAAATCACAGCAAAGGCCATAGCTCACCCATTTGCATCACATGTGATGAGCTAATAAGTGCAGTGCTGCATCAAGTTTGCAATTAGGGGCCCAGGGGTAGATGCGTCAGTGTCTGTTATTATTGCCACAAAGGGAAATACTTACAAACATGCAGTATACAGAACCCATATTTCAATGTAGGATTGCTGACAGAATATCAGCAAAGTAAGATGAAGTAACTCAAGGTAGTGGACAACTGATGAAGTTACTGATGAAATCAATCAAAATTTTCCAGATACAGATGAATTAAGATGTAAAGTCTAAATTTTATTTTACTGCAGGGTTGTTATTATTATGTTGTTATTTTTTAATTGTCAAAGAATGGCAGTCAACCTGCTGAGCTATGCCTTGGGTCTGAAATAGAAAATAATATAGGCCTATGTATGGCAGAGGGGGAGAGAGAGGTGGAGAGAGAAAGAGAGAGAGAGAGGTTTATGCCATCTGCTTCTGCCATTCACACCAGCTATGTAACAGATGTTTACACAATTAGCTACAACAGGGCATCCAACAGAAACATGGTTCTGCCAGGGGAGAAATATGATGGAGTCCATCTTTAATGCTGTTTCCCATCAACAAATCACACATGTGCACATGCACAGACACAGAGAGAAATGCACACACACAAACATGCTTGCAACACACACACGCAAACATGCATGCAACACACACACGCACACACACACACAGATGCATGCAAAGGTTGTGTACTAACCCCCAGGTTACATTTTCTCTGTCCGCTCTTGAACAATTCAATGAACTGTGCATTCAGCGTAGAATATTTTGAACACTGTTACCATTACTTTACCAGAAACATTTCCATAATTTTAGTGGATCAAGACTGTTAGTTGTAGCATTCACACGTACACACACACACACTGAGAAGATGAAGGTAAAGATGAAGTGCAGAAGATATTTGAGTGAAAGGATAAAAAGCCATCAATATGCTACACCCCCACACCAAAGGACCAAAACATTTTTTCCACATCACAATAAATTAATAAATCTATAAAACAAACAGAGATTTACAGTGTACATGGCACTGTTGCACAGGCCCCCTGATGGTTCGGTGACAGACTGCCCTTTTAGTTAGTAATGGCTGTTCTTGGATGAGGCTGATGGCTTTAGTGTTGTGTGCATTATGCTTTCTGACTTCACTCAAGCTGTGGCAGCCGAGACTTCTGCCATCTAACCCCCGTTCAACGCATTTGAAATCATTCCTATGACTAAGCTTCTGTGTCCTGGGCTCCCCCGAACGGGGCTGTGGGTGGGTGGGTGGGTGGGGGGTGTATCCGTGAGGTCAAACATCATTGCTGTGACAACCAGCCTGCCAGCGCTCGCCAGCACCACCGCACCGTGTCTGTCAAGGTCCTCGCCATGCTCAAACAAGGCATATTTATTTGAGCAACCCCTGAACATACTGAAATGCAGAGAGGGGCAGTGCTGGAGGGTGCTGGAGGGTGCGGGTACAGCAGCCATAGCTTGCAGTCGCTAGGTTCACAACTCATCAGCTGTCGTCTCCAGTTTGGCTGGATCGAAGCTGTCAGCGTCTTGACTCCTGTGAATGCAGCGAAGTCTGCAGCTTGCCCAATAATAAACACACACACACACACACACACACACACACACACACACACTGCCTGCTGTCCTCAACTTAGGCCCGATGGTCAGAGAACCAGCTGCATTGCCCATGGTGACATCACTTTAACCCCTCCACCCTTTCATTTCATTTCAGTTTCACCTCTTTCTTTTACCTCTCCTCTCTCTCTCTCTCTCCCTTTCAACTCATCCAAATCCTTTGAACAGCATCACAAAGGGCATTATGGGTACATTCCCATGATCCTTTGCACATGGGCCCCACCATTTATCTTTGCTCGGAATCCTGCAGATTCTCCCCAGCCCTGGCACGACTGACAGACTTGTCAAAGCCCGAATTTCGGAGGTGAGAGGCGAGGGCTGAGGTGAGGGACTGAAAGACGCTTGGAATATTTGATTTAATCCCCCTTTGAAATGGGTGTTATTAATCTAGCAGAAATTCCCCTTGTGTCACGGTCTAGCACGGCGTTATTATTTATAGGTGAACTGGCTCTTCCATGGCCTCTTCTCGAAGAAGGGTTCAGAGAGGATGACTGTAAATCGTCCCCACGGCTCTGACACTGCTTGATGTGTTGGGCACTTCTCACCCTCTGCGTTCCAGTTCTCCCAACCTCCTCATCAACCCCTGGACGTGGCCTTCGAAGAACTCTCCATTCTCCACATCAGCCTCTCTGTTTCTACCCTCTCCAGGAGTTGCTGACCCCTCCCCTCAAAATACCACCACCACCACCTACTCCACTGAACAGCACGCCCCCCCCCCCCCCCCCCACACACACACACTCACTCACACACACACTCACACTCACACACATACATACACATACACACACACCAGACAGACCAAAGAACAATATTGTGATTCATAATTAAGGCGCCAAACGAACAGGACAGCCTTGGGGTTTTCCGTTAAAACGCTCCCGCTCCCATGCATGCTCCCGTCATCCACTGGCTGGAACCGGGCTTCTGGGTTGAGAGAACATGACTCACATATTGACATACACACACACACAAAACACACAGTGCTTGGCTCCTCCTGTGAGAGGCTTGATGAATTAGCTTGAGGTGCCGGGGTGGTTTAGTAAATTACTCGGTCTGAGGCCTCAGTTCCCCTGTGCGCTAGCATAATCTGACCCCTCCCCCCTTCCGCCACACACACACACTCAGCACCCAAATCAAAAACCATACACGTTTCCACAAGAACACATCCTCCTGCTCTCTGTCGTTTTTCTTTTTTGTTGTTGTTGGTTTTTAATTGTAGTATCTCCAGGATCCAGTCATCACTGAGTTGAAACATCTGCTTGGCTACCGCCCCCTGCTTCATTCTCCAACTGTGTTTCTTCAATTCAAATCATGCGAAACATCAGACAGCCTGTGTTGATACTGAACACAACCTTCAAGACGCAAGACTGTGTCTATAGCAGTAACTTAGGGTGATAATGAAAAGGCCGATTATAAAAACAATCTGAATTTATGTCAAGCAAAGAGTGCACAGATCCTCTCCATAAGACACTGGCCAGCTCCTTTCAGCTTCAGTCGGTCCTTCTTCTCAATAGCTTTCTTCTCCTCTGTATACAGTGCAGGTCTGATTAGCAAGGTCTGGATACCTAGCTGTTATCTACCACTTCTCTAAGGTGAGCTCAGTGAATGTAGATCAAAGTGCCTCTGTTGGTTGTTTCTTGATTTTGGTTTTGGACTTGAAAGGAGATATCGGTCAATAGTCCTGTTGTTTGATGTTGCTGAGTACTGTAGGTAGGTATAAGATTAAAAGAATTTGGTGCAATGTAGAGACAATAGCAAAACATTGCACCAAATTCTCTCATTCTCATTAGATTAGATTAGATTCAACTTTACTGTCATTACACTATGAATACATAGTAACAAAATACAGTTTAGCACATAATCAGAAGTGCAAATAGCAGAAAGAGCAATATGTACAGTAGCCTATGTGCAGTATTTAAGAGCAGTTATGTACAGATAAGGGCAGTGTAAAAGTGGCAATAGATATGTGTCGATTATGTACAAATAAATTATGGTGGGAACAGTTATGTGCAGATTATGTACAAATAAGTTATGGGAGCAGTTATTTACAGATAGGGCAGGGTAAAAGATGGGTATAAATTAGTATTGATTTGCAAAAGAGCATCTCAGCAACGTCAAACATCAGGACTGATGATTCATAGTGGATTTCTACTTCAAGGCTGCCTCCATTGCATCAGGGGTAAAGGCCTGTTTTTGATTGGTTCCCTATATCAGGCAAATAAAAATTAGTGCAACTAGGCCTGGTGGCCATACTGAGCTGCCGAGTGTTGTCTGTAGGTACAGTGTAGACTGAATAGCGAACCTGCAGCTCACGCTAACTGAATGTGGCCATGGGCAACGAAACTGAAAGTGAGCTTATAGCCTCATTCAGTTAGCGTTAGCTGCAGGTTCGCTCTTTGGTCTATGTTGTATCAAATTGTACCCCTTCTGACCAACAGCACTCAGCCAATTTGAACAACAGGGCTATGACTGAAAGAACTCTGCCCTGTCGCTTTAAGTGTATTCTCAAAATGACTTGTTTGGAATAAGGGTGGTCCACTGGAATCATACGCCTCTGACATGATCAATTCATCTTATCAATGCCGGCATGTTTTTCCACACTATGGTCAATGGCAACACAGTTGACAGCACAGTTCTACAAGTTCTAACTCAATCTAAGTTGTTATGGCCACCACAGTAGACAGCTAACACTTTCCCTTCAGAGGTCAAGACAGGTAACCTTAAGACCCAAGATGACTCAGTGAATCATTAATAGCTCAGCTACACTTTCACCTTAGCCTCTGGTCCTCACTGGCCTCTGCAAGGCGCTTCGGGGCATTTTTGAATGTATGACAAAGCCCGATCCAGATAATGGCATGTTGTTGTGGTTTGTTTAAGGTCACCGATAGGGGATTTGACAGTATTTCCATGCTGATGCAGTCATCGGTGGCAGTGCGCGTGAAACAGAATGCACTGTGCCAATGATGCATTAAGAGGTGGGGCTCGCAGGTATGCTGTCTGGCTGACCTTTTCACGTGTCGTCAGTTGTAATGAAAAGAGATGACACATGCACACCCACACCGACCCACACACACACACACATGCATAAACACACGTGCTAACATGGACACAGACACAATCAGACACACACACATGCGTGCTCACACGTGAAATTAACCTATTATTAGGGCTATCGCACAAACCTGGAAAACAAACATGCATTAATTCTGAAGGATGACAGACTATCAACCCTGTTAAGGAACACCTCGTTTTGTTAAAAAATCTGAACACATATTACATAATGAAGGTGTCTTGTGTGTTATGGGAGTGGTGAAGGTTGCCCCTGGCACAGTCGGATTGCTCCATTGGAAAATACCTTCCAAAATAGCTGTTGTTGTTGTGGTATTTCCACAACACTTGCTGATACGATTACAGCCCCAAGTCCCATGAGGGTGAAAGTTGTGAGAGACAGAGCTTTTAATGTCATGTTGTCAGGTCTTTTGACTTCTGTCCTACTGCCCTTTACTGTCTTTTCTCTGTTCCCTCTATCACTTCCTCTCCCTCTTCTGTTTCTCCCTCTCTCTCTTCATTTTAAAGATTCAATCTCACCACTCTCCTGCTTATACCTCAGTTACCTGGTGATTACTCCCTCATCATCTCACAGTGTGTGTGCGTGTGTGTGTGTGTTTGTGTGTGTCTGCGGTATTTATTGCAAGTGCTGAAAACAGCTCTGGCTGAGTGAATGGATTTTCTTTTCCTTTCTGTCAAACCTCACCTGCTTCAACCCCTCTATCTTTGTCTCTGTCTTTCTCTTTTGCTGCACCCCCCTCCCCTCTGCCTGTCTCTCCCTCTCTTTTGATACACATATGATTATTTTTGGTGTACACAGTTTTCCAGTTATTTCCAGTTGGGAAGTGGCTGCTGCTCAACATAAGACCTGGAGCACAATGGAAGTTTCCGTTGCTGAAAGGCAGATAGAGATGCCTGCAAGCCACCTGAAGAGCTGTAAGCCTTTGATCTCTTTCGCCCCTGTCATCTACCTGTTGACGGCTCTGACTGAACACGTTTATTTTGCTTCCCCTGGGACTGAGGTCACCCTGAACAATAGCCCTGATTGCATCTCTTGGCATTTCAATATTTCATCATATTTCATATTAAAAACTCTATTACTTTTTTAAAAAAACAATCTGATAAGTAATCCACACTATATCAGACAGTAATGTTCCAGAATTTCTGGAATGCTAGAGTCTGTTCGCTGATGTCAAAGCAGAGGGGGAGGAACAAAAAAAAAAACAACTACAATTTATCTTCAATGGGAAATGAAATTGTTTCTTGAGAAACAAGAAAAGGGAAGAGTTCCATCCAGTCCAGCCCAGTTGTTCTTAATTGTTGTTGCCTTGTGTGAGGCTTACTCCTCCATGTTCCTCCTTGCCGCCCTGGCAAGGTAATTAGGGACGGTTATGCAGCGACTGTCGGCCTCATCCAAAATACCGCAGCTCAGACGTAGCCCCCTGACATGCATGCGCTTCGTTTACGGCCTTCATTACCCCGTGGTGCATGCATGCAGCAGGCTTCCCGGTGGCAGGCGCGTTGAAGTTTCCATGATTTGCTGGGGAGAGAGACACTCCACCCTCCGGGCAGATTTATTTTCACACATGCTGGACGGGGTGTCTGTTAAGCCTCCCCGCCCTGTCATGGTTTATTCTGTTGTTAAGTGTGAATATGAACAGAGCCCATTGCCTCTCTTACTCTGAATCTTTCTCTCTCTCTCTCTCCCTGTTAATTTTCTTTACCTCCCTGCCTCTCTTGCTCCCTCTCTTTCTCATTCTCTCTACCCCCTGTACTTTTCTCTTTTACACACACACCCACATTCATGTATAAACTTACACCAGTTGAATGAGTTTACTGGTGTTTCAGAGCTCAAAAATTCCTTCTTATGCAACACACTGGAGTCTCTTTCTCTCCCTCTCTCTCTGTGCGTGTGTGTGTGTGTGTGTTTGCTACCGTAAGATATACATGACTCTCTATGGGGATTGCAGTAGAATCGCTGCATGAGGTTATTCCCAGATCCCAGAACAGCTATGAAAGACTGGTATGTCTAACCAAAGAAACATGGATGCACTGAGAAAAAAGTTGCATTTGCAGATGGTCACCAGTACAGAACACAACATGCAGAGAATGTAAAGAGTAGCATGTTGATGTATCTTAAAGATCTCAAAGATTTTAAAGGATTCAATATTTTTTAAAAGATTTTGGCGATCAAAGGTGACAGGGCATTTATCAAAAAGTAGGCCCCCTTGATCTCTGCTGCCTTGTCTGTAAATGCTCTCTTGGACTGGGGGGACTGAGACAGAGAGTGTGCAGTGTGTCTCTCAGCTCGTGGAAGTCGAGCATGTTGAAAACACGCACGGTTACATATCGCAGAAAAATGTTCCATGAAAACAGTGTGCACTGCGCATACAATGCCCTCTTCTCCGAGTAGTACAGTTCACTCTCATGCTAATGACACAAGCTCACATGTTTTTGTCCCAAGAACTTATGCAAAGTTTTTTTTGCCTGTTTGACACAAAAAACTGTGGGGCCCAAATTGAATGTGACATACTGCAATGCAACATCATTATTTCATCTAAATGCCTTGAAGTATCAGCCATTTTAAAACACCGGCAGTTTAATGACTTTGGATGACCCCACTGTAACTAAAGATTAATTGAGGGCATTGCGAGAGTTCTTGGATTGGTGTACACGCACATGGTGTATGTGTCTGTGTCTGTGTGTGTGTCTGTGTGTGTGTGTATGCAAAGGCATTTTTTTTCCCAGCCTGCACGTTTTTGCCCATGTTCAACACTCTATTTTTCGCTCTCATCTGTGTGAAGTCATACTCCTGTGCTGTGCACAAGCCAAGCAATTCTGCAAATGAATGTGTGACTTTCGCTGGCAGAGTGGCATCAAAGTGGGTTGAAAGTGAAAAACATGACCAGGCCCAACGCCACCCAAGCCGACTAGTCTTTGATCACCTGTGTGGTGAAGACTTGAGGTGGGGGTGGGGGGTGTGGGGGGGTGAAGTTTCCAAAATGTATTCCATCTTGGACTTCAAACGGGGGTTTGGGGGACGGGTGAGAGATTGGGAGCTGAGCACGTGTATGATGAATGCACTGCCCAGACACTAAAGCATGCTGGGAATGAAATGGGATTGCTATCAAACGCTGTCCTTCGCCTTGGGGTGATTCAAAAACCACGAGTCAGTGCCCTGAAACAGTGCCAAGGGCCAGAGGAGAGACAGAGAGAAAGAGACAGCAAGAGAGAGAGCAAGAGAGAAAGAGAGAGTGGGGAGAGCTGCTGTGTGCAGAAAGAGTGTAGAAGTCTGGGATTGCAATTAACACACACACACACACACACACACAAAACACACAAATGGACACACTCACACACCCATCCACACAGAGACAGAGATATACACACTCACACACATAAACACAGAAAAAGACAAGACAGACATACACAATACACACACACACACACACACACTCACTCATTCACCATAAGCCACAGTTTGAAACTTCCATCAGCAGGCTGTCTCAAGTATAAAACAGTCGTCTGCAGAGACAGTTACAGTTGTTTAACTGAGGCACACAGTCATGAGTGCTCCTCCATCTTGAACCCGTCAGCACAGAAGGGGGCCAAGGGGCTGACAGTGGCTCGCGTGAACGAGCGGGACGGAGCTAACCGCTGCACGTCTGTCAATGGCCTGCAGACAGCTGTGAAGGCTGCAGCCCCCCGAGACCTGTATGGACCTTCCTCAAGTATCACACCTGACTTCCCTTTAAATATGAAACCTCTTCTCTTTCTCGCTCACTTACTCACTGTCACTCTTTTTTTCCCCCTTTGTCACCATGCCATGTTCTACTTTTCTTTTTAACGTCCCCAACAAATATCTCGGTCTGTGTGTGTCAATCTGCCTGTCCTTCTGGAAGTCTGAAATCTCTCAGGTGAAATCTTTCTCTCTTTCTTTTTTGTCCTCTATTGTTCCTTTTCCTTCCTTCATTTCTCTCTCTGTCGTTTGCTCTCCCTTTCTCTCTCTCATCTCTCAGTGAAACCTCCACCAGGGTGGCGAGGAATGTACTCAATGCCTGCTGTACTCAGGGGTCTGTCCAAACCTGTTGATATGAGATGTTTGTGTTCCCTCACTCCCTCTGTCTTTCTTCCTCTCTCTGCCACTCTCCCCCATTCTCTCTCTCTTTCTTTCTTTCTATTTCTTCTGCCTTTCCAAAGAGTAAATGTTTTGATTAAAAGCTGGTTTCTATGTTCCCCATCACAATCACTTTTGTAGTGGCGAGGCTTGTTCTTGTGCTGATGGAGTGGCTCCTCCTTGCACTGAGAGATTGTTCTTGTGTGTGTGTGTGTGTGTATGTGAGTGAATGAATGAGCGTGTGTGTGTGTGTGTGTGAGAGAGAGAGAGAGAGAGTGTGTGTGCATGTGGATGTGTATGAATAACATGCACAGAGACTGTACAGTGAAGTATTTTTGTAATGTCAGTTCACGAGTGATCAAGTGGGAATGTGTGTATCTAGGGCATATCTTTTATGTACACACACAGTTTCTTATGTTTTTTTTCACACTCCACATTCATCCGTATGGTTCACATATGTGCCCATATTATTATTTTTCTCTTTGACTTTACACTGTGTATGCGTGTAAGCACCTGTGTGAGTTTCTCTGCATGTCACGAGCACATTTCAACTCCTCCATTTGTATATACATGTATGTATGCACTTAATGCATGCACAAATGTCCATCTGTGCATACGTATATGCTTTGGGCTGGGTGCGGTGTGTGAGAAAGTGAACTGAGCCTGTCAGCATCTTGCCTCTGTCACCCAGCCTGGTCCCAAGGACCAGCCGATAGCAGGTGTGTTGAAGAGAAAGGGAGAGAGAGTGTATGTGTGTGTGTGTCACAGTCTGTATTTGTGTGTCTGTGTTTGTGTGTGTGGTTTTACCCATGCACCTCTGAGACTCAGACCAGCTACAGTCACACATACAGGTCTTACGCAACACATGTGTAAGGCCTTCATAAGGCCAAGCAATACTTAAGTGCACCACCAACTTGACACTTTGATTGTTATTCACTCTAAGTGAGTAGCATTCTGTGCATACTCTGAGTATGCGACTGAGTAGAGTACTAACTGCAGTTACAGTATGACATATAGGCCTATTGGCTGGATCCCAATGCCCTGCCTAAATCCTAAATCCTAAAAACACTTAAGTGGCATGACTCGGCTTCATGATTCATACTGGCTGATTCATACAAATGAAGTCTTTGAGGGTTCAGGTCTTAAAGTTAGGGGGATATAACAAAATATATATTGTTACCTTGCTAAAATAATCCCAAATCACCTAAAAAAGTATTTTAGCTAATTTTGTTGTAATTCTTGGTAGAACCTGAAAAAATGACTTAAAGGATTATTTTAGCAAGGTGACAATACAGATGTAGTACGTTCATAGACAGTCAGTAGATCATAGACAGTCAATGTGTTTTGTGTTTGTACCATTTCAAAGGTAAAAACAAACACAATGCCTGAACGTTCTACCTCATTCCCAAACTACTTCAGGTACGTTTATATCATATACGAAACCCTGAGGCATTAGCATTACTAGCTATGACACTAATAATCAAACTTTTCTTGTCTATATGTTAGTAAAGAAGGGCTAAAAAGTGTTTGTTGTGCTGTTCACGGCATGTGATTGCGTAACAGCATGGCTAGGAGCAGGTGAGACAGCACAAAGCCCCAGACTGGCCTCTGACTGCAGGTCTGGTTTAGGGGGGAAAAAAGTCTACATTTACACCCCATTCCCTCAACAACTGGCAGGCTGCACATATGGATGAGACACAATGTCCATGACGTCAGGGAACAAGGGGTACATGTGATGCTCTGAGGAGGCTGTGTGGCAGGCCTCAGAGACAGCCAGGAACTTAGCCTTTTCACCTTTTAGTGTGAAAACACACACACACACATACACACACAGACACACACACACACACACACATATATATATATATAGACAAACACGCACACATACACATGCAAAGAATACAGACACACACACACACACACACACATTGCAACATTTTATGAAGACTGCATGGTTCTTGGACAAACAGAGCAGGACTGTTTTTGTGAGGATGTATATCCGTAACATTTATAATTTAACAGTACTTACCAGAAAATGCAGACACCTTGATGCTTGATGACAGAGTTAATCTAACAGCGACATCTAGTGGCCAGTTGATAGAAAACAGACAGATTCAATTTTTTGAACGGCTGCAAATGCACCTAGCGAAACAGCACTACAGTGTCTGCAGCTTGCAGGAGAATGAAAACAAAAGAAATTATACCTATCCAAAATATTTTTTTTGTGGCTGGCTTATGTCATTATGTCTGCTTTCAGTGAGACACTTAGCTGAAAAAATATAGGATATTTTACCATTTCCATTACGTTTTACGAAGAGTTAATTTAAATTATAATCTATTGAGCTTTCTCCTAATTCATGTATTGTAGGTGTGCTGTCGAGCATGAGAGTTATTTGGGATTAGACTGAGTTTTGCTACTGTTTTAAGGATTACACATTTATTGTGTTTTTATTTGTGCTGCATGGTTTTTATGAACTACCAGAATAAGGCACGTTAATCCCTCCCTGCAACAAATGATGTCAAGTGTGTCTAATCTACATCAAAATTGAAGAGGGTTCCAAGCAATTTGCCACACGCCTATAAAAAGTACCTTTTCACATGGTGGAAACAAGCATAGATAAATAACTTGTTTCAGCCACATTTCACCTGATCTGCCAGTGGGACAAAAATGTTCTCAGCACAAACTTCACATCTGTGGGAGTAGGCCTAAATGAGGATGGCAGGATGATCAGATTCACGGCTAAATTCTATATTGTACTTACACACTCTGGTAGGATAGATTAAGTACATTTAGCAACAAATACCTGGTTACACCTCCAGTTCTGACTGAGAATGTGGCAGCACCTGTGCTGAGCTGTGAGAGTGTGTGATAACAGATAAGGCTTCAGGGGCTGGGGAAGACATAACAAGCCTTGGATGAACACAGAGATAAAACACTCAAAGACAATCCTGTGCTCTGCAACATGCCATTTTGATTAGCTATTTTTGCATTTTATTTTGCAATTACCCTTTCTGTCCTGAGAAAGTACACTTTAAGAAAAGTAAAAGTATTATTATACCCCATTCATTAATTAATTAAAGTTTTAAGTTTATTGCCATGTACTCATAAATCCGCAGCAGCCCCTTGCTCTCCCCACCACAGGGGAGTGAGAAACGCAATTTCGATTCCTTTGTATGTCTTGTACATGTGAAGAAATCGACAATAAAATTATACCATACCATTTATCAGTAGTAAAATTTCTTGCACTGAAGTGCCAGCTCAACTTTAGGAATAAATAAGAAATGAGAGAGAGAGAGAGAGAGAGAGAGAGAGAAGGAGGGTGGGTGGATCACAGCTGGAGTGTGGAGTTGTTAGCACAGTTCAATCAAAGATCACTGAACACTGACCAAGATAGAGCAACATAATACGTTACAATAGGAGCAAACGTGAATAGCTACAGTCTGCATAAGTGAGAGTGTCACATAACGTCATAATATAAACTTTTCAATGATCTTCTGTATCAGTGTTTGAGGGCTCAACTTTGGTCTGCATAACTTGGGTTTCCCCCCCACCCCTGTGAAAATATAACATAGAACATAAAGAACGTTTGTGCCTCACTCCACTTTTACTCTCTCTGGTTAAATATGCCTGATGGTTTGTGGACAAAAGCTGTCTCTGAATCTGGTGGTATGGGTTTGCATGCTCTTGTATCTTCTGGTAGGAGGTTGAAGAGACTGTGGCTGGGAAGCTGGGGTCAGAGGTTATATGCTTTGCGTTCCTCATGCATCGCTACACACTGTAAACAATAAAAAGTTAGGCTAACTAAAAAATATAATGCAACCAGCTGCGAAGCATTTTTAAGTTTACTCAACTTTAGGCCACTGTAGTTGTGCTGACCCTACTAATACTACTACAGTGGCCTTGAGTAAACTTAAAAATGTTTCGCAGCTGGGTGCGTTATATTTTTTAGTTAGCCTAACTTTTTATTTTTTACAGTGCATGTAAAGGTCCTGGATAGATTGTAACACAGTTCTTGTAATGTGTTACTGACCTGACAACCCTTTCTAGAGCTCTGTGGTCATGGGCGGTGCTGTTGCCATACCATATTGTTATTCTACCAGACAGGATACTCTCAATGGTGCAACGGTGGAAGTTGGTTAATGCTCCACTACTCAGACCAAATCTCCACAGCCGTCTTAAAAAGAGAAATTGCTGTCATGCTGCTCTAGTGACCACACCAATGTGACATGACCAGCTCAGATCCTCGCTGAGGTGAATACCAAGGAACCTGAAGCAGCTGACTCTCTCCACTGCTGAGCGGCAAATGTAGATGGGTGTATGCTCTCCTTCCTGCAGCCTCCGGCAGTCCATGATCAGCTCCTTGGTCTTGCTGACATTGAGCAGCAAGCTGTTGTCCTGGCACCATGATGTTAGGGATGCCACTTCTGCTCTGAAGGCTGTCTCATCACTATTTGAAATGCAGTCAATTATGGTGGTCATCAGCAAACTTGATGATGATGTTGAAGAAGTGTGTGGCTCTACAGTCTTGGGTAAACAGTGAGTAGAGCAGGAGGCCCAACACACAACCCTGGAAGGGGGTACTGGTACTGAGTGAAACAGATGATATTACCCAGCCTGCCTGTACTGCCTGAGGTCTGTCTGTCAGAAAGTCCAGGATGAAGCTAGATGATGAACTTGAATGGGATGATGGTGTTGAAAGCAGAGCTGTAATCGATAAACAACATCTGGATAGAGGTATTACTTTGTTTCAGGTGAAAGAGAGCAGTGTTCATAGAAAATGCCTCTGCATCATCTGGAGTGGATCTAACATTGCAGTCGATGAAGATGAAATATAGTCTTTGATTATGAACTCAAGGCACTTCATGATGACCGAAATGAGTGCAACTGGACAATGTGGGGACAACTGACAGGCGCAGGGAAAGGTTAAAGGTGCCAGTGAAGACCTCTGTCAGTTCAAATGCACAGACTTTGACAACATGACCTGGGATGTTATCAGGTCCACAGGAACTTGTGTACACTTACCCTGTTGAAATATTTTCACACGTCTGTCACAGATGTTTAGAAAGGACAGCAATCTTGCTCTAACACATGCCCTGGCCTCTGGTGGTTCTGAAACTGGGCATAGAAAGAGTTTGATTCCTTTGCAAGGGAAGCAGACTCCACTCTGCTGCTCTTTCCTTTGTAGTCTGTGATGGTCCTTAACAAGCTCCTCATATTTCTGATGTTTGCAGCACTGTGGCATAGCTCCAGCTTTTCTTTTCACTGTCTCTGTCTGTTTTAATTTATTTCCTGAGGTCATACTGGGCTTTCTTGTTCTCCCCTGGACACCAGAATGGAAGGCTGTTGTCTGTGCTGAAAATGCTGAACAGACTTCTCTGTTCACCCATGGCTTCTGGTTTGTGTATGTTCATACAGTTACCAGTGGTACAATGTTGCCAATACATTTACATATGTATATGTCTTTACATATGTATATGTAAGTGTAATATGTAATATGTATCTTGTTACATGTTCAGTATAATCACTAATGTTGTTAGCAGCTGACTGAAAAACTTCCCAGTCTATTTATTCATTCCTTCATTCGTTTGTTCTTAAAAGAAGGACCTGTCTTGATTTCAAACTGTTTTAGCACATGTACCCAATAGATGTAGACCTATCTGAAGTTAGTGGATGACAAAGCCAACCATGCCACTCACTAACTATACCACCATGCACCCTGATGCACCTTAATTAACTATAAAACTATATCTACCTGTCTTGAACAGTTACTGTTTTGAACTTTGAACTTGTTTCACATAAAAATATAAGGGCCTGCAACAGTTCAGCTGTTAGTTGAAATACATTAGAAGTTCTAGAAGATTCCCAATCAAAAGAAATATATAGGTCTATAGGCCAATAACTCTATGTACGGGCCGGTGCTTACCTGTAAATGCGATCCAATTTATTCAGCTCTCTGATCAACCTCTCCTTTAACAGTCTGATGTAATCAAATACCGATCTGGTTCAGTGTTTTGTTTTTTCAGTCAGACGAGTTAGTACGTGTCAGAGAAAATGATCGTGGAGCTAGGCTGACTATGGCTCTATCAAGGGGGCTAAAATGTTGTCAGAGAATATTCTCCTGGATCCCTGTTGTAATCATATCGTCCGTGGTGCTGTGGTCTTATTACGCATATGTTTTTGAGCTATGTTTTTGTAAGTATAAGAGACACCGGTGTGTGTGCTTGTTGGAATCGATCTACTTAATGCTAAGTTAACCTAGCTGTAAAAGGGGTGTTGCAAGACAGGCTATGAGGAAGTGATTTTTACAGTTTCTATGATTTAAAGAGTTATTTGAAAGACACTATTCTATTCCAATCAGCGGTTACGTTAACATTTAAAATTGAGCCTCGATTGCAAGCAGATAACGAGTTCGAAAGCTACGCAGCCTAGTGGATTCATCCAATCAACCTTAGGGGTAGCTTGCTTTCATCAACCTCAGTATATCCTCAATCTGCAACATTATCAGCCAACCTGGCTTGATCGTATTTTGATTCCCCTTTGAATATTTTATTCAGTCAATCATGTTAATGGTGTGACGCTCTAATGCTAATCTCTGTTTGTCATCCACAGTTACTATCATAAATACACTGGAAAAGGGTGAGCACTGCTTTTTATTATTCGGCTTGGGACAATATTCGGTTAATGTAGCGTTAGTTTGTTGCAATGTAGCTCGTCACAGTGTGTGTTGACAAGTAGTGTTATCGCGATTGTTATGTTCTTAATATTTAGCTACATTAAAGCCAGATCAATTGATTAAGCCAGGCGAATTGATGTATTGTTCTTGTTTTGCCGATGTAACCTGCCAATCCATTGTTTTGTTTCTTAAGTTTATAGGCTATGCTTTAAGCTTAGGAAGAGGACTGACTGCCACGAATGTAACATTGTGATTATGCTGATCTTTTGTTTTTTTTAATAATTGTTTGCTTTCTGCTTGCTTTTGTGCACAGTGACATATCTTTTAGTATTCCATGTGTGCTTTGTGATGTTCTGTTGGACTTACTGGAAAGCCATCTTCACCCCACCAGCCTCTCCCTCCAAAAAGGTAAGAATCAGTAATCACTGACTGATATTTTTATAATCTAATGCTCCGAAACCATAGGCTCACTACAACATTTTAGTTTCTTCACCTGGACATAATCCTCTTGGCTTTATTTTTATTTAGCATATCATGGAATTATAGTTATTACATCTATGTAGTTGATTTATTAAATGTAACTATCATTCTGTTTATAGTTATTAATCTTGATTATTTTTCATTAATTAATTTTCATGATTGTTCAGCCATCAGCTAAATGCTCATTGATTCCCAAATTAGTTACTGTCACAGGTAATATTCTAATAATATAACTGATACATGTATGTTTAAAAAGCAAAAAATTGAATATCAAAAATGAACATACTAACATGATTCCAAATATGTTACAGCTAATTGCTGATCAATAGTGCCAATTATATTTTTTTTTTTTAGTTTCACATGTCGTACACAGACAAAGAGCGGTATGAGATGGAAGAAAGACCTGATGCTCAGAAGCAGATCCTTGTGGACATCGCAAAGAGACTCCCCATATTCACTCGAGCACAGTCTGGAGGTAAGCTGTGATGGTTACCCTACATCCCCAGTATTGCACTTAATGGGTCCTACCCAAAGTTTAACCAACATTTAAATTTTCACAGCTGCTTGTTGATACTTGTTAGTCATGGTTTTGGATTCAGATTTGTTGTGATTGTTGTTTTTGTTCTTCTAATGTTCTTTTTCTTCTGATTATCATGAATAATACTTGTGCTTGTTATGACAATAGCCTACAACAATGTAGTGTCTATTTTTCTCACTCTTTGCAACATCTTCCAGGATTGAGATTCAAAGTTTGAGTTTCATTATATATGACACCTCTAAGAGACTCAGACCTGACCTCTAGTAAGAGTTTCTGAAGATCTGAGTGAAGGATTAGGGGTATGTAGATAAAAAAGCATTGGGCAGGTTGTTATTATCTATTAGGTGTTAGAACACTAAACAGTGAGTAACTTTACGAAGGTAGCATGTGTTAAAGTCGTAATAGGCTAGGTCATAAAGAACTGGGTCAGGTACAGTAGATTTGGTGTTTGTATAGCAGCTGCATCTTGAAAGCTTCTGCTTTTATATTCATTAGCAGTAGCATGCTATTTGAGATACAAAATTTGTGAGTGTCTTTTTTTGTTGGACTAAACACTAAATTTGCATTTCGGTTTTGATAGATTAATGACAGGTCAAGAAAAAACATAATCATGAACTGAAATGGATTTTTTATAAACCCTTTTCTTTTAGCACTTAGCTGTGAGTGACTTGTGACCACAGTTTTGGAAGCAATTAGCAAGATGGAGTGATAATGAGATGACAGAGGGGAAAAAGAGACGGGGAATCCAGTGGTGGCATTGGGTTACTGTGTTTGTACAGTATGTAATCCTAACTCAGCCACGTGTAAGCGTTTGTTCTGTCTAATGGTGACTGACTGGCAAGTGTCTGTCTTATGTTAGTGGTCGCGACAGCTGAAGTGATACCTTAACAGGGGAGCGGCAAGTGGAGGTGGATTATGTGACTGACTGGGGTGGTGGACACAGACATGTCAGCAGGCTTTCCTTGACTGAGGGTTGGGTGGGGCTTCAAGCAGTATAGGCGATATGTGTGTTTGTCTGATGTGGTTCATGTCTGTTCCCAGCTATTAGGTTTTGTGATCGGTGCCAGGTGCTTAAGCCAGATCGCTGTCATCACTGCTCTGTTTGTGAAACGTAAGTGCCCCCCCCAGCTCAATACACACGCACACACACACACACACACACACACACACACACACACACACACACACACTCTCCAACTATCCATTTTCCAGTTTTGACCCCCACACTCCTTCCACTCTTCACTCTATTGGCTTGTGAAGGGCAGTTGAAATCGGATAGTTACATGTGAGACGTGCTAATTAACAAGGTGTTGTGCAGCAGGAAGTCGACCTGGAAGGGTATCCCTGATGGGTTCAGGTTTAACTACCAATGTGACCGATGTCTGGCTCTTTTCCTTTCAGGTGTGTCCTGAAAATGGATCATCACTGTCCGTGGTATGTGTATTAACTCCTATTTAGCCCTCAGGCAAAATGCTTGCAGTTAATTTTTGGCTCTTGTGAACGGTTAAAAATGGCCATAACTTAACTGTCCTGTTTTTGTATTGTTTTGGACTCAGGGTAAACAATTGTGTGGGCTTCTCCAACTACAAGTACTTCCTGTTGTTTCTGTCCTATTCCATCCTCTATTGCGTCTTCATTGCTTCAACCGTGTTTCAGTATTTCCTTAAATTCTGGATGGTAAGAAACAATACTGTCATTTGTTTTCACTGTAGGGTTAAAAATCTTCTTGGAAATATAATATTGAAAATATTAACACATTGCTGTTTACTTTTAAAGAGTTTGAAAAGGTGTGTCAAAAAAGTGTCATTTAGGACTTTGTTTTAGTCATTTAGGACTTTAACTGTGTTTCAAACTGGTTTAACTGGTTTTAAAAAGGCACTATGTAACTATTTTAGCTTAATTTACCTTAATTTAACAGGTTAAGAGACATTGTGGTGGTTCTGTAACACTTTGAGTTGATTGGTGGCTGTTTTGACCCCCCTACCTTATCTGTGCAGAGATAGGGAAAATACAAGGTTTGGCCAGCGAGCCACGGCCAAGTCTCGTGGAAGTCTCAGGTCTCGTGAAGTAACAAATTGCTTTATGGCACTACACACAAACACACTCCCAGATAGGCACCGGCACAGTGTAGTGAAAGGGACTCATTAAGAGCAGTCAGCAATAATCTTATCTCATTTGTTATGAAACGGCCAAAGAAAAAGAAACAGAAAAAAAACATGTCGGAGGAACAGAAAAAAGACGAGGAAACAGCAGTGTTGTAAAATATCTAGTCCGAAGCTGTAGTGGGCACTCTGGAGAGAAAAATGCGAGCACAAACTGAGAAAGCAGCAAAGGAATGGCCGATCTTGCATAGGGAGGCTTGAACAATTATGTGTGAATTAGAATGGAAACTTATTTCCAAAAAATACTAAATGCTTTTTAAAATTTTTTCTTGTGTTTTTTATGCACAGGGAGATCTTCCAAATGGACCTGCCAAGTTCCACGTGTTGTTCCTTTTATTTGTGGCTGTCATGTTCTTCGTTAGCCTCTTGTTCCTATTCGGCTACCACTGCTGGTTGGTGGCTAAAAACCGATCCACTTTAGGTGAGGTGAAACATAGTGGTGCATATGATCTCTCATTTCCATAATATATACAGGGACTGAATCCCAATGTCCCCATAAAAAACACAGGTCCTAAGCTCTGAACCCTCAAAGACTGGAATGAATCAACTTCGTAATTCAATAAGTAATGCCAGTTAAGTCTTGAAGGGTTCGGGGTTCAGTGTTAAGCATTAGCGGGAGCATCGTGATTCGACCAGGGGTTCACAGGGGATGACTCTCTGCTCTGGCTTCCTTGAGAGATTTGGAAGCCAGAGCAGAGAGTTTGGAGTTTCTCTCCCCAATTTTTACACTGTGGATAAAGTCAGCTGAATCTCTCCTCCTTTAAAAGCAAACTCACCACATCTGTTCATGTGATGCCATCATAGATCTGTTCAAAATGTGCTGCGATTAAATATATCCCTCTCTTCTTTTTGGTCTTTTATTTTGTAGAGGCTTTCTCTGCTCCCATGTTTCAGGGAGGACCTGACAAAAACGGCTTCAATGTGGGCCTGCGTCGCAATCTCCATCAGGTCTTTGGTGAAGACAGAAGGCTCTGGTTCATTCCAGTGTTCACAAGGTCAGAGCTGGTTTCCAGGTTTCCACATCTAGCTGAGCTGCCTTTTCAAGCCCAATGTCTAAATCTGCCAGATTCATTGCCAAATACCACTGATGGATGGTTTCTAATGGGTGGTTGTCTTGATGGATTGCCTAGTTTGGACTCAGGTTCTTGGCCTGGCATCTTGTGTGCCTTGCACCTCCTCTGAGAGGTTTGTGTGTGTGTGTGTTTTCAGAAGAGCGTTACTGTTGGCTGCTAACTAAGGCCCTCGAGCACAAGACAAATTATTCTGGAGCCGATCGGTTTCCTCTGCCTGTCAGTGCTGGGGCACTGAAATACTCAGATAACCCAGGGGTGGGGGGTGGGGGGATCACAAGCCCTTCAGGAGGGGACTGTCCTTCTCCCCATGTAGAAGACACAGTCAGCCTAAACCTTTGAGGCTCCTGAGGAAAAGGGTTAACAAGACACGGAGCCACAGCGCCACAGGCGTCAGGCTTAATTCATGACCACAGATTGAAGCAGGTGTTCATGGTCTTCCCTAGTGGTGATGCTCTGGCATGTGCAGTAGACGGTATGCAGTCTGTATACTCAGTACCAATGCAATAGACAACGCCAGCAACTTGATTTATATAGTACATTTATGGTTATGGTATTTAGCTGTTCAAAGCTGTTCAATTTGTTCAAAGCAACGTACAGATAACAATAAAGTGCTAAATTGTAAATAAAACAATAGAAATACTAGGCAAATGTTTCATAACATAAAGTAAACAAAAAAATATTTGTAACAATTATTTAATGAAAAAATTAGTAGTTTCACAGAGGTAGTTTTAATGTGCTATACAAAAACATCACGGCTACTTAATAAAAACAAAAAAATTGACGCCTGTGGTGAGAATTTTAAATAAAAATATGATCCATGTAGCCATAGTGTCATGGAGACAGTTACATGCAGAGTCCATAACATACTGCAGTGCATTGACCACTGTCGAAACTAACTGAACTGTTGCCCTGTAATCTAATGGTAGACAAATATTTAGGTTGTGTATCCTTTTACTGATAGACCTAATTGAAGTAGGAGTTTGTAAGCAAAGTTGAAATACTACTTTAGGTCACATTAAGATTGTTATTGTAATTTCTCTTTCAGTCAGGGGGATGGCCACTATTTCCCCATGCGGAGTGTGAGCTACTCAGAATCCCACAATCCTTTGCTAGCCAATGAGGAGAAGTGGGATGATGAGGAGGACGATGAGGAAGAGGAGGAGGAGCAGCAGTTGCAACAGCATGAGCGAAGAGGCGGAGGAGGAGGAGGAGGATCAGATGAAGAGGGCACAGGTGAGTTAAACATGATAGGCGCCCTGGACAGGAACCAGTTCTACACCTCTGCCAAACCCTGGCTTTCCCCCCCCACCCCTCTTCTGCCCCTTCGTTAGTGAAATGAAAGGGCAGTTCGGTTACATGCGGTGATCGGAGAGCAATCAGAGGAGATGGCGGAGTTGGCACAGGACCGGAGGGAGGTGCGCAGTCGTGGCACCAGACTGATAGGGATCATGTGAAGGCTGGGTGCTCACTGCCCCAGTATTATTCCACTGCACAATGACTTATCTGTTCGACTGGTCCGGGGGGCAGGATTCCCCAGGCATGTTTTAATCACATCTAGGAGTAATATGCCTTCTCCTGAATGCAGTGAATAGACCTCTTCCCCCCCGATGGGATTTAAGGGGCCCATTTTGAGGTTGACACTACCCCTATTAATGAAAGTCATTCCCCTTGACATGTTTTTAGAGACCCAGAGATGTCATTCAAATTGATTTAAGATGGATGCCATATGTATACCATCAGATTGTCAGACTAAATCTTAGAAATGGCTTTTGCTCTGTATATCAATGTAAAATATTTTGTAGCAAAGCACAAAAAGGATTTGTCTGGGAGAAATCAACCCATAGCCCTTTTGTTTCAGGCCACTGAGTGCTGTTGGTGGGAAGAAGAATGAGAAAATGTAGTACAGCATTGACCAAATTTGTGAACTGGCAACTAATAGTAACTGAATAGGGCAAGGGGACATGAAACTGAAATTAAGTTTCTATGTCCTTATCAGTTCTTCATAGCGACAGCACTATTTGACCTCGAACAATAGGGCTGTTTGGCGATTTACTCCACACCTTATCCTTCAAAAAAAATAATACAGCTATGTTTTCTGTGAGCTTATTACTCTGTTATTAGTATATGTTAACATAAAGACAGTTTTCCCACCTGCGCAAATACACACATTCATCAAATTGAAATTTGACTATAAGGAGGTCCTGGTCACCTTAGGAAGCTGATTGTGAGTTGGGTGATGAAACTGTGTGTGGCTCTCGTCTGGTGCTGATGCTGGCCAATTCCATTTCCTCATTGTATCCAAAGTGCTCTGCTGTGTGGGAACCCCAGGGAGCCGAGGCCTATTCACTATGACAGCTCTGCCTTCTTAACACCCTCACAAGTCAATAACATTTCTTTGCGAAATTGGCTGATCAAATCGCTCTCCTCCAAGTCTGTTGGTTGATCTAATTTTAACACATTTAGCACATGTATTTATTTATTTATTTGGTTGTTTGTTTATTTTCCAGATGGTCCAGATGACCCTTCGGTTACCATAGAGATTGATTCATAATTGCCTCTGCAGTAAAGCTGTGAGTATAGAAGAAGATTACTGCTGACTGCTCTTAGTCAATTACTACTTGCTCTTAGTATGCCTACTAATGCATGTGGGCTAAAATATATGAACAGTACAGTCAACACTACATGGCAAAAATACTCAAATATTGACAGTGACATACTGGAAATTAGTGCACTATGTTGAGAGTTGTGGTATGAATTGTGTAATGATTACCGTCTCAGAGGATTTTGATAGCACTGTAATTTGTTCTTGTAGATAATACTGTGTGTAATTGTTTTGTGCTCTTAACAGACATCTCTTTTTTTTTTTTTTTTTTTTTTCTTTTTTGCTTGACCTCCTTAAACACAGCAGCACTCTTTGGCTTGGCTTGTGGAGACTCGTAGGAGGTGATAGTGTGTGTGTGTGTGTGTGTGTGTGTGTGTGTGTGTGTCTGCGGGGTGTACACACAAATGGAAGCACAAGCCTTTTACGTGTGGCTCCCGGACAGACCAACAGACCCACCATGGAGCCAAACACTCGCAAAAAGGACTGTTCCAGATTATTATTTTTTTCTCCTGCGATTGTGGCTCTCATTCTGATGTAACGCAAAACTCTCTTAGCACTCTGTTTTAACATTAGAACATTATGTTTCTTTTCTGTTGAGTTGAGAGGATGTACAGGCATCATGGTGGACAGTTGGATATGTGCGTTGCTATCGGTTCTCTGGCAGGTGCTTATCTGTGCTTTGTTCACTCCTTTTGCACCATTGGCCTCTCTCTCTCTCTCTCTTGTGCTGTGTGGCTTTTCTCCTCTCTAGGGTCCTTAGAGGGGGAATGGCAATATTGCGAAACTGTTAACATATGACATGCGTCATCTCATTGCCCTAGTGGTTTTGAGGTCAGTTACCTTTGTGCACAGGCCTGTTGTACATATCAGCTGGCCAGCCTGTTCGTATTAGGGGTGTGTGTGTGGGGGGGGGAGGGGTTATGTCTCTCTCTCTCTCTCTTTCTCTTTCTCTTTCTCTTTCTCTCTCTGGTTGTGTTATGTTCATACAGTTAAACAGAGGTTGCCTAAGCAAGGTATTGTCTGCACAGTGGAAACGCACGCAAGCAAATGTGTGTGCATGGTGGGGCAGAGAGCTTTAAATACTTTAATACACAGAGCAGACATCAATATCCTGCATCACAGTTGGACAAATACTGTTTGGTGTGGTGATCACACTGCTTCTTTCATTCTTAAAATCATTCCACTGTAGTTAAACATCTTAACTGTCAGACTTTTTGGAATAGTTCCTGTGATTTTAGACACACAACTGGATGGGATCCCAGTGTTATGACACCTGTGATTTAACTGCTTCTGAAAGGACATACCGGAATTTCCCAATTATTAACCGAGGTTAATACACTGATTTTGAAAATTTCTTCATCTGTCAAGTTGAGTGAGGGCTATATACAGGATTGCATTTATTTTCATCATTCTACTTGATCTGATCTTATTGTTATAGCAGGTAATGTTTAGTAAACTGAGATTAATACATGGGCGAGGTTAATACAAGGGTGAGGTCAATACATGGTTTTGTTTTTCTTTAGTTTTTATAAAACACTGACCTGAGGTTTATACACGGTGCGGCTTATATTCCAGATATGACTGTTCTGCCCCATACTGCATATAACAGGAGATGGGCAGAGAATGCATCAAGAGAATGTGTGCTCATTTGACTAATTGTCTGAAATGGTGGCTCTGTTTTGTAAAATTAACAAGTATTTTGTGAAATTAGCACACATTTTCTCTGTAGAGCAACAAAAAGTTCAAGCAATGGTACATGTGGAATGACCGCGTATACAGCCTCAGAGGTAACTCTTAAAGGTGCAGTCTGTGTTTTTGTTTCAGTTTTTGCAAAAAGGGTGTTAGATTGAATTACATTTACATTTCTTTTTAACTCATGTTACAGTGGATGATGATGAGTAATATGATGATTTTGACAAAAAAGAAAAAAAAAACAATGTAGAAATATATTATATAAAATATGGACCTTACCTTCAACATACTGAAAGCCATTAAGCTACTAACCTCCATCATGGCACCTCCACTTCTTTTTTCCTATGTATATTTTGCTTTACAAAATAACTGAAACAACTGTATTTTCATATCTTATTACTGTACATTTAAATATTTCTTTTTTCCCCAGGTTGGGAAAAACTTAATTTAATTATATTCTGTGTTTGACTTGTTTTAAATGAGCAAAGTGAGTGTCTTAATATAATTAATCACGTGTAGTCAGTGCATTACATGCCAAGCCCTGTGTCCAGTTCCCCAAGCCTGGGAATATGTCAGCTTTTTTTTTTGTAACCAGTACTGTAAACAAGTGATGTGTTGTTTGTCACGGACTGATACTGGACACACTGGTGCAGTTGGCCAACTGTTGTCTCTGGCTTCCTACCAAATATGTCCTGTGCTCACTGTGCCCATTTTCTCTGAAGAACCATTCCTCACTTTCTGTACAGCCACTGCATCTGAAGATCTTGGGGGGAAGCGGGGAGGGGTGGGGTTGTCATCAGATAATGATCTGTGATTCTGAGGTTCTGTATTCTTCATTAAGTGTCTTGGAACGGGATCAGTGGGCAAAGCCTGGAGATTAGTTTTTAATGGCCATATCCTAGATTTCCCAGGGGAGCTCAGATGAGGAGATCTTTCTTTCTGCACTGTTTTTTTTTGTGGTACCAGAGTGGGTCCCTCTTTGTATTAAGTCTGTGAAATACATGTGCTGAAGTATGTACTTAATAATATTCCATATCACATATGGTTTATGTTGTTTGTACTTTATTAGTATGTTACATTTCTCAGACACACCATATAAAGGCAAGTACACTGAATTTATCAGACAATCACTTTATATGAAGCGGGGACCTATGATGAAATCCATGATTCCGTTCACTAGATAAAGTACTAGTAGTAACTTGAGTCGCTCATACTGGCTTAGGTTTCTGTTGTGCTAGAGAGGAATGAGATTAGTATGTGGAAGGATTGCCATTTACCTGAGTCACAGTCCACTTGGTGCCCGTCTTGCTTATTTCATATTCCTGCACAGCCATCGCCTTTGAAGCAACATACAACATAATGGAGGATCGTCTTTATTTTCATCCAGGCTACAGTGTTAGAGGAGTTATATGTCAATAGGTAATTGACTGCCTTTTTTAAAACCAGTCAGTCATAATTGGTAAGCTCAATTTTCCAAATTTAGATTAAATTTCTATCTAAATGTAGAAAATGATTTAAATGAATTCAGTCTAATATTTTGTAAGGTTTCACTTTATTTTGTATGCATGTCTTGGCCAGGTTGGCTATGAACTACTGTGTATGAAACATCAAAAGTACTTTAGCAAAAGTTAAATAATGCTACCAGATGAATGGCAGAGTAATCCTTGTGTATTCCCCAGTTTTATTATACTATGCTGTTTGGCATCCTTCTGAAAGGTGTTTGTGAAGGAAACCACTATGTCACTTTACACTAAAGAAATGATATTCATAAACCAACAAGACATAAATGAAAACTGCTATATTTATCAATCTTTATTTTCCATATTATCATGATCATATTTCAACATGTGTATTTCATCTGCCTGTATAGACAGTGCTTGTTCTATGCTGCTGTTTTGCTGGACTGGTTTCTACTCTTGTACCGCATCCACAACACAAAATCTTTTTCACATTGCTGTAGCAAACCAGCCTTTAGTGGGAAAAAAGATATTTTTACTTTTCTCGAAGCTTCACTGGAGAAAGCTCACAATAAACCATGATATATAAAAAAAAAAAGACATAGAAACCCCACTTAACCCCTCCTTCCCCTGCCCTCCCCAAAAACAGAAAATCAAACATGACGACATCAGTAGCTGATACATCAGACATGTCAGACATTTCCATTCTGCCATCTCTTTCTGTCACAAATGAAAGAAGGAAAAAAAATAAAATAATAAAAAAAAAATCCGCTCCACCTGTGTGACTCTGTCACTAGCTCCCTTGGCACAGCTGGTGGTCCATACAGAGGAAACCTATTAAACAAGACTGGTGGCTTTCTTCACTTGTACATGTGTCATTCAGTCGACTTGTGCTTCTTCCTGCCATACACACTCAAACCTATGTCACTATGCCTGTCACAGAACACACGCCCACACACAGTCATGAATGTCAAAATCCCACAGTGGGGTCTTTCTGGATAAACAAGCTACTTCATTTGGACAGATAGATATCTGGTACACAATAAAAGAGCATCTTTGTCTAGAAAGAAAGCGAGGCAGGCCACATGCTTTGCGGTATGGTACCTGTTACACAGATATGGCAAAGTATGTTTGTAAGTATGTAAATGGACAACAAAGAAAACCTGTCAGTACCATCACACAATAACCAATAAATAAAATAACATCTATCTGATCCACAACCTGTTTCAAAGCCAAATTTTCATAAAAATCAGGTTTTAAAATGACAAATTAATTTCTTGCTTTTATACACAGTCAAACAAAAACAAATGGTAATCGCTTCACAATGTTGTACGCCTTGTCCTGCTGGGTATTTTTCAGAGCAGGATTAGAGAGTTACAGTACTGTATATGAATTACTGCTGAGAGCAGAACACATAGCTGGTGGACACAGAAATTTTGCTTTGTAGACTACCCAACCCTGCACGTGGGTATCCTTCCCTCCAGGCATACGAGTTCAGGAAATAAGTTAAAGGTTAGGGACTAGACTAAAACCAGTGCCTGTGGTAACAGTGTCTGTAACTGTTTTGGGGATGCATGCTCCTCCGAGACAGACGGCCAAGAAAGACACACAAATGTTCATCAAACGGGTTTTGGAGTTGGTAGTGGTGGCGGCCGCTGGATTTAGTCGGTACCGAAGTATCTTTGTCCAAAATGGGTGGGGGCCACTGGGTGCACCTCTGTAGTGAGTATGGTGATGTCTGGGAACTCTTGAATGATTGACTTGGCCCCTGCAGACAACCGGTATCATGTGTTCATTATACACAACCAGAACAACATTTTAATCACACAGTAGTAGATTAAAAGCTATCAGAGCTAGTACAAGAACTTGATTTTCTAAAGTTCTCTACTTTTTGTCATATGTATTTGTGACTAGTACCAAATAACATCTATAACATTTATAACAACCAAATAAATGTTAGAATTGCATCACCAACGAAGTCAAGTACTTAATTCTACTTTATGGTAGTAACATTCTAGCCTACGAAGTCCTACTGTTTAAAATTTTGGTTATTACATCACAGTTTTAGATTTTTACTTTTAACACCATATTTCTATTTTGTTCAGTGACAAAGTCTGGGGCATGTTAGCGAAAAAGCAGCTGCTGTCCCTTTAGGTAGGAATTTGGCTTCACAGTCTCTGGAGTAGTGTTATACTAATGATTGACACAAGCAGGGCTTACCATGAGGAGTGGAGAACAGGCTTAGGAGGATGATGTGTCTGGGCTGGACACCATGCTCAATCAGGACTCTCACGGCTTCAATGACTGTGTTTCCAGTACCTACACACACACACACACACACACACACACACACACACACACACACACACACACACACACACACACACAGGTGTCAACTTGATTCTAAATTCTGTACAACAGATGTATACCAAATGTAACTTGGGTTTACTAGTGATCGTGAATAGTTATAATAAATTATTTTGTACAACAGTGTGTATAACTATAAGTGTCCTATAAAAAGCTGTATATGGGCATATGGAATCCCAGGTCTGAGAGGTGAAGGCTTAATTCTACACATTATTCACATTAATAAATACTTCCCAGCTGTCTGCTGCCACCAGGCTCATAATCACTGTTTGTGAAGCTAACAAAGCCATCAAGGTTAATCACACAAACACACATGGAGTCTGACCACATAAAAACACACAGGATGTAACACATAAACGTTAGGGGTACAACCTTATGGGCCAAGCCTGAGAGACGCTGGTGGCTCTTCACCAAGCTCATGTATGAGTCTGTCTGTGGTGTGTGTGCGTGTGCGTGTGCGTGTGCACGCACAGACACTGAGTGTTTGATCGCCAGGGAGCGGTGAAAATTTTGCAGACGGCGGGAGTAAACCATGGCCATTACGGCACTATTTCGGGAGGCTCTCATTATGCTATTCAGTAGTCTCTGGCTATCCAGCCGGCTCTGTGCAATTTTCCCGCCAAGGCCTGTAATTATCTACCGTAGCACAGTGCCTGGTGCAGGGGGAGCAAGGTGAAGACGGGGGGAGCAAAGCGAAGGTCAACAGAAGCTGAGGAGAAAAGATAGGAATGTTCTTCTAAAAAGTGAGCCTCACAGGTTATTGTGAGGTAATTATATAAATATAAATAAATATTATATGTATATATATATATATATAGAGAGAGAGAGAGAGAGAGAGAGAGAGAGAGAGAGTTTTTTTTTTTTTAAATAATAATAATGAACCATGTTCTGTAGCTGGGCGAGAAAGGATTGGGGTTATTCAGCACCAAGGTTTGCTCTTAATCACTTCATTTCATGGAGATGCAAGAGAGGGTGACATCAATATTGACTGTGTCTAACCATCATTTTATATAACAGAAGGTTGTAACTAAGACTGACCTTTAACAATAAAAAAATTGAGCCTGAAAATAGATTTTTACAAAGCTCTGTTTTGTTCCCTAGTTTTGTGTTCCCTTGCTATTATATTTGCATTCTCACTCGAAAGTGTTCAAGGGCAAAAAATGTACGATGGTAAAGTTACTACAAAGGAAAGCAAAAATACTGCAAGGGATTGCGAAAATACCTAAAAAAAAATAAATTCTCAAATTTCATAGGAACTGTTTGATAAGATGGTATGTATCATATGTATGATTTATTGGATTTGGGCTTTCCATACAGAATAGATGTTCTGAGTAGATGGTTTAGTGACAAATCTGGGTAAATAAATTAATAAAAAAGAACCAACTTGCTTTGTTTTGCAAGTAATTGGGTAACTGTACTAGAGGATCACTATTACTCTGTGTTAATTTATCCATGTTTGTCACTAATCCATATTATTGGTATATCCACCCACCTCAAATCTGCACCAGAAATACTCACTCAGGATGGGGTACATGAGCAGGACTTTGCGTCTGTAGATGTCTGGTGGGAATTTGGCGTAGTACACTTTGGCCTTCTGTGTCTCCTCGTCACTCTGGATGAGGATCTTCCCAATGCGGATAGACCGGCAACAATCCCTCAGTCCCTGCTCCATGGCTTCCCCTGCAGGGACACCAAACCACAGGTTAGTACAGACAGGCAAACACAACATTCATTAAAAAAAGAATACAGTAAAAACCATATGTAATCAACATACACGTACATAAACATCTACTTTTACTCAAACACCACTAGGATCCCACTGACTTGTCAATCGAAAATGAATTCACACATCTGACTTAATATTACTATGTGCTTCTCTTTACTGATTGAGACAAAACTTTGCACCTGTAATCAGAGATATGATCAGTGTGGGTGTTCTCTACAAATTAATTTGGAATCTGATTCCATATTTTTCTACAGGAATAAAGACTATGTGACAGAGGTTTATAAACACATATAGAGGAGAAAAAAATCTATAAAGCTGTTTGGTGAGGTATGTGAGGTATTCCTCACGTCGTCTCAACCAGATGGTAGTAACTTCTGATCTCATTGATCATGTCCAACGGACCAGTGCTTGAATGATGAGTTGCTCACCATCAGCAAGGCTGCAGTAGCTGTACTACATGTCTGGATGTGTGTAGTAGCTGGTACGAAGGTCAGAGGGTCTTGCTAGGGTTTAAATTATGCATTGTATAGCAAAAGTTTCATAACAATATCATAGGTTTCATGGAAGTTTCATAACAATATCAAAATTACTGAAGCTTGTCATGGAATCATGGTATGAGTAGTGATTGTACTGGAGAACTAATGGCACTATGTTGCCTTTAATGAATCATTTATATTCATTTATTATTTGTGATTATTGATGTTGTGCATGACATACCACTCCTCATTATGCTAACCCCACAGTTGCCTCTCTCAAATTTCACACCCTCATACTTATGTCCTAAATGAGAATGAAACAAAGGCAAATGTTAAGTCATCAAGGCACTGAAGGTAAACAGACACAATTCCATTGCATTTTTTACAATCGGTAACCATATGTATGTGACAATAAAATTTCCATGTATCCCTTTTCTCCTTGTAAATGAATCAATCTGAACTAGTCATACCTGTTGGCGTGGTCACTGTGCACTCCGTGTAGGGTAGTTGATTGAGTCCTTCTTCAACCACAAGTCGAATCTACACACCATTATCAGAAGACGACCATAAAAAACACGTGAGGACATGTATTCAGCAAGAGATTAGCCAATGTCTATGCAGTTTGCAGCTTTGTGACTTACCAAGCGGTCAGCGCAGAACACAAAGTCTCCTCTGCTGGTTGTTCTACACAACAAAAACAACGTAAAAACTAATTCATACCATATTTTAATATCAGACCTAATTTCAATGATCCATAAAGTATTAGAGCTGGCGTTTTTCAGAGTGCAGAACATGCACCACGGAACAGCTACATGCACCAGTCATATAGCTAACGTTGATCTAACTAGAATGGCATTGCTATTAGCTTAACTCATGCCTAGGGCTGGCTAGGGTTGGCTAACAACTCACTTGTCTCTTATGATGGTCTGCAGTTCTCGAATTTGGTCATTCAAAGGTAGAAGTTTCAACTGCGGTCCAAGCTGGGTCTGTAGGTCTCCATTTACCTCACTGACGTTGGGTTTTGTGGCCACATCGCTGTTTGCATGTGCAACTACTGAAACGTTATTATTCACATTGACGCTAACGCTACCATTGTTGGCAAACCTCACCTGCTTCATGGCGGCGTGATCTGAATTACTACTACTAATCTGTTGGTTATGACAAGGCATATTTTTCTTGGTAACTCCACTGCAAGGAATATAAGATATAAAAACAAACAACTATTAATTAGGTCAGCTACCAGTCAACAACGTGCTCAATCGGCCATTACTTACTGTCAAACTTTTCCCCAGTAATAATAAAACGTCACATCCGGTTACGACAAGCTTAGCACCATCAGAAGGGGATTGCACTTGCCACCTTTTTTAAAATTAATCATTATTAGTACTTTTTTTTTACAAAATATAAGTTCATAGCAATTGCCAATCTTCTTTTACTATGTTGTCTATGTTGGCAACACTCAGTAGTTTCTCAGCATATCTAACTTGCTGTTTTCACAGAGAAAAAAACAGGATACATAATTATTGTTCATCACCCAGTAAGTATTATTATTATTGTTGTTGTTGCTGTTGTTCTTGTTGTTGTTGTTAGTTTATAAATTACTGAAAAAAAACTAGTGCTTGGAAATGACGACAGACTTCCGTGTACAACCCCTCGTCCCTTCAGAACAACATGGCGCCACTGTTGGCACCGCTGAAATGTGGGTTCCACTTTCGGAGACGCAAACTAGCCCTGTTACTTCAGCAGACGAGCTCATATCATGTGTGGAGTAGCAATGAGAAGAGAAGTGGCCTTCATCGTAAACCGCAGAGCACCTATCAGGTGAGTGACTTATTTCAGCGACTCTTTGGGAAGTGTCACGCAAGTCATAGGCAAGGGCAGAAGCATTGTGGTCAGTTAGCACCTGGACATCAGATATGGCAGCTACTGTTAGCTGCCTTGCTAAGGGCATGAGTCTGGTGAATAACTTGCGTTTGCCATTCCGTGAAAATGAACTGATAAATGTGAGATTGTTAAACAAAACGGCTAACAGTCTCTTACTTGTTTCTAGTAGCTAATGCTAGCAAGCTGGCTAACGCTAACGTTAAGTGAAACATGGGAAGCTGTTAACGTAAGTTGCCAAATGTCTGACTGGAAGTTTTGTCATTGACCCTGTCTCCCTAACTATTCAATATGTTGTGCAATATGCTGTGACCTAAATGTAGCACTTTGTGCACCACTTGTCAAATGAGAAAACGTTCACGTGAAGGTATGGCCAAACTTGAGATGCAGCTGACCCGCGCTAACGTTAACTCAGACCTCGCAATTGATTGACTTGACTTAGTTAACTATAAACATTTGAGTATCCATTGTAACGAGAAGAAAATTAATGTTACCATTTATTTACTTGGCTTCTAGTCTAGTTAGGCTTGGAGATTAGCTTTGATAGGTGTAATCAGAAGTTGTCGATAATTGGGTACACGTTCTATCACATGATGCTGACTAAATGCTTGTCAGCCATAACAACTTGAGCCAGTAGATAAGGAGAAAGGGAGCCCTCCCTACTCATGTTTTTAATACGTGATCATGGGTGTAAGGACCCACCTGGTAAAATTATTTGAGCATATTTGGAGTATTGTGAGCAAGGTGTGCTCCAGTGGTTGCTGGATTTTTACCAAAGAATCATTCCCGTAGGTCACTCAACATAGCCTAACTAACAAACCAGACAAACTAATAGATTAGGTAAGGCTTGCATTTCACCCTCCTTGACCTTTGGTTTTCAGTGTTTGGTCTAACAGGCTATCTGTTAAAGTACAGATAGTGTAAAGTACCTTTTGTGTTTTGAAGCCAACAGTTTGGTAGAATAGTATTGTCTTGTCCATTTCATAACAGGGAAATTACCAAAGCAGAGTGCAGAATTTCCCAGTTTGCATAGTGACTGACCAAACTGTGTCAGAGTTCTAAACATACACCTGGCCCTTGGTGTGTAGGCACACGTGCACTATTTTCTCGTCATGTCAGACGCATAAAGCAATCCTGTTTATGAGTACTGTCTAATAGTACTCCTCTTATCTTACTGGTTGACTGCAGTTACTGGTTCCACACGTGAGGACAGCCTCATGGAATGTCAACAGACATCAGAAGTCGCAACAGTTCCTAGAAGCTGTAAAGGTGAGTTAAAGAGAGTCACAGTTATAGTTAAGACCATGATTACTCCTTCATATACTCATGTTTATTTACTGTGATTTCTTATTTGACCAATGAGTTCATTTATATTTCTTGCCCAATGGATCACCTTATGAATCTTTTAGTCAAAATGACAAAAATATATTTTAGTCAAATGAAAATGTACTGTAAATCCACATTATGTAGTATTGTCAATAATTCTGGTCTTAACTGCATTTTAGCTGTTACAGTTTAAAAAAGGTTTGCTTTGGTAAAAAAAAAATCAATGATTGCTCTCTTGTTCTGATAAACTGGATGTTTGCACAATACCTACAAGTTATGTTATTTAAATTTACAACAATGTGATCATCTCTTCTTTGCCCAGATTAAGTCTTTAAATTGGGCTGATTCAAATGACATATATTGCACATTTTTGTCTCTCCCAAAAGCATCTACAAATCACAGACAAGCGGACATGCTGGCACGGTCATGCAGGAGGGGGTCTAAATGCGGACCCCAAGAATGTGGTAAGTGATGTCAGGACATGAAGTTTGTGTGGGGTAATTTTACACTTTTCCGTCTCAGAGTGGCAATTGTACCTTTTAGTGGCTTCTGTATGGTAACTTAATTCAATATCCATATTCAGCATTGTTAATTCATACTGTAATGGATACCTATATCCAGTAACAACTATAGGCTGGTTTAAAACAGTGCTATCAAATATTTGGGCCTTTGGCAGTAGTGTCTGATGCCTCTCTTTCTTAGATCCACTTAAAGCTGGCGACAGACTTCCTGATATTTTCAGTCTGACCACAATTAGTTGGAGATTGAGAAGGCCAAAGGTTTAAAATCTGCGGCACACCACGACTGCTGTTGATTACCTAGGATTATTTAGGATTGTAATGGATGTTCCTTCCTATCAGAATCAGGGTTACTAATTGGTAGGTTTGTGCCCACTTTAAGCTCACTACTTTAATCCCATACTCTTTCAATTGGGAAAATGGCTTATCGCTCTTCACCAGCAATCCGGTGTTTGTATACAGTCCTGGCAGTGTTATTGGGAAACAAACAGAGTGGCTTGAACAGAACTAAATAATCCCAGCCAATAGACATGCTTCAGGAGCATGGAGGCAAATGGAATGATGCGATTGGCTGTTAAGTGCAAATATTAACAGCCTCTTGTGAAACTGCAACTGAATCGCAAGCTGTTTACATAAACATGCAGGGTCAAGTCTGAAAAAGTAAATCAAATAGGCTTGGATAAATGTTTGCATTTGAATGCCACCACTTTCTGGTATGGCAAATGAGAAGTCCCTTACCAAACAAATGTCCAGCTGTTCTACTGTAAATTTGATTGCCTTTGCCTTTGCCTTTGCCTTGAGTTCCGTGTGGATTATTTTAAAACCAGTAACCCAGGGACACCAACATGTGTGTGTTGCCAAGTCACAGTTAGCACTTTTCTGTAATCTGCAGCCCTGTGCTGATTTAGCTGTTTGTTGCTTACAGAATAATACTGTCCAAATTCAGTCATGCATTACTCTCAGAATGGAAAGGAATTGGGTACAATACAGCACAATGAAGCATGCCTGCAAACTTATACAGTCTGGTTGATGCGCTTACTTGAGTGCCTGAACCAGCCTCAAGCCAAACAATCTGTCCTTTGGGAAACTTGTTAGGGATACATGCACATAGAATTGCTCTGAGACTTGCTTGAATTATTTATTCTTATGTGTTAAGGACACATAAAAGTAGCAAAGTGCCTACTTACAAGCGTGCTAAAATCTTGTAAAAGCCACCAAAACCTTGTAAATGCCAGTAGTCCAGTTGATGTTGAAAAAAGCTTGATAACAAGCTAAATAACATCTCATGGTATTACTGTAGATGGCGTGTGCTGTCTGTGACAGATAGGGTGTTGTGGTGTTAGCCACAGTCCAGTGGGAATGGTACTGATGCATCTGTGCACCTAGTCTGGTGTCTTAGGACCCCATTCTTTCCAACTGCCTAAAAATATGGTTTCATGGATAATGTTGCAAAATAGCCTTTCGATGGGTTAGACTGTGCACATTGGTTCAGGGCAGCTTTTGACTATGTGATATTTCTCAGTTGATTGCTAGCTCTCATCCATTGTGTAATTGGTACTCCATTGGTGTAGGACGGTTGTCTGGTTTGGGGCTATCTACCAAATATCCCGGTTTTTAAACAGGTTAGTCTAGAATTTCAAATGGTCACTTTTTCCAACCCCCTCCATATTTTGACGGCCCCTCCGAGGAGTTCTGACTCCCAGTTTAAGAACCACTGCTTCATATAACCATATTCCATCAGAATTATTTTTCAAACCAAATGCTAAGAATGTGTCTCAAAATGTGTTGCACAGTGTTGCTTTAATTTTCTGCTGTTTATTTCTGCTGGCTGCTATTTCTTTCAGTATAAAGCCTCTTAAGACTGGTCTCTGCTTGTCACATGTGTACACACACGCGCACACACACACACACACCCCCTTAAAGTAAATGCTATATTCGTTAAGATGATGACAATAATTGCCCTATTTGTTTCTTTAGATGTGGTGAGTGGGTGTAGTATTTGAAAAGGTTTCTGGACTCTTTAATTGCCACTCAGTTGTAACAGCGATTTTGTTGTGAGAGCAATTTGTCCATTGCAAGAAAACATGTTTACCTATCGATAGCGCAGTCTACGCAGATAGTTGTAGGTTGTGAAAGCTATTGTGTGCTCGTTGTTAATTACATTGATTAAAAGTGAGATCATTTAATTAGATGGTTAATTGTTGTCAATATAAATGATGTTGACCTGGTTATTTTCATGCAAATGAAAATAAGTAATTTTGCAGTATTTTATGGACACTGCTCTCCAGCATAATTGCTTAGTCAAAATACAGCCTTATGCTTGTTGAAAACAGTTAGTCGGTGTTCCTCACAGTTATAGAATCGTCATGATTATGTTGTACTTTTTGTAGACTTTGCTGTGAGTCAGTTTTATTGTAAATGGCACTGTATACATATAACTGAATTGAATAGATGCTGTTTCATTGTGCAAGTATCTTTTGCTTTACATGTTATCCACTTATCATGTCCTAGCTTTTCTATGAGCTGTTCTGATTTAGGAGTGGGAAAGTTCCTTCGAGTTCCTTGACTGTTTTGACGTGAAAACATTATGTCAGGTTTTTGTCTGGGTATGACGATTCCAGTGCCACCGAAAACTAAATATGTACCTGACATATCAGTCATGTCAGTCCACACAGCCTTGCCATATATAGTAAATATGTACCTGACATATCACAGTCATGTCAGTCCACACAGCCTTGCCATTTAAAGTGTTAAGTAGCTTCCAGAGGGCATGTAGGACTGTAGTAGGTTGCTGTGAGTGGCTTGGGTGGGAGCTTTGCAGGCAGGTGTCTGTCAGCAGATGTCAGTGCTGAGTGGAGTGTCTGGGAACTTACGGCGGAGTGGTGGTGTAGGAGTGTTGACCTCAGGGACAGGAACACTGCGTGCCCCCTTCACTGGAGTGAGGCAGCCTAACGATGCCTCGCTTGGGTTTGGACGTGTAGCTTTAATTGAAGGGCACACATACACACGCTTCTCTCTCTCTCTCTCTCTCTCTCTCTCTCTCTCTCTCTCTCTTCTCTCTCTCTCTCTCTCTCTCTCTCTCTCTCTCTCTCTCTCTCTCTCTCTCTCTCTCCTCTCTCTCTCTCTCTCTCTCCTCTCTCTCTCTCTCTCTCGCACGCACTTATTCTTTCATGTAGACACAAACTCACCTGTTCTTACTTTATCTGTCACACTTCCACGGACACTAGTAGGCTGAAAAATTTTTAGGCTGGCACACACACACACACACACACACACACACACACACACACACACACACACACACACACCGCGCCCAGCGCACCCCCATATCCAGGCCACCTGAAAGACAGGTGTTGTGCATTTTTAGTTTGTAATTTACGGCGAGACCTGCTGCCACTGAGCCAGCCCTTGCCGCCGCGCCCACCATATTGATGGGATTAGAGCGACGGGAAGCAGGTGGCCAGCCTGAGCGCCAGGTAAACAGCCTTGGCTAGCACCAGGCTGGAAGGAGGCCAGCCGATGACAGACCGGGAGGCCCGGTGCGGAGGGGGGCGGAGGAGGGTTAGTTAGTTGTTGGTGGGGGGTCCAAGAGGCATGTGAGGAGGCGGGGGGTAGGGGAGTGGAAGCTCTGCTGTGGCTGTGCTTGCATTGCTTTGCCAGGCCAACTCTCAAGGGCCCACCTGGGGAGCAGGGGGTGTGGGTAGGTGGGTGGGCAGGGGTGGGGGCATCTTGTGCTGGCACAGGATGGCAGCTCTCCTGGCATTTGGGGCAGCATGTGTGCTGATGGGTCGACGCAGTGAGATGACACCCCTCCCTTCTTCCCTCCCTCCCTCACCAAAACTGACGAAATGACATGACATGACAGTGAAGAACCCCCCCCCCCCCACACACACACCACCAGAGTTATTATTTTTTGTCTTGCTGAAAATTAGTTTTAGCTATTTTGGCACTCTTATAAGTTTATCAAAGAAATGGATGCAAGATATTTAAGGACCTCAAGTGTTTCGAGAGCAGCGTTACCAAAACATGTGAAATGTTAGTTCCATAAATAGGTACATTAATTAACATCCAGGGCACAGAAAAAATGAAGGCCACCCACATGATGCTCAAAATACAGAGATCAAGTAGAGATGGCATGAGGGAGTACAAACTCTCAGTAAGCAGAAGTAAAAACTTTGTGATCACAAACATGACTAAACTGAGGAGTTGCAGTACAGTATAAAGGGTGCTGTGGCTGAATCTGCTGTGACTGGGTTGACAATAGGCGCTTGGCCTAAATATAATCAAAATTGCCCTTTAACTTCAAAGACAGACATCTGTCCTGTAGTGTGTGATTCTATTCCTCACTTTTAGAGTGTAGAGTGCATCCAAAAACAAACAAACATCATGACCAATTCTAAGAAACAGAACTCTCGCCTCACGTTGACATGGAGACTCACTGTTTGCTCTGCGTTGTTCTTGTTGTCGTTGACAGCTGAAAGAGGTGAATTCAGCAAAGATCCTCTCTGCAATGATGTCTTACGTTTGGCCAAAGGACCGACCGGACCTTCGAGCCAGAGTGGCCCTCTCGCTGGGGCTGCTCGCTGGAGCCAAGGTAGGTTTTCAAAACCAGTGTCAGTAACATTAAACATTATGTGTATGAGTGGATTTGGAGAACTGTGTGAGCATTGACCTTTGCATGTTCCATTACACATTATGCAGTTAGAACTAATGAATCTCTACTGGTGGCAAGACTGAGACAAAATGCAGAAATGCTTTCAATTCACTCCATAGGATGTTCATAGGATGTTGAGATAACAGACCAATTTGCCGTTCCACATAAGAATACACTATGTCAAGATAACAGAGAGGTTTAATTGCTAGAGCACCTAGTCCCTGGAAATTGCCTGTAATTTATCACACTGTTGCTGCTGTATTATATCTATTTGGTAGGTCTATAATTTATATGCAGTGACCTACCCCAAAGAGAAATGAATTGTTTTTTTGATTTGACCATCTCTGCATGCTTCCAGGAAACCAGGTTCTTTCTCTTGCTGTAAAAATAACAGAGCATTTAATCATCATTTAGAAAACATCTTCACATAGAGATATCTGTTGTGCTGGGTTTTCACTCACACACACACACACACACAAACACACACACACACACATACAAACGTACAAACATATACATGTGCATGAGCACACACACACACATTTGTTCACTCACACACTATCTTTAGAATGAAATGTAAGAAAGGTGTCCATTTAAGAAAAGAAAGGTTTTTGGTGTTTGTTAAAACCCTTGAAAATGTACCATGATTCCCCTGCACAATCAGGACCTTATTTAAATATCGTAGAAAGGTGGCTGTGAGTCATGTTTGACAAACCTCTTTAGAAATAGAGGTTCATCAGACACAACACAGCCACCTTTCTGTTATATTTTGGACAGGTTTGGTACCGTTGAAAAGCACTGCGGTGTGTCGTCCTCCATTGTTGTTGGAGTTGTTGGTTTGGAGGCCGGCGGGGACCCCTCTGCTCTTATCTCTGTCTGGGGCTCGGCAGAGGTGGGATCTGCCAGGAGAGATAAAGATTGACAAGTCCTCCCCCCTCCCGAGGCGAACAGCACCAGTGATAACCTCCTGTTTTCTTTTTTTTTTTTTTTTTTCTTCATCCTTCTTTTTTTTTCCCTCACCAACTAATCCGCATCACGGTCCTCCATCTCATGCCGTCTACCTGGGGGTTGTGGGGGAGGTGGGAGGTGAGCAGAGGGATGGAGAAAGGATAATGAGGCAATTTAACACTGCACCCCCTTCCCCCGAATAAGAAACAAATCCTAAACGAATTTCAGCAAGATTAAGAACAGCAAGGCAGCCCCTCTGGAAGACTGTTGCCCTCATGTTTTTTTTTTTTTTTTGTCTTAAGTGATTTGAATGGTTTCAACAAGTTCACAAGCTTAACAAAAACAGTCTTTGGTAAACCCCCTCCTTTGGGAAGAGACTTCTGTTCTTACGGAGCTTTGCTAGGGGCTTAAAACGCGTAATTTCTTATTTAAAAATTAGCGAGCGGTTTTGGTGGGCTATATTTGTCATTCACCAGCTCCAGCTGAACACTACCTTTGCCCTGGTCTAGAAGGCTCTCTTAATTGTTACGTTGGACCTTCACAGAACATGCCGGTGCCACTTGGAAGCTCAATTGAAAATGTGGCGTTGGCAGCTCATTTTCCCCTTGTCAGATTTGCCCTTATTGCAGTAATTGGCTGGTCATGAATCGCACACTTCAGAGTCACTTCATTTGCTCAGACTCCAGTGGCTTGCAAGACAGCAGAGTTAGCTATAAGTAATGGAAAGAGCTGTACATGTACATGAAAGATGGAATTCAAATACCATATTGTCTGAAACAAAGAGAAATATTTCACACACGTCTCAATCCCAATATCCTCATTAACTTTAAGCCCTGAACCCTCAAAGGCTTATCTGGCATGAATCAGCCGATCGTCAAGTTGCCTGGTCTTGTGCAGGGCTTGCGCTTTTACGTTAGGAAAGACATTGGAATTCAGCCTTTTTTTGCGGTAAAGGAAATGGTTAATCCCTAACATGGAAGGGCATCAAATTAAAAGGAGCGTTCTGGTCACCATGATGCGCTGCTGTGCTCTACTGCCTGCGTCGAGCAGCTGTCCCTGAGCTTTTAATTAGCTTTAATAACCATTTCAATTCCATTAGTGCATGCATCAGCCACCTCATTTCCACCGCGGCCCCGGTCAGCGCACAAAAACAGCCTGCCCTTTAATGCACCAGCCCATCACTGTCAGTCAGTCAGTCAGTCAGACGACCCAATGGCCCCACCCCCTGCTTCCACACAAAGCACCGCCCACCCCAACGTACGCGTACGCACACACACACACACACACACCAAAGCACGACAGACTCTCTCAGTAATGCTCCCCTCTACACACACAGACACACACGAACACACGCACACACAAAAATGCACATTATCATCATCAAAGCGGACATCTTTGTTATGCACCTGTTATGCTTTGTGATGCCTTCTTTCCTGCTGTATTTTGGCTCCCTACAAAACTAATGTTGTCATATAAAAGCCCAGAAATGCTACCAGCTCTGAGTTTATCCGCTTCTGGTTCCCTTATAACGCTGTCGATGGCAGGGACACAGCTGTTCTCTGTCTAATAGGTTTTATTTACAGAATAATACCCGAGTCACCTGATCATTGTTGTCTCTTCGCTCTGAAGGCTGTGTGTGAACAGAGCTCATAGCGGTTTTTCATGTTGACTTGTTTGAAACAGAATATCACTTGTAGCTAGCGTCATATTTTCATCTATATAGAATTTTCCAGCCTTTCATTATTCTCCTCTCACATGTGTGTGCACCTGGCTTAACCTCAGAAAGCAGGACTGAGTAGCCCCCATAATAGCCTTCACTTCCATGTCAGGGCAGAGGGCAGGTTTTCCAGTTCTTGTCTCAATCTGCTTTTACCCCCCATTGCCCCCCACCCTGCAGTGCTCTCTTATGCCTCTGTTCTAATACTCTTCTAATGCACCTGCTGAAACCCCCCCCACTCCCTGTTGGGGGCACCCCGCAGACAGCATCCCCTCTCAGGCATCTCTTATCTTGGTAATCTGGGTGCTGTGTCTGGCCACGGTCTAAAGGCGTCTCTTCAGCGCTTCTGAAAAGCCCTGCCCGCCTGCCTGTCATCTCGCTCTCGCTCCCTCGTCTCGCATCAAATCCCTACAGACAGGAGAGCTCCCAGCATTAATGGTTTGTGTTTTTCCTTCCACCCCCTCACCCCTTCACCTCTACCTGATCCCCCTCTCTCTCTCTCTCTCTCTCTCCCTCTCACTCTCCCTTCTGTCTGTGCCTGTTACTGTACACCCTGCAGATGACGAATGTCATGGTGCCCTTCATGTTTAAGTATGCGGTGGACGGACTCAACCAGATGTCGGGACACATGTTGAACCTGAGCGACGCGCCAAACACAGTGGCTACCATGGCAACGGCTGTCTTGATTGGCTGTGAGTTCACCCCCCCTCTTCCTCTCCCCTACCCCCGCCCACACACACCTCCCCCTGTTACGCTCCCCTCGGCAGGTGTGGACTTCATCGTGGACAAGAATGGCTCATATTTTATAGCAGCGGACCCTTTTTTCCTTTTCTCTGTGTTTTTCTTTCTTTACTCAATTGCTTTCTTTCTTTCTTTTTTAAAAAAAAAAAAAAAATCTCAGGTGTGTATTCATATTGCCCTGGTTCTCACATCTCCTTCCGTAGCTGCCTCCCAGCAGGTGATGATTATTCAGGGCTTTTTCTGGGCATCTCGCCTACTTTAGGTTTGGGCTTATATGCTCAGGGTCACCACCCTTTGTTCATCTGTTGAATGGTCACTAGCTTCTGACCGGACAGACCTCAGCCTCCAGCTCAATCCAGTTTTGTCACAATTTTACTTAAGTAACTTAAGTAGCAGACAAAACACAGTTCTGGGGTCTGTGCAGCCTGTCTTTACTGCATGTGAGGGGCAGACTGTGTATGTCATTGAATACTCTCTGACCATATTGAGTCCATATGCAATTCTATTCCATCGTTCAGACTGGTAGAAGAATGCAAGTGAAAGAAAGAAAATAGAACCGCCAAAGTTCTCCCTCTGAACAATTTGCATTACTTCCAGTTAGAACATCCCAACAGAAAACAAAGCAATGAAACTGATTGCATATGCTTGCTCACATCACACGTGATTAGAATATGGTGATAGTTTTCTTTAGTGCTGTGCAGGTCATGCGTATTTTGTAGGTCTCGTACTAACAGGTGTGTCTTCTCGACTTGTCACGTGTATGTTTTGGGGCCAGCCGGAAAAGCTCCCGTTTTTTTTTTTTTTTATGGCCAGCCTCTACCTTATGAGTCAGACTTTTGCAGCTCACATCTGCGCTTTTTCTTTCCCAGTTGTCACCCACAATGGAATAAGATGTGGAAACTTTGAAATAAAAAAAAAAAGAAAAGCAAAACATGACATGGCATAGTGAGGGGAGAAACATCAGAGACCAGAACTCATTCCAGATGTTGTTTGTGATACTAATAAATTCCCCTTGAAGAGAGAACAAGCGTAAATTCCTTTGCAGTAGAGTTCTGTTCGTCATTTCATCAAATCAAACCAATCAGCTCCTCTCTTCTTTCTTTAGTGTTCTGCCTGAGCACACCCGCATCTGTATATGTGCATCAGTGTGTGTATCTGTGTTTGAGCGAGAGGGAAATGGAGTGTGTGTGTGTGTGTGTGTGTGTGTGTGTGTGAGAGAGAGAGACAGAATGCATGAAAGTGAGTGTGTGTATGTGTCTGTATATGTGCGTGTGTGCATGTGGAGGCACAGGTGCGTTTGCGCTGACTGCATGTTTCGCCGTCTGAAAGCCACCCTTCTCCCTTTTGGCTGTCTGGTCTTTGTTTTTGTCTTTTTTAGTCGATGCAGACGCCTAAATAACAAGCTGCGGCCATTTTGTGGATCGTTCTTGCATGGAGTCAAAAACACTCACAAGCGCTGCCATTACTGCCCTCAGAGCCACTGGTGTTTTAATGAGCCGCATTAAGGTTCAGACACTCTGGCAGAGGATGGGAGTGAGGTGTGTGTGTGTGTGTGTGTGTGTGTGTGTGTTTCAGGGTGTGTAGGATACAGTTGGAGTAATTAGAGCTTTGCCACGCTCCAGGTTTTAAGCTCTGACACAAATGCATATTAAGCCGCAGAGACTCCAGGACGTCCAGAACAAAGTGATGTGCTTCGCCGCTGCTGATGTGCCATTTCATATGCAAGCTTACGGGCAGGCTGTGATTTTCCTGGAAAGATGCTCAGTGCTGGCTGCAGTTTGGGGCTCCCTCCCGCTCCCCGACTCCCCTCCCCCCATTTAAGTGTACCATAACGGACTAATTCATTACAGCATTTGAATACAGAAGGTGGTCTTTGGAGCTGCAAGAGACATTGTTTACAAAACACTAGCACCATAGCTCAGCAGTGAAAGTGGGCCTATTACTGGCACAAGGGAATAAGCTACCAGTCGCCAAATCGCACTATTTGTCTTGCATAGTGTGGGTCATTTTTATATTTTTGTTGTGAAACTGCATAGTCATGCGCCGTCAATTTCAGAGTTCTGTCAACAGTTATAAAGTAGTCATTTTCTTCAAGCATGCCTACTGTTTTTGTGCTCACTCATTTCAGGTGGACCTGAAATGCAATGTCAATTGTCATCAATGGGAATGGAAGTCAGTGTGGTCATTGTAGGCAGTTCCTCCCACTTATGTGTCATTCAGTGGCACTGAAGCTAGAAAATATGAATTCTGTAGATGTGTAAGGAGAATTCAAGTTATTTTATATCAATGCACGAAATGTACTTGGAAAAATATAATGTTTGTTAGTTTGCTGGTGTCCAAAAAATATTTAATGCTTCCTAAAAGAACATTAGAAGAAAACTGACAAAGAGCTGTCAGGGCTCCTCACCTCTGTCAAACAGTCTCAGTCGAAGTGAAATCATCTGCATATCCACCCACCCTGCCACTGGCGAGAGGAACACTAACACTGCCCTCGCCTCTACTGTTGCCTTTGAGCCAAGCAGTGCTGACCCAGCCTTGTTAAGCCTTTATGAGGAAATCAGATACTTGTCCTTCAGATACGTGTTCTTGTCCATTCAGCCCTACTACTCTTCGAGGGCCGATTGGCTCTCTTTGCGCATATGGCTCCCATTCAACACAGCAGGTTGATTGCAAGTTCTGTGCCCGGCAGTAGATTTTTGATTTGCCCATTCTCCCTTAAACGCTCTAAGAACCGTTGAGTGTGAAGTATAGCCCATTTGTACCTTTTGTTGGGGGGGGGTGAGCAATGGAGAGACGTTCTTCAGATGTGAGTGTGTTTTGATATTTCTCATAATGGCAGGCAGCCGCTCTTGTGGTTGTGCTCGTGAGGTTGAATAAGCACCCGCCGCCAGTGCGTTATGGATTGATTGATGGGTTCAGTCGGAGCAGTGTGCCAGAATGTGCCGCAGTGGAGCGAAGGATCGGAACTTCAGTTCTTTGTCTTTCTTCCATTACTAAGTTCTGCCCTGAGTTATTTTAGCTGTTGGCGTCCAAAGGATACAGGTTCTTTTGTCATCACTTGTCACTTTTTGCCATCGGTAATGATTAGTGCTTTTCCTTCAATTTGCTTAGTGCTAAGTAGATCTCCAAATGGACTTTTGCTTAGTGCTAAGTAGATCTCCAAATGGACTTTTGCTTAGTGCTAAGTAGATCTCCAAATGGACTTTTGCTTAGTGCTAAGTAGATCTCCAAATGGACTTTTGCTTGTCTTTTTCCCATTTTGGTTAAGTTTTGTTTTTCTTTCATTCGGTCCTTGTTTTAGTAATTTTTACCAATTGTAGCTGAGACCACGTTTGAGGTCTTACAGGTCTGTGTGTCTGTGTGTCTGTGTGTCTGTGTGTCTGTGTGTCTGTGTGTCTGTGTGTCTGTGTGTGTGTGTGTGTGTGCGCGTGCGCGTGTGTGCGCACGCTTGTTTTTGTCAGCGTGTGTCTGTGTGTGTGTGTTCAAGTGTGTGTGTCTACATTCTTACAAGTGATATTTTAGTTTTAGTGTTGGCATGAATGTGTTCTTTGGCTGTATGTAAGTGCTGCACATATCACATTTGTGTGCTTGTGTGTGTGTGTGTTATGTCCTCAGACGGTGTCTCTCGCGCTGCATCGGCGCTCTTCAATGAGCTGCGTAACGCCGTGTTTGGCAAGGTGGCACAAAGCTCAATCCGCCGCATCGCCCGGAACGTCTTCCTCCACCTGCACAACCTGGACCTGGGCTTTCACCTGAGTCGCCAGACGGGGGCACTGTCCAAGGCCATTGACCGTGGCACACGGGGCATCAGCTTCGTGCTTAGCGCTCTTGTCTTCAACCTCGGACCCACTACCTTTGAGATGGCACTGGTCAGCGCAATCCTGGTAAGTCATTTCATGTGTCTGTGTCTCCTGTTTCATATTGATTCGTACAGTTATTACACAGAACACTGGTTCTCTGTTATAAACCAGTTATGAGATTTCCTGCTTTTCTTTAGGCATCAAACGGTCCCAAAGCTGACTTGTATAAGCACACGTCAGTGCTAAAGCCACACTCATAAAGTCTGTCCCAGTCAAACCTGTTTTTATTTATTTATTTATTTTTGATCATGCTTGATCAAGGCAGGCTGCAGCCAGTGTGTTCTGATGTAGAGTCGGCACACACGACTGCCCCTCATGGCTTACTGTAATTCACAGAAGACCTCAGTGTTCAGGAAATGGCCACCACTTCTAAGTAACAAGTAATAGACTAGGGGTCACTGCATATCACAAAGCACAGGACAGTGTGTTGGTAAACAGTGTGAAACTTCAAGACTTGTCCTGACATGACCCGAGCTCAAATGCACACCACAGCTATGTTGTAACTGTTATACAACAGGAACAGTGCAAAAATATGATGAGGTGACACACACATACACACACACACACACACACACACACACACACACACACACACACACACACACACACACACACAGACGTACACACAAATAGAGGGGCTGTTTAGGGTGATGTCATAAAGAAGAATAAGAAAAGTAATGGCTAACATCAGGTTCGGGCAAACCATAATAAAGGCAGCCATGTGTCAGTATGTCCAGTTGATGAGAGAGAAAGGAGTGTGTGTACACATTTTTGTATGTGATGTACCACTATAAAAAAGGGAATTATTTACGCTTTGCATAGCCTACTTTTAATATTGCAGTTGTACTAGAAGAAGACCTGAATTGTGTGATGTGAGACCAAATTCTATAGCATTTACTGTTATTCATTTAACTGACGCTCTCATACAGAGTGAGTTAAAAATGAGCCCCATGCGTTTGCAAACCACTTTGTTAACGATATTCATTATCAACGTTGGGTGCAGATGATCTTCAGCTAAATAAAGTAGATAAACTCGTTCTCGCATTCTGCGAGATAATATATCTTTTGTGTGTGTGTGTGTGTGTGTGTGTGTGTGTGTGTGTGTGTGTGTGAGTGTGTGAGTGTGTGAGTGTTCTGTTTCCTGTGTCATTACATGTTTTTTTTCATCCACCAGCACTGTGTGTAATGAACATGAGTGAGGTCGTTATGTCATCGGCCCTAACGAGGCTTGACTTCATGTGCAGCTCCTGTGGTAAAAACGTTAGCAGAAATGACTCTCATACTTGTCCAGTTTGCAACACTTGATTCTGAATACTGGGAAGAGAGGAGGTATAGATAAGTTTATTTAGTATGCATAAGTATGATATGATAAGTATGGATAAGTATGATATCATGTATGGATTAGTTAAGCGCTTTGGGAATTTCATCATGGGTCAGGATATGGAAAACTGATGACAGTGCAGCAGTGCTCTGTTTGGGATATTGGTAAACAACATTGGAAAGCACACCTCAGTAATACAAATATGGTTGGAATGCCACACATATCTTAATTAGAATATGGTTCGTTCCGAATATGACCTTATTTGGGATAAGGTAATCAGAATATGGTCATATTCCAATTAATATCGGAATTAATGTCCATGTAAATGTACTCAATGTCCATGTAAATGTCTACATCTCCTCCTTGGCCCTCAAGACGTTGTTATTGGGAGTGCAATATTCTAGGAATTGATTTTTTTTTTTAAATCATCAGGGGGACGGGGGGCGGGGATGGATATGTGGGTACCCTTTCCTTCAGCTCTCCTGCTGTGTTTGTGGCTCTCTGTCGATCTGCCTGTGTGGAGGGTCCCTGTTGTGATGAAGAGTGTGTTTGCCCTTCTTTCTGTTGCAGTATTACAAGTGTGGAGGCCAGTTTGCTGCAGTGACCCTGGGCACCCTTTCAGCATACACTGCATTCACCATCGCTGTTACACAATGGAGGTAAAAGCACTCACTTTTTTCTGGCGTCTAAACATAGACATAAAATAAGATCATTCATAATACAGTAAAAAAAAAAAATAGAAAATTTCACAAATTTCTTTGCACACACGTACACACTCGTACACCTCATAGACCATGGTGGAGATCTTGGCATTGGTATTGTTTAAAAAAAAAAAAAAGTCATGTTTGGCTTATAGCTATAGATTTGGTTTGTAGAGGTGGAACCTTGAGTATCTCTCCTTCCATGTGTCTGATGCTGAAAGGCTAGTGACTGTTGTTGGTTTGGTTTCGGAAAAGGACGTGACGTGTGTGACATCGGCCTTTTCTTTCTTTTTTTTTTTCCAGGACGCGTTTCAGGATCGAGATGAATCAAGCAGACAACGAGGCCGGAAATGCTGCCATCGACTCACTGCTCAACTATGAGACAGTGAAGGTGAGGCCTCTCTCACCCCCTCTCACATATCTCATTTCACTGTCATCCCTCCTTGCTACACACACACACACCCACCCCAGTAATATCTATTCTGCCACTGATGTCACTTTTAATTGCCTTTCAAAGAGAATGAAGGGAGGATGTGGGTTGTTCCTGGCCTCCATCTCTCCCTGCCAATCTCTTCATATTTTTCTTTGTCTCTTTTTTTTCCGCCCTCCATCCATCTTTCTCTGTCTCTTTCTCCCCCCTTTAGTCTCCTTTATGACTCTTCATGGCCAAAGGCCTGTAATTGAGGATGAACTCAGGCTGAATCAGTGTGTTCAGCATTTACACTGATTTATGAAAGACGGAGCCATTTGCTCCATGTCCTCGGTGCCAACCAAGGGGCTGGGCGTCCGCCCATTGTGCGGCCTCTTGTTCTGGCTCCTTAAGCAGCGGTAATTTGGGTGGATGTCTGTCCTTGTCTCACATTCGCCCGCCTGCTCTTTTCTCTCGTCTTAGCACTCAACCTATTTTCTCCTTCCGTTGCTTCTGATTTCATTTTTCCCTTTTAAAAAAAAAAAAAAAAAAAAAAAATCCTCCCCCTCGTTTATTTGTTTCTTCAGCCCAGATATGCTCTTTATTTTTGTGTGTGTGTATGTGTGTGTGTGCGTGTGTGTGTGTCAACGATGTCAGTGCGACTGAATTTAGTATCACTGTAAGATAGGGTGCATACATAATTAGGTCTCCACCCACTCAAAATCCGTTCCACTTTCACACAAGCTTCCATGCAACCTGATTGTTCTCTCTCTCTCTTGCTCTCTCTCTCTCTCTCTCCCTCCCTCCCTCCCTCCCCACCAACACACACCCCTTCCCCCTCTTCCTCCCTCTGCTCTCTCCTTCATCACTCTTTCTCTCTCTTTTCCTTTCTCTTGTCACTGCAACCCCTCTTGTAGTCGATCCCCATCTCTGTCTATCTGTAGTTCTTTTTTGGCTTCTCTGTTGCTCTCTTGTCTTTTCCCTTGCTCTGCCTCCCCCCTCATCTCACTGAATGTTCTGTAGCTCCTGTGGCTTTTATCGTATGTTAATCGGTAAACGTGTAATTCCTGGCGCTCATCAGTGCTCGTTTATGACATCCCGTTCTCTTTCTCCCTCTCTCCCTCTTTCTCCCCCTCTCTCTCTCTCTCTCTCTCTCTCTCTCCCTCTCCCTCCCTCCCTCTCTCCCTCTTTCTCTTTCCTTGCTGTGGCAGCCGCTGCTTCACACACACTTTATCCTTTGCGCCTATCATGCCTAATTGGCCCACGGTGCTTGATAAGTTTGGTTGCACTCGTGTGTTTGTGTGTGTGTCCCATGAATAAAATATGCAGTTGTTGTTGAAGTTGCAGTTGGGGGTAAGGGTGTGTGTGTGTGTGTGTGTGTGTGGTGTGTGTGGTGTGTGTGTGTGTGTGTGTGTGTGTGTGTGTGTGGTGTGAGAGAGAGAGAAAGGCGTGGTGGTGGTGTTTGATCCCTGCCACAACAAATGGGGATCCTAACTCAGGGCAGCTAATGAGTCAAGATATATATGACGGGGGGAAAAAAGAGTCTAAACATGATGCTGGCTGGCATTATCGTACCACAATGATAAGCTGTAGCAATTTTCTGTCTCCTTTTTTCGATCTCTGTGTTTGTTTGTTTCTTTATTTCTCTCTCTCTCAATTCGTTTTTTTACTTCCCTCTTTCTTTTCTCCTTTGCTGTTTCTTTTGAGGCGGTGTCTCTTCCTCTCCTGTCTGCTGGAGGAGATGGATGGAGATGCTGTGGCTTTGATAAAATGGAGGCTTTTACTGAAACTTGATGCAACACTGCTCCAGCTGATGTTCATCAAGTCTGGAGAAAATAAGTAAATTTAGCTGTGATTTAACTGTTTTTTTTTTTGTGTGTGTTTTTTTCCTCGACAAGCTTGGTTAAACAATAGCTCAATACATAGTTGTTTTTTTTGTGTGTGAGTGTGTATTTTTATTTGTGTGTGTGTTTGTGTTTGTGTGTGTGTTTGAGTGTGTATTTTATATGTGTGAGTGTGTGTGTTTTTATGCGTATGTGTGTGAGTGTGTATTTTATGTGTGTGTGTGTGTTTGTGATTAAGTGTGTGTGTGTTTCTGTACAGTTTAAACTCCACCTTCCACCATGTTTTTTTTTTCCACACGCGAGATGCAGTTGTCACAACGCAGTGATATTGTTACCATAGCAAGATGACAAATTACTATCATGATAAGGATTTCTCTCCCATAAATCATGGATAGTACAGCATGAAGCACCCCTCGCTTGTTAGCGTTTGGGCACCCCAGACTCTCACAGCAGTGCATTAGAGGGTCAGTGGTCTAGGTCAGAGTCTGATATTCACAGTCTGAGAATGGGCATCTTTGATGTACCATGTTTGACCATGAGTAGAATAAAAAGTGGGTAGTGAAAGAACTACTAGAAAATTTCAGTGTCAAAATCGGAGGTGCACTGGAGTGACCCAAAGGTTTTTCATCACGCTAGACAGATTTTTGGATTCACATGCACCTCGGTTGTTTGCAGTCTTCAGCTCTTCAAAATGTATCTGTTTGGCTATCTGCAGACTGCATGTAGACAAACCCCAAGCGTTCTACTTAAAAAAATAAGCCCAACTATGTATCTGTGGTGTTTGCAACTGTCCATATGAGTGTCTGCAACAAGCCTAGACAAGGCCTCACCCTAGGGCTACACCATTGCACCGGATATGTTAAGGGATCGTTAAAGTCAGAGTTGATTCTGCGGTAACAATTAGCATCCACTATAATCAATGGAACTGCACCATCTGGCTAAACCAGATGTGGAAGCGCAATGATCATTCTAAAAAATATCAGACTAGCCTGTGTTTTTCTTTCCTCTGTGGGATATTTTTTTTTTTTTTTTGAGTGTGATTTGTAGGTTTTTGCAGCATATAGCTTTAGCAATCTTGATCATTCATTCATTCATTAACGACTTTCTTTTTTTAATAGGCTGTAAAAATACGTGTAGGCAAAGCCAGGAAAAAAGTGTCTGAGCATATGATGTGAAGTTTATATGGACTGAATATGTGTGATGTATTCAAAGGAACCACTGATGCCAGACAACCCATACTCACATAGTCGTCATTTTGGCCAAGTGTTTTTGTCAGTATCTCCTACTGTCTCTTACTAACTCCATCTCAGACAGCGTCCTCGTCCCAGCTACTGAGGACTTTGTCTCCTTAGTCCCAGACATGAGATTGCACAGGGCTTACTTGACTTAGGTGATGGCTGCTGAGCCAGCCATTATTGATGTTTTATCCACCTTTTGTCCATTTGGCTTGCGTCTGTCGTGGCTCAGCCCGAGATGGAAGGGGCCTCAACGCAAGCTTTTGTTGATTCCACCCCTGGAAAGGTCACCCTAACACTCTTCAAAAATGTATGCCATTCACTGCAGAACACAGACACATGCACTTGCGTACAGGTACACACACACACACACACACACACAGACTCAAAGCTTTTAAACCAGCAGTGCTCTCAGCCCAAGGTGTCTCTTTTTTTTCTTGTTTTGTCTTATCCACAGTAATCCATTCCATCCAGTCCTATTTTAGAACTGTCAAAAAAAAACACCTCTATACTTTTTTGTTTTCTTTCCAACCAGTACTTCAACAATGAGAAGTACGAGGCGGACAGGTACGACAGTTACCTGAAGGTGTACGAGTCGGCCTCACTCAAGACAACATCTACCCTGGCCATGCTCAACTTCGGCCAGAGCGCCATCTTCAGCGTTGGGCTCACCGCCATTATGGTGCTTGCCAGCCAGGGCATCATGGCAGGTAGGATGGGGCTGCTTGTGTTGTTATGATGGGGGGTCTCTCTCTCTCTTTCTCTCCCCCCCTCTCTCTGTCTTTCTCTCTCTCTCTCTCTCTCTCTCTCTCTCTCTCTCTCTCTCTCTCTCTCTCTCTCTTTTTCTTTCTCCCCCTTCCCGCCCCCCCCTCTCTCTATTGTACCTTTAGCAATAGTTGCACTTCTGTTAGTGGCTTAGTGGGCTTTTCAGAATGTTGAGTCATGCATCAGAGATTGCTTTGGTAGCATCAGTGACCTTCTCTCAGAATAGAATAGAATTAAAAAAAAAAAAAAAATACATGTATTGGTTATGGGGGTCCTTAAACACACACATTCTACTGGATAGTACTACCAGACAGGAATCCGGAAAATAGTGACACTTTTTGACAAGATTGGAGAATAGAAAGCATCTGGTTACAAAAATGCACCTTGCAAAGGTAGAGGACATGTCTGTGCATATGATGTGAAGTTTAGTATAGACTGAATATGTGTGATGTATTCAAAGGAACCACTGATGCCAGACAATCCATACAAATATTTGTTTTTTTCTTTCCTGCCTTCCTCTTCAAATTCATCACACACTAGGCCAGCTGCCATCCATCAGTCACTGCGGAGCGCTTGTTGATAATCTGTCAGATTAGGTTTTGAGGTTTGCTAGCCACACATGTTTACATTATTGAACCTTTGTTGTTTTGTTTGGGCAATTCAGTAATTCAGTTAGTGCTTCGCTAGCTCTCTGAATAGCAATAGTATGTTCAGCCTATGTCTCACCAAGGCTAGTCTACCACACAATCAAACCTCAGAGCCAGGGACCCATACCCATTTCGTTAACACACCTTCAGTATGACCATATGCCAATCAAGTAAGTTCATGGACAACAAAAACATACTGCATATATTTACCGATCTCCAAAAATTTCTGCATAGTAGGCCTATTCTGTTAAAAAGAGCATTTTTTGAAGATGTATCCAAGTGGCTGATGGTTGTATCCAGTGTGATTTGCAATGCAGTGTAAATATCCATTGTCATCATTAGTGTGTGATGTGATGTCTACTCCCTCCTTAAAACCCTGACCTTGAAGTTGCTCAGACTGTGTGCTGTGCTGTCAGCACGACGGACTCTCTCTCTCTCTCTCCCTCTCTCTTTCTCTCTCTGTCCTCTACGTGCTCATTGGAATACACCTTGTGAATAGCCGCTGAAGCCTCTGGCCTTGGTGTGTCTCCAGGTCCTTGTCTCCCTCTCTCTCGGCAGCTCTCTGCGCTAGCGGACTTGCGTAATGAAAGCACACAATGTCACATGTCTTGCCACAACTTCTGAAGAAACACACGGGGGGGGGGCAGGTTGATGATGTTTGTGTCAGATTTGTAGTTCGTGTAGTGTGGTTTGTGTCAGATTTTTTTTCTGCCTCGAGGAGCTGATTGCATTATCAACTTTTGTTTCGTGCAGCAGTTAAGTAGTTAAATGAACATTGCAACTTCTAATTTGCTAATTAGCAGAGTCTGGCCCAGAGCTGAAGTAGTGTAGAAGAGTTTTTCCTGGAGTTCTTTCAAGCTGGCAGAAGGTGTTTATGCCGAGTCTGATGCTGGCACGAGCCGAGGTGTAAGAGAGTGTACAAGAGTGTATGTGACTGAGGTCACTGAATATGTTGTTTGTAAAATTGATGCTGTTGACCTGACGTGTGTGTGTGTGTGTGTGTGTGTGTTTGTGCGTGTGTGTGTGTGTGTGTGTGTGGGGCACAGGAACGATGACTGTGGGAGATTTGGTGATGGTGAATGGCTTGCTGTTCCAGCTGTCTCTGCCACTGAACTTCCTGGGTACAGTGTACAGGGAGACGCGTCAGGCTCTCATCGACATGAACACCCTCTTCACACTGCTTAGTGTCGACACCAAGATCAAGGTGAGGGAGCACATGCATATCACACACACATCCACACATATGCACACACATATGCCCATATATATATATGTATATCTATTGGCTTAGATCTGAAAGAAAGGTGGTTGTTAATTATAGCATATGCAGTTTAAAATGGTTTTCACTGATATAAAAAGGTTGTTGCCCCGCATTAAAAATTGCACTTTATGTGTTTGTTCTATTGTCAATTGTCAGACAAATAACTGACTATGAGAGGGGTGGCACTAAAATTGTTACACACTAATTAGCTTAAAGGAGTAACACGACTAATTAGAAAAACACACCTTACAAAGGTAGAGGACATGTCTGTGCATATGATGTGAAATTTATATAGACTGAATATGTGTGATGTATTCAAAGGAACCACTGATGCCAGACAATCCATACTCACATAGTTAGACTTGTTTTGTTTTGTTTTGTTTGTGTCTTTCAAGCTTTTGAAAAGGCCAAAAAAAAGTTATCCAGCAGTCAGTGTTGGGCAGAGGCGTCCGGAATTCCAACCCGGAATTTTGGGGCTACAAGCTTTCTTGCCAGGTTCCTTAACCTCCGTGTTACTGTAGCCCACACCATTTTCACAGTAGTGGTGGTGGTGGTGGTGGTGGTACCATTCCCACACCACACAGCTTAAAGCGGTCCCTGGCTAGTAAGACATGTTAGCCTTATAAAATTGACGTTGTTTACAAAAACGTGATTTAAAAATTGTTTAGAAAATCCTTTCACTCGTAAGCTGTTTCTGCACATAGACACATCAATATCAACCAGGTGTCACTTTTTACCCAGAAAGCACTGAGACATAAATGCAGTGGGAGCTTACAAGCGCTGCAAATGAAGGGATTTTTAAAAAGCTCGTTCTTGCTCCCTATGGCTTGTTTCCTACATGGAAACACCTCAAAGATCCAAATGCACTGCATATTGTCCCTGTGAACATTCATTCGTAGCACTGATATGTCTATCTAGTGTGCTTTTGTATAAACACAGCTCACCATGTTGTTACAAGATTATCTTTCCAACTGCTTCTAAGTGCCATTATTGGCAAATGATTTGATGGGATTGATGTTGTCAGATGATGGTCTAATCTTGGTAGTATATTTACGGAACATGTAGACCTATATTACAGGTACCTCAAGCTGTTGCTGTTTTGTTTCTGTTTAACAACTCTTACGTATGGCAGCAGCAGTCATTGGCCTTAGCTAATATTTGTGGTTCAATATGTATCCATCGGCCAGTTTGCTTTGGTCACTGATGTGAAATGATGGTCACATTGTGTTTGACTGTTTCGAGTGAATTAACTGAGGGATTCAATGGAACTGTAGTTTTGAGATCTATGGTGATCTTGATGGTGGGGGGAAAAAAAAGCCTTTTAGATGCTTTGTGTGTGTGTGTGTGTGTGTGTGTGTGTGTGTGTGTGTGTGTGTGTGTGTGTGTGTGTGTGTGTTGTGTGTTGTGTGTTATATTAGTGTTATATTATGTTATCCCTGACAGAGAACCTAAACTAGCCCTTCAGACTACATCTAAATGAAATGTCTATTAGTCAGATAAGAGCGAAGAGAGTGACAACAGCCTACAACTCTGATTCAGAGGCTCTCTGCGTGGTCTGTTCATATGTCCTCTCCCCTGGCTGTGTTGAACAAAAGCAAATTTCATTAAACACACATCCAAGTTGACCCTATTGAATAATTCACAGGCTCTTTTCAGTGCTGGCCGGCAGTCACCTGTGGGTGGACGCGTGCGATAAAAGCTCACCCTGTGTATTGTGTCACTCTCACCAGTGCCATGTGCTCGGCTCCGCAACGCGTCCTCATGAATGTTATTTTTCAGTTTTTAAGCGAGAGTGATAGTGGTCTGAACCTGAGGTTAGAACTGGATGTGGCCCCTTTGTGTGTGTGTGTGTGGTGTGTGTGTGTGTGTGTGTGTGTGTGTGGTGTGTGTGTGTGTGTGTGTGACACTGTTTTTTTTTTTTTTTTTATGGGGGGATGGTGGGGCTGATGAAACTCATTCTTAATTTGTCTAATTTAGTATGCGACCAGTAATTACACAGAATTACTGAATGTGTCTGATTGTTCACGGGCTTTCGTAATGGTCTCCATTGTCTCGCTCGGCAAGGCGCACGGGCACATCAAGCCATTACTGGCCAACTCGTTTCACTGTTTCTTCCTCTTTTTTTCCCTCACCCCATTTTTCCATTCGATAATGTAGATGTCAAAATGAGAGGAAACTGCTGTAATGATGGCTGGAGAAATGTCCATCTGCTTTGTGTCCATGTGCACACGTGTGTATGTGCTTGCATGTGTTCAGATTTGCGAGTTCTTTGTGGATTTTTCATACAAACCACACACAGTGCAAAAGAGAAGACCGTTTTACGGTTTTGAACAATCTGAGGACCAATTTCTCCAACCACTCGTGGTGCTGAAATTTATTTTGTTGAGTTTCTTCTGCCTGTTTGCGGCTTTATTTAGAGGGTTATTTATTTATTCGTTTATATACCTTAGACCACGTGTGACCAAAATGCTTTTGTAGTGAATGTAGAAGGAAACATTATTGCATTTGCAGCATGTTAATACAGAAGTCATGTGCGGCTAAATGCTAAGCTAGCATCTACCAAACATAACTAAGAAACGTACGTCATGTCTTGTTGACTACAGTTGTATAGTTGCTGATCAACTGATGAAGATGACATTGGTATATTGTTACACATTTGAATTGTTAAGTGCACCATAAACAATCTCTCATCAGTCAGGCCCAATAAAAATGATATATTATGGTTTAAATGGGAATGAACAGCATATATAGAAGTATATATGGAAGTCAGAATGTTTTTCATTTTATAAAAAATCTGTGTGTGTCTTTTGTGTGGTGTTTTAGCTGCGTTTTTCTTTCTGTCAAAGATTGGTGTGTTTGTTTCAGCTGTTGGCTGTGGGCAAAGCCCCTGATATTACCATTGTGGCTCGACACTGGGACTCAGTGCACAGTGTCAGCACAAGAACAAGATACCAGCTCAGAGTGTGATCCCATGTGTACAGGGTCTCCAATAAAAAAACATCACCTCTCTCTCTTCCTTACCCTGTCTGTTCCTGTGTCTTTATGTGTGTGTGTGTGTGTGTGTGCGTGTGTGTCTCAGGAGAAAGACTTGGCGCCCCCACTGCTGGTCACTCCCCAGGAAGCCACCATCAGGTTTGAGGATGTCTACTTTGAGTACATGGAGGGACAAAGGGTCCTTAACGGGGTGTCCTTTGAAGTGCCTGCGGGGAAGAAGGTGGCCATTGTTGGAGGCAGTGGCTCAGGGTGAGTGTCCAGCACCCGTGCCGTGTTTGTTTTGGCCGTTTGCCAGGCTTTGTCTTCTGCTGCTTCAGATGTGTTTGTTGTTGAATTTCATCTGTCTTTTTCAGAGCCTTAATAGAGAACAATGGTAATGTGATTGCTAGTGGGAGACTATATCTCAGAAAAAAGCTGAATAATCTTTGTAATGATGTACGTTTGTCTGTCTTGTGTCTATTCACCTGCATTTCTGTGTGACATAATGGTGTGTGCGTGTGAGTGTGAGTGAGTGAGAATATTTGTAAGTCCTGCTCTTGAGCCTGATGTGTGTGTTTGTGTTCTTGGCTGTCCTGGATACAGGAAGAGTACAATTGTGAGGCTACTGTTCCGATTCTATGAGCCACAGCAGGGCAACATCTACATCGCCGGGCAGAACATCCGAGATGTGAGCCTCGACAGCCTGAGGAAGGCTGTGGGTGTGGTACCTCAGGTCGGAAATGCACGCGCACTCACTCACTCACTCACTCACTCACTCACTCACTCACTCACTCACTCACTCACTCACTCACTCACTCACTCACTCACTCACTCACTCACTCACTCACTCACTCACTCACTCCTCACTCACTCACTCACTCACTCACTCACTCACTCACTCACTCACTCACTCACTCACTCACTCACTCTGTCTCTCTTTCTCTCTCTATCTCTCTCTCAAGTACTCAGTCTTTCAAATGTTCTGTCTTGCCCTCGCTCTCTCGTGTTCTTTGTTTTTCTCTGCCACACAAACTCTTTTACTCACACTCCTTCTCTCCGAGTTCCATCCTATCTTTTTCACTCTCACTCTCTTGTGCTTTATTTCTCATCTTCGTCCTGTCATCTTTGTCTGTTAAGATCCACTGTGATTATTAGGAAAAAAAAAGAAAAGAAAAGAAAAACACTGAAAGATTCTCTGTAGTTGTTGTGGAAACAACCAGAAAAAAAAATCACCTTTCTCAAGTCAAGTGAGGATGCATTCATATCCTGTTGTTAGCCTCAGTCAGTGCACAAAGTGTAAAGCTCTTTCTTGCACTTTGTTATGGTGACATCTGCAAGTATTGCAGAACTGAATATTCATGGGCAGTGAATTTGCCGTAAGCTGAGCTGGAATAAAAGGCTTTCTTCTGCACACCAGCTTTGAGAAATAAAACACTGGAGATGCCACAGCGCCAGCCAGGAGTGTAAACAGATGGGTCACATGGATCACATGCAAAAACAAACTTGTTTGTTTAGGCGTTAAGTTTTTGTTTGTTTATGCATTTATGGATTTTTGTTTGGCCTTTTGTCTTTGCCCGCAGGATGCAGTTCTGTTCCACAACACAATATTCTACAACTTGCAGTACGGAAACATCCACGCGACAACGGAGGACGTGCACGGGGTGGCCAGGCTAGCGGGTATCCACGATGCCATCCTCAGGATGCCCAATGGCTACGAGACGCAGGTTGGCGAGAGGGGTCTCAAGCTCTCAGGTGCGCGCCTATCTCTTCAGTCAACATGAGTTACAATCGAAATATCAACCACTGAAATGCATTGGCCTCTTGAAAGTAACACTATCGAGTTTGTGGAGTCAAACGAGTGGACTGCTAGCTAAAAGACACACACAACCTTCCAAACATTTACCCAAGTCTTATTGACACTGCTAGAAGATGCTAATTGGGGTTTGATAAGTAAAGGTTTGTAAAGGTAAGTAAAGGTCTGTAAAGGTTTCCTGTGATTTTCCTGTGATCCTGGATGGCTGGTGGGAACCATTCACCATCCACCCTTCATATGACTCTACGCCATCCAAATTCATTTGCACTGGAGGTGGTACCAAAACTGATTGTGTGATAAACGGATATCTCAAATAGTGATGAATAGTTACATAGCATTGCTAAGTGACTGGATATATTGCTTACTGGATATCATGTAGTGCGATTATAATTTCCTGGTGTTAAATATGACTGCATTGGTGATTTCATTGGTTGCTTTCCCCAGCATAGAGGGTGCAGGCTTGTGATTGCTCGATATCTCTTGCTTCTGAGATTAATGTATGTGCTGATTGGTTGTCTTTCAGGGGGAGAGAAGCAGAGGGTGGCCATTGCTCGTGCAATCCTGAAGAACCCACCCATTCTGTTGTACGATGAAGCCACATCTTCTCTGGACTCAATCACAGAGGAGGTTGGTCTGTCTGTCTCTGTCTGTCTGTCTGTGTCTGATATTCGGTTGTAAACGATTATTACAAACAAATAGCGAGTCGCGGCTCATCGTTTTAAAGGCAGTGTTAATGCGCATAGAGCTCCCTATTCCCCTCGTTCATTTCTTAGTGTACGACCCCCCAGACTTTTGGAAAGGGTCTGGCATGCGTTAGTGCATGCAGCTGTGTGTCGATGTAGCTGCCGCTGAGTCCTTTATATTCAGGTGGGTTTGCTCACCTTTTCCCAGAGCTCAGTTACTTTTATGAAGAGGAAGGCGGCTGTCAGTGTTATTGCAGAAGGTGTACTGTTTGCTCAATAACCACTTTTTGCATCTTAAAGGTGGACTTCATAAAAATCCTGTCAGTCACTCTAAAGTTTGCTTTTGCCCCCTCAACCCCACAACCCCCCGCCCCGACACAACACACCATTCGAGAGGCGCGGGAAAACTCTGCTTGTTTACACACGATTGCCCAGGTTCTGACCACCCACGGAGTTGCTTAAGACCAAGACAAACTTTCATTTCAAAAAAACGACTTTCCACCGTACTGTCTCATATGGGGGGGGGGATATTTCAGGAACTGCCAGTTCTGCTGTTCTGAGTTTTGTGCTCTGTGTCTTTCCAGAACATTCTCAGTTCTATGAAGGAGATGGTGAGGGACAGGACGTCTGTCTTTATTGCTCACAGACTGTCCACCATTGTGGATGCCGATGAGATTATTGTTCTTAATCAGGTAAAAGCAATGACCCAACCACCCCCACCACACAGGTTATGTTATTTTCATTTTTTAATTTTTTATTTATTTTTACAGGTTATTATTTTATTATTATTATTATTATCATTTATTTGAAACAGTAGATTGCATGTCCACATCTATTCTGTGTTTGTTCAAAAGGTTATTAAACATGAGCTAGATGTGTGTTGGTGTGGTGTGGCCTCCACTTCTGTTTTAGTGTGTGTGTGTGTGTGTGTGTGGTGTGTGTGGTGGTGGTGTGTGTGTGGTGTGTGTGTTGTGTTGTGTGTGTGTGTGTGTGTGTGGTGTGTGTGTGTGCGCGCGTTTGTGTGTGCGTGCGCGTGCGCATCAGACTGGGCCTTGATGTGAGGTTGTGTGGCGCAGACAGTGGTGCCCACTGGTAGGACTGTGCTGCTTGTTGCATCCCCTATTCCTTGCCTCTATGGCCAGCTGAATCTGAGTACAGCACAGGGCCACAGACCACTGATTGTGTGTGTGTGTGTGTGTGTGTGTGTGTGTGTGGTGTGTGTGTGTGTGTGTAGAGATTAATCAATTGAAAAGAGAGAGAGAGTGTGTCTCTCGTAAGGGAAAAAAGAGTCTGTGTGTGTGTGTGCGCGTGCGTGCGTGAGTGTGTGAGAGAGAGTGAGTGAGAGTGAATGAAAGAGCGGTGCTAAAAGTGTACTACAGAGTTAGGGGGAAGGCAGGAGGGGACTAATCGATGGTGTCCTTCATCCTGAGAATGAAATGGGCCTCAGGTTTTAGGATGAAGCCTCCTCATCCTCCCTTTGAGAAAGCACCTTTGTGTGTGTGTGTGTGTGTGTATGTGTGTGTGTGAGAGAGAGAGAGAGAGAGAGAGAGAGAAAATATGTGACTAAATGGCTTCTATCACATCCATTAGAGAGTGTTTGTTGTTTGTCTGTGTGTGTGTGTGTGTGTGTGTGTGTGTGTGTGTGTGTGTGTGTGTGTGTGTGTGTGTGTGTGTGTGTGTGTGTGGTGTGTGTGTGTGTGTGTGTGTGTGTGTGTGTGAGAGAGAGAGAGAGAAAGAGTGCACACACTCATTGATATTGTGTGGAGATTGAGCTTGTTAGAATAATGAGTGGA
>PYXC01002508.1:4092500-4107500 GCA_015244755.2 Tenualosa ilisha | reverse complement strand
ACATGCTGTAAGGTCATGCATGTCCGGACCCCCCCAGTTCGAACGAACGCACGCACACGCACGCACACATCCACACATCCACCCCATTTCCTTCACACTGCCTCTCTTGCAGCTTGAGCTGTGGTCTTGAGTGCACTTGTTTTTTCCCCTCTCGCAAATAGGATCTCTCAGGTCCCTGTGATGGGGTCGCTTGGAAAGCTAAAGCCTGGGCGGACCCCCTGCCTCCCGCCATTGTGGAGCCACCAAATAACTAAGCCTGCTTTGGCGCAACTCAAGCTGTTCCCATCCAATACCTGCTATGCCCTCTGAAAGCGCCTGGGGTAAGGCGTAATTCCATTTCCATGCTGACCTCATTCTGAAGCGCAAAAAAAGAAAAAGGAATGGAGAGGAATATTTCAGAAGGGCGGAAAAAAACCCCCCAAAAAACATAACATCTAGAGCAATGTCCTCGGGTGCCTGTTTTGAAACGCAGTTCAATGTTACAGGACTAATGAGAAGTTGCACAGGGCCTCAAGCTTTTGTGTTATTTTGAAAAGAAACAAGTAGCCTACTTCAGAGCCACTATGACCAGGGCTGACAGTCACAGCACACTCACTTGTCTTTTGTTTTGGCCCATTTGCGCAGAACCTGAAAAACTCACTAGTGACATAGCATAACCTGCACAATATTTGGAATCTCTGTTTACCTTCAGTGTTGGTAGTTGTGACCTGTGCGTTATGGCTTTTACGTCAAGGGAGTTGTTTTGGAGAGAGCTGTTTTTTTTTTTTTTTCCCCTTTTGAGGTTTGGGTTTTAGTACTAACATGGTGACTGGAGCAGGTCAGAAATGCAAACTTGACTAATGTGTTTGCTGTCTGTGTTAGTGTTCATTTTTTATGATGAAACATTTAACACAGGCAACATTTGCCATCACTTTGCATTGTTTGTGGGGATGAAGTATACCAGCCTCAGGTGTGTGTGTGTGTGTGTGTGTGTGGTGTGTGTGTGTGTGTGTGTGTGTGTGTGTGTGTGTGTGTGTGTGTGTGTGTGTGTGTGTGTGTGTGTGGTGTGTGTGTGTGTGTGTGTGTGTGTGTGTGTGTGTGTTTATGTGAGGCTTTCTGAGGCCTCACACTAATGAGCTCACAATGTCCAGTATGCTGTTAGACATACACGGGCATACAAAGGACTAATAATGCAGGAAGGAGGAGAGGTGGAGAAAGTGAACCTTACATAGTTTCAGAAGGGTGTTTACAGACCAGCGAGGTGCTTTCTTGTACAAGTAAACTTTACAGATATTTTTGAATTGGGTTCAAAACAAGCAAGCAAGCAATCACACACAGCATGCAAAGCAACCCAAATCACTTGTGCAAAAACTATTGTCCAATAAAGTCAATATTCTATCATTTCTTGAAATGCATTCTTGGTGTCAGAGGGCAAGCCTGTTTATGACGTGTAGAAACCAATATACCAAGTATACAGTCTCTGTAGTGTCTTGTGCACTTCACGCTACCTTAGAGTATTCGACCTGGAAGAAACCACATGTTCAAAGGGATTCAATCACAGTTGGCTCTTTTGCCTTTAGGCAGCTCTTCCGTTGTAGAAGCCACTGTGCATTTATAAGCCACTGTGCAGTTTATAGTGAAGCAGTGGGCCGACAAGTAGGAAGCAGAAAAAGATGCATTTGCTGATCCAAGATTTGTTGCGTGAAGTTCACATTAAATGACTATCACAATGACATACATACCAGTTCAAAACCAAAATATAGACAAAATAAAGGGACTGACTGGGCACATTATAACACCTATAGCAGGCATATATAGTTGGTTGCTAGACTGTTGCTGGTAAGTGCCTCCTCAGGCCACAGTCCTTTCAATGGCCTCAGGGCCGGAGGAAGAATACTCTGTTGTTTTTCTAGTAATAATAATAGGGAGAATAGGTTGAGACTGACTCGTGGTAAGCTTGGAGAGCGAAGCCAAAGTTTATGCTCGTCTACATACAATACCACGCCAGCCAGCCAGCCAGCCGGTGGGCTTTGTGACACTGGTTTGAATATGCATTCCGGCCTGTGAGGAAAACATGGATTCATCTGCATTGTGTGGGAGTGTAAATTTATGTTTGTAATTCCTATGTTCATTATCAATGCTTCCGGTCTGAAGAGGGAGGTGAATTTCGCTCTGAGAACCCACTGCTGTTCAGAATTCCATTCTACCTGTTTGGGTTGGTCTCACATCATTGGTATACCTGGCCATACTCACAATTTCTAGCTTGATAGGCTGTCTTCAAAAGCATGACCAGCTAAGTAGTTTGGCATGAACATATCATCCGAGCATGACGAGTTTATAAGCGGGTCATACAAGCATGATAAGCTGCTGGACCAACCAGCCAAGGCATCCCTCCTGGGGAAGAAAAGATATTGCTGATCTGATCTGACTCTAGCTGGTTTCTAGCCAGCCATTCTATCTTACACCAGCAGTGGCTGTTTTTATAGGCTGGTCACACTGGCATAACCATCTTAAGTTGATCACAGCAGCATGACCAACTTGAGCTGCCCATGAACAGATTCAGATTCAGGTTTGTGGAAATCTGTTGATGGGGATCTCTGCAATTTACAAATATGTTCCCCACTGATTCAGTGTCAAGAATCATTTGGCATAGACATATGCATACACACACACACACACACACACACACACACAGACACATACAGATACAGAGGTAAGCTTCATTTATGGTTTAAAGTAAGTGAGTTCTGCATGTCAAAATTCTGAAATGTTTATAGTATGGTATTTTGTTTCCAGTACAATCATTTTCAAATAGATGGGAACATTCTTGTTCAGTACTTGGGGCTGCCAAAGTAGGCCACGTACTTTGAGTGCACACAGAGTAGTCGTACCTTTCTCTTTACATAAGAATAGGGAACCACACACACACACATACACAGAGAGAGAGATTATGCCCACATAATACATATACTGTTATGTTTTGAGAATTTGAGAACTCGTAGGCAAACCTAAGACAGGGTTCAAATGATGTCTCAGAAGAGTACGGCTGAAAATTCATTTTTCTAGGCTGGCACGTGCGGCAGTATTGAAAGTCACGCTAAAATATCGCCTGAAATATGAACTAATCCACTGATACAGGCTATCTTACATCTCATGTCAGGTGCAAGAGGAAAAAATTTAACTCATGGCCACTGCTGTGGACCTACTCTTATTCCTCGGTGGGTCAGCTATTAAAACGATGTGGTTTTCATAGGTCCAGCATTGTAATAATTTATTTTTAATTAACACCCCATGTGAGACATCAGTGTTTGTGATGAAAACTAGAAAGATCATATATATAAATATAGCGAAAGTTTTTTTTATTATTATTATTATGTCCGGCCCCACGTCTGTCGGTTTCGTGCACTTTCATAGGTTGGTGAGAGCAAGACGGCGGAGGGGAGCTGCAAGTTAACGAGTGCGCCTGCGAGACTGCGCTACGAAGCGGGGGGAGCGAGAGAGAGGTCCAGCTGCAAAAAAACAGACATGCTGTAACAATGGCAGCATCAAGCACCTCATAGATGGCAACGAACACCGGGGGAGAGACGTGAAAATAGGAGAGGAATAGCAGACGCCATGAGTTCGCTGTAACGCTTGGACAGCCATTGCTCCCGGGTGTGTTATTGGAGTAGGAATTCGTGTTGTAATGAAAAATGGAGCGTCGGGGCGAAGAGAAGCGAGCTTCTGTCTCCATCACTGAGAGAAGAGGCGCGTCCACCTGCTAACACCGGAGGCCCGGGCTCGGGGTGAACCATGGGGAAGTGCCTGCATTGAGGAGGAGAAATAGACACGTTTATATCATTGTAACAGGCGAAGGACGGGGTTTTCTTGCAGGACTGGGGCACAAGAAATCGCTGTTTGCCTGCATTTACGCGCGGTAAGTGAGAATATCGCGTTCCCATGTCGCGTTTTAATAAGCGATAGCCTTACAAATATTTTCGGTATCGAACAACCCAGTTGATATTGCGGGCAATTTGTTGCCGTATATGTTATCTTTATTCAACCTAGAGAAGCTTTTTGAAACAGTGAAATAGGCTACTGTTTCAGTGGGACAGCTGTCGTGTTCAGCTCATGCAGCGTTAGGACACTTTTACCACCCTGTATAGATTAGCATAATTCAAATGCCGTCAAGTGTTGGGTAACGTTAGCTGATTCAGCTTTGTGTGTCTGATAGAAAGCAAAGCATGTTATCAAACATCACATGCATATTGGAAGGTGTTTACCGCAATGGTGACATTGTTTACTCATAACAGCACCGTTTACATGTGAAATATTCTGACAGCCGCTCATTGTTTCAGTTCGTCAGCAGCGCGTAAAACCTGTCAAATCTGGACCTATTTTGGGTATGCTGTGGGGTTTGGTGGTCGCTGACCATGGCTGAAGGCAACCGTTTGGGATTTCGTGGAAGTCGAAATGAATATTTATAGGATTCACGTAAAGATGGAAGGCACGGTCGGGCTCGCTCAATGGTGGTAGTGTCACATGGTTTGCATGCCATTGATCCCAATATCATAACTACCTGTAACTTCAGATCGCCTCTTCTATCGCGTCATCCTGAAATAGCCAAAAAAGGCCAACGAAAACTGCCACTGTCATGCACACGTTGTCATCTGTTCCGCTGCCTTGGTCTAACAGTGGCTGTAGCTGTCCTATCGTTGTATATATTTTCACAAGAATGGTTGGATGCTATCAGCCTCTCTAACACCCTCGGCAGGATTCCGCTGTTGTTGCTTGTTAGCGCTCTGATTTGTAGGTCGTAAGTGTTATTGGCCGCTGGTAACACCTAGCTAGATCCGCAGGAACAACTGATTTCCTACCATTTCTGATTAGACTTGGAGAATGAGGAGGCTCCCTCCTACACCACCAAAGCTGCCCCCCTTCCGCCCCAATCCCCCCTTGGCACAAACAACTGTCATCTGTCTCTCCACCCAATGCGTGCACAGAAATTCTCATGGTGGAGCTTTGAGTTGATGGAGTCTAACAAAGACCATGAAAGGGCCAAATTGAGTTGACATGCTGACGTGAAATTCATTATTCTCAGTGACGGCACAGTGTGGGAGAGTGTAGGTTCCATGTGAGTGTACGTGTGTCCATCCATCCCTCTGGGTGTCTGTGTGGATGATGCGCTCTAGAGGAAAGTGTCCGACTGGGTTTACTTGTATGATGACACACACACACACACACACACACACACACACACACTCTCTCTCTCACAGCCCCAGCCATCCAATCCTTTCCTCTCTGACTCACAAAGCACCCAGTGGGAATGTTCTGAATGAACCACAAGGCTAGACCCACACAGACACCACACACGCTACATAGCTCACTGCATCTTTGATAGTGGGGGCCATCGATGTAGATACCAGAGCAGAGTTAATTACCATTGGAAGACCAGGCCAGGCCTTGTGATGGTGTCAGTCTTGTTGTTGTTTTCCATTGCTGATGCCATCAGCAAACATGGCAATCAGACGAGGGAGGAAGGGAAAGGGTGTCAGTCACACTTTGCAGGAATCCTCGCTGCCATTCTCTGCCTGATGAACCTACTGTCACTATCTGCTCTCGTGAAGCATTTTTGGACACGGCACACCTCTTTGTGGTGGCATTAGATCAAGCATGGCCTTTCCAACCTCTTTGTCTGAGTCACTGGGGATTATATGGACTTTGGGGCCTCCTGCAGCGGTTTGTGTTTGCGTCCATCACCACCTTCCACAAATCAATCCCCTCTCTTAATTTGCATTGATCTATTTGCAAGGCCATTGACACAATGCGGCCCATGCAGGCTTTTATACAGCGGCTCTCCTATGACGAGGTTGGCGCAGAGACGCTACAATCAGCCAGAGGGAGGAGAGGACGGTCCTGCCCTGCTGAGACGCACACACGTCTAGTAAAGGCAGACTGTCTTCATCTGAAAGCTAAATGCATCCAGTTATTGTTTGGCTTGCATAGCAGTTATAATCAAACTAATGCTTGTGAAATAGATGTTTCATTGGGTATCAGACCTGTTAGAGAATGGGGGACCATTTCCAAGGTTGTGATGTGGTGCTGGAATGTGAATTAATATTGGCAGTATTGTTACCAGACATTGTCAAGTATGTTAAAGTATGCAGCAGGAATGCACTTATGAAAGTCTTATAACCCCTGTGACCCCCCCCCCCCCCAACCCACACACTGCATTTTGATCTCTTTCATGATTACTCTACTGTGGATTTGTAGACTCTCTCTCTCTTCCTCTCTTGGTCTCTCTCTCTCTTCTTCCCTGGCTCTTCCTATGTCCAATCTATGTTTCTTCTTTCTCTCTTACACCCACTATCTCGACTTTTAGTCGTATCTGTTCATTCTGTAGTCAACTCCACCTCCTCGTTTCTCCTCTCCTGTCTCTCTTCTGCTCTCTCTATCTTCCCCCCCCCCCCACTCTCTCTCTCTGCAATAGATGGGGAGGCTCAGTGGCTCAGGCTGTGGAGGCTTTTGGTGAGTGAGTGAGTGAGTGTGTGTAATTAAACAGTGAGGTAAGGTCCAGGGGAGATTGCTCAGCTCCTTGATTGCTTTTCATGGCCTGAGGGAGGGAGCTGTAGCGGTTCCTGGGGGATGGAAGAGAGAGAGAGAGAGAGAGAAAGAGAGAGTGAGAGACTAGATAGAGAGAGAGAGAAAGATGTAAGAGATGAGGTCGCTCAGCATATGCTTTGCCTTGCAGACGTACTCTGTCTCTATGGTCTATCACCCCTGAGCTGGAGTTAGTAGAAGCCATGCACACACACTATCCAGACACAGTGTACCTCATAGCCTCATTAGGTTCAGTCTTAGTATGGATTTAATTGTACTCACTCACAGAGATTCATTCCCTGAGTCAGAAATCCCTCCTGACAGTATGTGTGCTGAATCTAAAAATGAAAGTCATGCTCACACGGAATTGCATTTTACCTCCATTATAATTGTCAGCCTGTAAATATTAAAACAGAAAATCTTTACCGCAAGGCTGGAAGGCACTGAGACACCAGCGAGCTTCTGTGTTGTTGAAGCCCCTCTGACAGAAAAGCAGGAGGAGGGGGAGAGAGGGTTTCCTGTGGAACCTCCTCATTGGCTGATGGTCTCAGCCCCTGCTTGGTGATTGGTGCATTTAGCCGTGCCTCTTCGGAGGAGGTGGGTTTCAGGCTGCTCATACAAAAAGAAGGGGATGAGGGGAGTGAGGTTTGTGAGGGGAGGAGAGGACCTCAGCCTTTGGGAAACCCACGACTATCCAACAAGGCTAATCCAACAATGTCAGAATCTATACTCACATTTAACACCTGTGCCTCTAAGAAAGGAATTCAGTACTCCCATTTAGTGTGTAGATTTCAGGGAAAGAAAACCCCCCAGTGATGGATTCAGTGGACACTCTTAGTGTGCCGTGGAGATAATGTGCATCTTTTGCCAAAATGCTCTGTTCCACTAGCTAGTAGTCAATGTGTTGCTGGAGAGGGACTGTTGCAGCTAAAGATTAGCACAACAGCACTGCTACCTAAACATATGCAATGAAACCAGCTTGTCTTTGGAAGTCGGAAATCCAAAATAGTGTAGTCTGCTCATATGTAAATATTTGTTATTGTGTATGTACTATTTTTGGGGGCTTTTTGTACTGCTAGGTAGATGCCACTGGTAAACATACTCTGAATAGCTGTGCTATTTCACTGATACTTGGTCTTCTTACAAATGTCACTTGGAAACGATGCCATCTCCAGGTAGCTAAATGATCTCACTTGATGTGAAGTAGCGCTGGGGTTATTTTTTTCGTCCTGCAGACTTTACTGTGTACCTCTTCAGATGTCAAGGTGTGCTCCATGTGGGAAATAAAGACCCAAGAGGACCCTCTGATAGATAAAAGCAAATCTCTCTCGGTCACAGAAACCCAGCTCTCATTTCTAAGCATGTGTGCTTAAACACGGTCTTTATTAATTTTTCTCCACCTTGGTAGTGTGTTGCTGCCGTCATCTTCGACCTTTTGCAGGCCCTTGAAGTGCCTATGGTTTTAGAGATGGTTTCTGGCAGCCGGATTTTCTCTGCCCTTTCTGAACGAGTTGGTGAAGTGGGTGTGAGTGAGCCACGTCACGGTCCTGAAGTGGTCCTCCAGGCCTTTAGGTGGATGAGGTGCCTGGCCCTCTCCTCTATTCTCGTCTGTGTGTGTGTGTGTGTGTGTGTGTGTGTGTGTGTGAGTGTGAGGGGAGGTTGTAAATGTAAAAATGCTTGAGGCTGATAGGAGTATAGAAGTGCAAGCCTGGGAAACCTCCTTGATTCAACACCCGCCTCCCCCCACCTCTCATCTCTTACTTCAGTCACATGACTTGCCCGCTGGCCAATAATGAGGGCTGTGAGAGAGAGTTTTTTTGGCCGAGCAGCCTTGTGTGTGTGTGTGTGTGTTTGTGTGTGTGTGTGTGTGTGTGTATGTGAGTGTGTGTGTGTATGTGAATGTGTGTGTGTGTGTGTATGTGTGTGAATGTGTGTGTGTGTATGAGTGTACATGCACATGATACATCATTTACTGGCGCTTCCCTCTGGTATTTGTGATGTACCGGTAGTGTGGCAGGGTTATGTAATGTTACAACCATGACAAAATGATCCAATGGGTGTGTTTGTGATCTAGTAGCGGGGAGAAATGAATCTGATTGCATTTATGAGAAGCTGTATGCGCATGCCCATAGCAGACCACTTATTATGATGTTGAATAGCATACCCTTTCTTTCCATAATGAGACCTTGACTTCTGCAGCTCTGTCATTATGCCTGTATGGCTGATTCTATCACGTGACGGAAAAGAGCATTAAAGAAGGCTCTGTGTATTTGCACAGAGCTTGATTTCTTGGTTGGGCAGTGCTAGCACATAGATGTTAACACAGAGTTGCAAATGGATGCTAGTCCTAATGAAATTAGCAATTTATAACACAGAATTTAGCCCAAATGTCCATATGAGAATAGTATTGCCTTCCACACTGGTACGTTTCTCCGTTTGGTTTTGTGATTGGCCTGTGCTGTAGGAAATTCGTTCTGCACCTCACCCCCCTCACCCTCACCCCTCCTCTGGTGGGGACTCCAGTCGTCATCTAAACGTCAAGCGCTTTAGTGATTACACAAACAGGCATCCTTGGCCCCCCAAGTGCCTGCTGTGTCTCACCAGTTGCGTAATTTCCAAATGAGCTCATTTAAAACATGACACAGAAGCGAGAGCAATGGTGCAGGCTTGGGTGGGAGTGCAGTCAGTGTGCAGAGAAAGAGAGAGAGAAAAGGGGAAGGGTGGGATGGAAGGAGAGAGATGGAGAGAGAGAGGGAAGCGGAGAAATGGAGAAATAACAACATGCTGTTCGTTAGCAGGCTTTGAAAGGGAGGCGTTGAGATCTCAGGAGACACAGTCTGTCCAAATAGCTGGTGTTTGTCTCCGTCTCTGTGTGTGTGTGTGTGTGTGTGTGTGTATGTGTGTGTGTATGTACATGACTATTTCTGTATTTAGGTATTTGTGTGTGTGTGTACTGTATTGATGTGATGTGTGTGTGTGTGTGTGTGTGGTGTGTGTGTGTGTGTGTGTGTAGGGGCTCTTTGTACATTTGTATGATTCAGTGCTGGTTGTGTCAGATGGGGTAGAAGATGGGCTTCTATGTAAACCAAGATGGGGTAGAACATTGGCTTATATATGGACCCGGGTGGGGAGGGAAGGCAAAAAGGGGCATAGAAAGGGGATAAGGAACAGCACAGGCCCAGTGGACCCCCCCCACCTCTCTCTCACACACACACACACACACACACACACACACACTGTTGGGTGGCGGCGGGTGGGTGGGAGGTGGATTGGTAAAGCAGTGTGGTGGAATGACAGGAGGCTCTTTGTGTGCGATTCTGGCCTCTCACAGAGCTGGGTCCTGTTTCACCTACTGCTGCGGTCAGGGAGCGGAGACACTGCAGCCAGAGTCTGCCTCTTAATGGGGGAGAGAGAAAGTGAAGAAAGGGAAAGAGAGATAGAAGGGGAGAAACAGAAAGAGAGAAAGAGAAACAGAATGAAAAAGAAAGAGGAAGTAACAAAGGTAAAATTTGCAGAAAATGAGTGAGAGAGAGACAGAGACAGAGAGAGAGATCTAGTTGGGGATGTTTCCTGTGCCTCTCTTTGTCTATAAAGCTGTGTTTGTGTGTGTGGGTGTGTGTGTATGTTTGTGTGTGTGTTTGTCTCTGTGTGTGTGTGTGTTTGTGTGTATGTGTTTGTTTGTGTGTGTGTGTGTGTGTGTGTGTGTGTGTGTGTGTGTGTGTGTGTGCGCGCGTGCGCGTGTATGAGATTGTGTCTACTGAATGTGTGGCGTTTAATGAGATGATACTGGCTGCCTCGGCCAGACACATTTAATTTGGCTGCACTTTTGACATGGCAGACAGAGCTCATCGCTCGCCTCCTCAGTGGCACCAGACACAGACACAGACAGAGACAGGGAGAGAGAGAGAGAGAGAGAGGGAGAGATGGAGAGAGAGGGAGAGGGGAAGAGGGGACGAGCAAAATGGCTCGTATGGCCAAGCAACAAATCACAGCAGTTTGGTCCACATCCTGTTGACTTCGGTTAAATCACACTCACATATCTGTGCTGTCTGAGTCTATTGTCTCAGTCACACAGTCACATTTTTTAGAGAGATGAATGGATGTGTTTGTGCGTGTGTTTGTGCGTGCGCGTGCGTGCTTTGTGTGTGTGTGTGTGTGTGTGTGTATGTGTGTGCATGTACTGTATGTATATTTCCCTAATGTATGTGTATGTGTTGTAGGGTCTGATAATCTGTAGTCCATGTTCCTATAATGCATCAGACATCTAAACTCCTCAGGCTAATGCCTCAGTAGGTTATTGGTATTTGTCAAAAATGTGTTCTTTTCATCACCTCTCTGACTCACACTGCCTGCAGACCTTGAAGTGATGTATAGATGACGTCAAATCACTGCAGTATAGCCTCATACACATGAACATACACATACACACATTAACACAAAAAGATACACAACTCTCTCTCTCTCTTTCTCACACACACACACACGCACGCACACACACACACACACACACACACACACACACACACACACACACACACACACACACACACCTTTCTTACATACACATGTGGGGTTTGACATTTCCGGAAGAAATAAATTAGTAATTATGATACACCATGTTTTTTGTGTGTCCTTGTCTGCTTTGTGACGAAGAATACATTTGCTACAATTAGATCCAGTGATTACTTTTACGCACTAAACTAATTTGAACCTTAATTAGTCAGGTAAATAAATCAAAATACAATCAAGGCCCATTAATGCACAAAGATGAGCCCCAAGAATAACACCGACGTCTTTGGTATCAGAGCGCCAATTTGTTGGTAGAAATATGGCAGGAGTTCAGTACATTGCGCTTAGCATGCCTGTCTTATTTAAGAACTAATAGCATGATTGATGTATGTTAATACAAATAGAATATTTTTGGTAATTTTGCAATGTTCTTGTTCTATTGTAGCTACTGTATCAAATACAGTGGGCTATAGCAGCAGTACAGTACAGTGTTTAGTAGTGATTAGCAATAACAGCACAGAGATACTTTAGATGCTAAAGATATTAGCATGTTACCTTTATGCTCTAATGTAATTATTGTGATATAATTGTGATAAAGCAAGACTGCTCTTCAAAATGTCGTTATTAACTAGTGTTAGTAGCCAGTGTAGTCTCTGTGGGTGTGGACTTCAACTATGCGTGTGGCGCGCGCGCGCGCGTGTGTGTGTGTGTGTGTATGTGTGTGTTTACGTGCATACGTGCGTGTTCGTGTGTGTCAGTCACATCCCGCAACATCCCAGCCAGGCTGCTTGGGCTGCTTGACTTTTTTTTTCCTTCTCTGGCCGGCACGCCTAACACACATCTCTTGTGCGACGACAACGTCAATAAGAAACTGCTGAACCCAGACATGTTCCCTGCTGAACGCATGACAGAAGATATTACCGCTTTTTTTGGCTCCAGTGAATTTCCAATGAAATCATGGTGCACTGACAGTCTTCACACAATGTTTCTTGCCGCATGCTAATTCAAGGCACCGAAGCCAGTAATTGCATTGTGTTTTAATAACATTGCATTTCATTATCACCTCTGAAACAACAAATCCACATTTAGTCTCTTAGAACATTTTATCAGGGTGTAAAAAAGGGAAATAGCAGCACAGTTTGCCAGAGGGACGCTTCAATAGAGACTGAAACATATGTTTTTTTTCATACGTGTTTACATTGCATTACCTACAGAGCTGATCTCTTTACAACAAAGTCTTTATCCAAGGGATGTGGCCTTCCCCCCACGCAGTGTTTCCAATCCCCTCATACCGGTTGTGTGTGGAGGAACGATTTTCTCAAGTCCCCTGGTTAATTTAATGCTGAGAATGTCTAATAAGTCTTTGCATTGCATATTGTTGCATAGCATAAACTAAAAAGGAACATTCCAACTCTACCATATTCCCAGTGTCCTGTGTTCCCAGAGTCCTATGGTCTCAAGGTTCTGTGTTCCTCAGGTTTATGTAACTCACATTGTTGGAAGACTGCTAGGCTAACCAATCTCCAACACACACAGGCACGTCCATATCTTTGTTTTGGTGTTTAACAGCAATTTTGTCTTATGAAATTGTTCAAAAGAGAAATAGAATTTGTGAAAAATTATGAAGGTTTTTTTTTTCTAGACTGAGCACCTAATATCTACATTGACATTCATGAGAGATTCCCTTCATATTTCTTTTCAGTAATATCATTTTTGTTCCTTTCAGTAATTCTCAATTCAGTGTGTACTTCTAAAATCATCTCATTATTTTCTCTCAATCGTCCTCTGTTGAACAGCACATTTGATTAGACAACACTGACTGCTAGGTGGAAAAAAAAACAAAACTCTGGCAGGTATCACTGAGCAGCCTAACGCTTTTGATAGAAACAGAGCTCAAAAGCATTATTTCCACTCACACACTGTTCCTGTTAGGTCAGTGCATAAATCAGGCTTCATTAGATCTCACAGATGCTTCGTTTCCCTTCTTAGGCAAAGGCAGTCAGGGCTGCATTTGTCAAACGGACACCAACTCAACTCATGTCAAACAAAGTGCTAAAAGTTAAGCTGCAAGAGATGATATTGAGAAGAAGGAAAGAAAGAAAGAAAGAGAGAGAGAGAAAGGAAGAGAAAAGAAAAAAAGAAAGAAATATGCAATAACATGTAGACCTAAATATATTCATCACTGTCTGTGCCTGTGCAAGTTGTTTTGGGGCCAGGAGTCTTTGGAGAGAGAGAGGGAGAGATGTGTTAAACTGATTCATGCCTTTGACGGGAAAGAGCGCGATGACTCAGGCTCTTCTTTGATGGGAATGTTAGATGAGTCAGGAAGTGTGCGTGTGTGTGTGTGTGTGTGTGTGTGTGTGTGTGTTTCTGTTTGTGAGTGTCTTGAGCAGGGGCCTGGAAAGCTCCTGAATGAATTCTGAACACTGAAAGAAAGAAAGAAAGAACTGGAAGAGGGAAGAAAAACAAAGCTCACATTGCAGCTGCAGTCTGGCTCCCATAGGTCATAACCCTGAGTTTATGCATGTGACTTGTGTCTGTATGTTTATTGATATTTGGGAACATTTGTTTGTGTGTGTGTGTGTGTGTGTGCATAAGCCCATATTTGTGTGCCTTCTGTGTGTGTCTGTGGTTGTTAGTGTGCACCTGCATTTGTGTGCATTGTTCTCTCTGTGTGTGTGTGTGTGTGTGTGTGTGTGTGTGTGTGTGTGTGTGTGTCTGGGTGTGTGTGTGGGTGGGTGTGCGCACACCTAGGGTCAGTGGGCAGAAGGCTTGCATACTGAGGTAGAGATCAAATCAGTATGCATCACTACAGCTGTGCACCTGTCAAGGCCTCTTGGCTACCAAGTCTGCTGTGTGTGTGTGTGTGTATGTGTGTGTACTTGTGTGGGTCTGTTAGAAAGAGAGAGAAGGTTTTCTTGTGTGTGCATGAAAGAGCATGAGCAGGAGAGAGTGCTGTCTGTGTGTGTGTGTGGTAGTAGTGTGTGTGTTGGGGTGGGGGTGGGGAGTTATACCTCTGACAAGCCTGCTGTGCGCATCTTCCATGGATTCTTCCCTGAGGTGGCTGGTGAAACATGAAGCACTTCCTCCAGACTGCCGACCAGAGGGCCAAGATTACTTGCCTGAGGGAGAATAGTGCGTTTGGGCAAGAGAGTCAGAAAAGCACCCCTACGATGGGCAGCTCATTAATACTCACCCTCCATTTCTCAGTCTTTATCTCTCTCTCTCTCTCTTTCTCTGTCTCTTTCTCACTCTCTCTCTCTCTCCCTTTTTCCATCATAGCTCCACTGGCTTTGTTGGATCAGTACTTTTAAAGCCATCTTGTGTGTGTGGTCTGCCTTGATGCAGTATGCTACAGTTTAAATAGCTGATGTGATGCTACTACCAAACCCCTGGTTTTTAATCTCCTCAAACAAAAAGTAAGATTGCCAGTGGTGGTGTTTGATATTTACATTTTAATTTAAAGGTATTTACATGTAAAAGCACAGCACAGGTTGTAAATATCTGATGTATTAAACAGTTGCGAGCTCAATGTCTCTGATGGCTCATGTATGGATAATGGAGAAAACATTTAGTTTGCAGTGCTCCTAAATAGCACACACACACACACACACACACACACACACACACACACACACACACACAGATTTGAAGCGATGGATAAACTCTGCATCTCTCTCTCTGTCAATGTTTTTCATTTTCTCTGTTTTCCTCTCTTTATTTCTCTGTGGTGTGTCGTTCAGTTTTGTTCTTTTGAAGAGACTGAGTCCTGCATGCTCAACGAAAGACTCTCTGCATGTGTTTCATTGCATTCACCCACTGTTATGTATGTGATTTTTTTCTGTGTGTATGTGTGTGAAAAAGTGTAGTTTTGTGTTTGTTTGTTTGCACCGTGTGTGTGTGTGTGTGTGTGTGAGAGTGTGTGTGTGTGCG
>PYXC01002508.1:4082500-4087500 GCA_015244755.2 Tenualosa ilisha | reverse complement strand
TGTGTGTGTGTGTGTGTGTGTGTGTGGTGATGTTGGTTGGCAACAGGAGCAGGCTTGCCAAGGAAGTGGCCTCAACGGCTGTGATCGGCACCTCGCGGAGGGGCATTGATTGGTGGAGCTCAATAAGAAGATGCTTTTAATCACCTCTCTTGCAGGCATTGTCCCAGAGGTCCTAGGAATAGGCACTCTCTCCCCCTTCCTTTCCCCCATACTGCCCCGCAGTACATGCACAGAGCCGGCGTGAGGCCCTTGTCCCGCCTGATCAATACACTTGATTACAACAGAAGCAAGAGCCCAGGCTTTACTCTCATTGTTTTGCCTGAAGGAACAGCCAGAGGCTATGAAGAATGAATACCCCTGCTCCAATCCCAATTGGACCCCAAGAACACCCACCCACCCCCCCCCCCCCCCCCCCCCACACACACACACACACACACACACACACACACACACGCACACACTGGTATTTGTGTCTTTTATCTGTAGGATGGTTGCTGTGTTCTACATTCAGACTACATTGAGAGCATCTGGAGGTAATTCTCCTCTGCTCTGCTGGCTTAAGTGAGATTCTAACGGGCTCCTGCAGAATCCATTCCTTTATTAGCAGAGAGAAATAGGAATCTTTTAAATCTGATCTCTGAGCAGTGGATGCCACTCCATGCACAGCGTATACAAAAGACAATTCCGGCCAAGAGAGGCAGCGGATGTGGGCCAGCTCTGGCCCTAATCTGACCATAGGTGTGCCTCCCCCACCACTCCGCTCCTCTGTGAAAGACACAGCAGGTGTTTGCCTGCCTGCTTGGGGAGATACAGACAAGTCTTTAAAAATATAGACTCCCCCTTAAATGGTGCGTAGAAACACAGGGCACATGACACAAAAGCTCAGACACACACACACACACACACACACACACACACACACACACACACACACACATACACACACGCACAGACATTCACATAGAAATCAAAACACACCGATATGTGTTGTTGGAGTGGGAATGTAAATGAACCTTTGGCCTGGTGCCTGGCCTCCTGTTTTATCTCCAGTGGGGGCGTCTTATATGATGGCCTGCCAGCAGCACCAAAGGGTTGCATTCAAAGGACCTGCAATAGCAGTGCACCACAGAAACACCAGTGACAATATGGTGGCTTCCTTTCAGTGCTGGAATGTATTTGTGGTGGCCAATCCATGTTTTTATTTATTTGTTTATTTCTTCCTGGAATAGAAAGTAGTTCTGTTCGACATGGTTGTGAATGAAAGATAAGAAAAAAAAATGCTATGTACAGAAGCAAACCTGAGCCTTTTTTGGGGCTATAAAACCATGGGTACGCTAAGACAATCAACTGAGATAGATGGAGGGAGAGAGAGAGGGAGGGAGAGGTTGAGTAATTGATTGTTGGAGAGGAAATGGAGGCTTTTTACTGTGACATTTAAACATAATACATCATGCATGGGCAACAGTCAGAGATGGAGTAGTCCAGTTTGTCCCACTAGCATCAGACCAGTGGGCTACTTGTGAGACTTTTTTCCCTCCACAGACGACCAGGAAGCTTCTAAATTTTTTGGTTCCCCCCAAAAAAAGCAACAACATTAGTGGCTTGACAAGGGAATGCATCTATCAAAGGCATAACTCCACAGTCTCTTTATTACCAGGGAGATCTCAGATGTGTTCAGAAGGTTATAGTGAACCACAGATTTGCATTTATATTTCTCTCTCTCTCTCTCTGTGTCTCTCTCTCTCTTTCTCTCTCTCTCTCTGTATCTCTCTCTCTTAATTTCCCTGTCTTTCTGTCTGTCTCTTCTCTCTGTTGTCCTTGTTTTGAAGCTGACTGAAAGAGTTGTCTTTTGTGGCAGTGACTAAGGATTTGTTGAACCCAGAACAAAGGGAAGTGTGTAGTGTAAAATTAATTGAATGGTTTTTGTGATGTGACGGGACTTGAAGGCTGCACTTTTAATCTGCATAGGACAGACTGAAAAAAAAAACACGCGCGCACACACACACACACACACACAAACAGACAGAACAGAAGAAAAGAAATACTGAACTGAAGCAAATGAACAAATGAAGGAAGTCAGACCCCAAGATATACCTGATGTATATCATCTCTCTCATTTTCTGCTTTAGCGCATCAACAATAATGGTTTAGCATAGTATCATTGCCTTACACACACACACACACACACAGTCTTTTTCCTGTTCTCCATCTCTCCTCTCTTTGAAGCGCTGTAGTTTCTGAAACAAAAACACTTGGCGTAATATCATGCAGAGAAGTCGTGTGCAGAGCAGCGTGCTAATTAGAGGGCAAAGCCATGTGTGGCACCAGCAGTTTGAGCTCCACTGGCTGTTTATTTAGCTAACGATTATTAAAATGCAGCCATGTATGCATTTAGCCTGTATCAACTATATCAATTGTTGCTTCCACTAGTATCAGGACTAGTACCACTGCTGTTGCTATTGTTTCAGCAGCTTGAACAGTGTTACTGTATTAGCTATACAGCTAATTCCAATTATATGCAGCAGTAACACAAAGACTAGAGTTAATGCTATTAGCTTAGCTACTTGAACAGTACCACAGTGCTACTGCTAATTTCAACAGTGGGGGAAGGAAGAAAGAAGCTACAAGGGAGCACTTGTCAGTTAAACAGCTTGAGATTTCATCTGGTCTTGGAGGTCTCTGTGAATCGATGCAGCCTTGAGAAGCCAGGAAGAAACTGTGTGTGTGTGTGTGTGTGTGTGTGTGTGTGTGTGTGTGTGTGTGTGTGTGTGTGTGTGTGTGTGTGTGTGTGTGGGTGTGGGTGGGTGGGTGGGTGGGTGGGTGGGGGTGTGTGAGTGAGTGAGAGAGACACTGAATTCATGTGTGAGAGCTGCAGTATGATTTGGCTCTGTGTGCAGACCCTCCAGTTGGGTTGTACTCTCTTGACATGTAGCCCAGTAGATGGAGTGTTTGTGTTTGTGCATGTATGTGTGCATGTGTGCGTGTGTGTGTGTGTGTGTGTGTGTGTGTGTGTGTGTGTGTGTAGACTGCTTGAATAGGGGAATAGAGTAAGGGCCGGATGGTCTGCTCTCCTGTTGTTCCTCATGCTCTCACTGCTCTGCTGAAGGAAAAGATAGCTGGAGGATCGTCCAATGGGAGGCCGCTCCAGCCTCTCTCCAGTCCCTCTGTCTCTTTTAATGGGGCCTGAGGAAGCAGCAGCTCTACTGACTCATGGAACACACTGCAGGTGGAGTGCGCTGTTGCAGCCATCCCATATTTTTATCGCCATGGACACCATGACATGGTGATTTTTTTGCCCTCACTAAGATGCAGTAATGTCCCTGTGGCAGTCTTTGCTGACAGGTCATATTTGCCCCAGTGTCGTTAACTTGCTTTTGAGTGCCCTTGCCAAAGAGCTATACACTATGCACCATACGCCACAGAACTCCAGTCTTTAGCCAAAACAGTTTAAAAATATGAAAAAAGCCTATTCGTAATGTGATTAGGGATTAGACTATTGCATTACTGGTATTACTGATATTTTTCATGTCTAACAATGTTATTTTTTTGCAACACTGTGATATCCAAAGACATTATATGCTATGCTGTTATTATGCAGTCTCCATAGGGCATTTTTCATGTGATACGGTTACATAGCCAAGGGGCTTATCACACCATCAGTGGGCTCTTGAGGTCGGAAGACCTTGGATTAGCTGATCCACGCGTGCAAACCCTGAGAGCGAGTTTTCCTCCTTTCTTTTAATGTGTGATTTCAAATGTTACGCCTCCCCCTAGGCATGTAGATGGACAGTCACACTGGCTCAGATGGAGGACGGGAGCCATTACCTGCTCCACCAAGGCAGATTTTCAGCTCTGTGGTGAGCCATTCTGAGGGAAAAAATTGCCACCTTTTTAGCCCGACCTGGAGATCCAAGCACTTACAACACCAAGGTCGTGCCTTCAGTTCGTCCAGAACCACACAAGCATGCACACACACACACACACACACACACACACACACAAGCATACACACACACATGTGTGTACTCATACACACATACAAATACACACACACACATACACACGCACACACACAGGCACAAGTGAACTGTTTCCCTTTGCCCAACACTGAGTGAAAGCATATTGGTAATATAGAAATGTTAATGTGGTATCTGTGACCTGTGCTCTGGATGCATTATATGGCTGCTATGCTTAAAAAGACCTAGTGCTGTTTATTTATGAGAGATCTAACACACGCCTTTATAGATTGCAGAATATTCCCCTCTTTCATGTGCGGGAGTCAATACACCCATACACTCCCTCCTTGGCTATGCAATTTCATATCCATATGAATAGGATCGCTGTGGGCATATGTATGTTTGCTGTTCATTTTTTTTCTCCCATAAATACACATACATATCCATAAGAAACAGGTTATGTGCTTTTGAGTTATCATCCCAGCCTTTGGGCCGTACCATAGATGTATGAACAAAGAATAAGATTCATAGACTCCATAGACCATAGGGGTTGCTACTGCTGCTGTGTGTATGTGTGTGTGTGTGTGTGTGTGTGTGTGTTGAGATATTATATGTGTTTGTGTTTGTGTATGTGTGTGCACATGTACATATGTAAATCAACATTCCAAGATTGAGGTATAATATGGTCTATGTGTGTGAGTGTGTGTGGTTTCTGTATGTGTAGAGTCGTATCTGTCCTGTTTGTAAGCGTGGTTGCAGATGCTGTGAATGGACTGTTTGCTAACATCCCCCATCAAATGTCACTCAGCCTGCAGGAATCTGCCTGGACCAGTGACTTGATGAGGTCCCTTTGAGTCATTTCAGTGATCTGAATGCAAGTGTGTGTGTGTGTGTGTGTGTGTGTGTGCGCGCGTGCGTGCGTGCGTGTGAGCGTGCGTGCGTGCGTGTGAGCGTGCGTGTGTGTGTCTGTGTGTAGTCTTCTGTGTGTGCCCATCGATGTGTGTTAGTTCAAGAGCGAGCATGTGTGTGTGTGTGTGTGCGCGC
>PYXC01002508.1:4057500-4077500 GCA_015244755.2 Tenualosa ilisha | reverse complement strand
TCGCTCTCTTTCTTTTTTTTCCCTCCCTCTCTCTCTCCCTCTCTTTTTCCTCTCTCCCTCTCTCTGCCTTTCTGTCTCTTTTTTGACTGTCTTTCTCTCTCTCTCTCCTTGTCTCTCTCTTTCACTCTTTCTCCCTCCTTTTCTAGTTCTGTCTCTCTCCTTGCCCCCCACCCTCCCCCCCCTTTCTCTCTCTCATTCTCTGTTGGCTGTCTATCTGTCTCGGAGGAAGCATCAGTGGTGGCCTTGTCAGTGCAGTGTTGTTTGAGCAGCTCCTCCTCCACTGCGCCTTTGTTTTGGATGGATGCTGCTTAGGGACACACACATGCGCGCACACACACACGCAAACACACACGTACGCACACACACACACACACACCATAAATAAACACACAGCTCCCAGATGGCTAGACGCATAGAATCAAAATTGACTGCGCAAATGTAAGGACAGGCTGGCAACACACTTGAAAATAAAAATAAAACAATCCTCACGTGTATTATGTGGGTTTGTTTCTCCCTCCTTATTGTCTTTGCTCGAAGGAGCGCAAACGTCCCCTGGAATTCCTCGACTGAAGAAGACATGCAAATGAGAAACTCCAAATACGGACTTTCTTCTCTTGTTTCTCTTTGTCCCTCTCTCTTTCTTTCTTTCTCTCTCTCTCTCTCTCTCTCTCTCTTTCTGCCTTTCTCTCTCTTTTGAAGAATGGGAAACAGGACAAACAATGGGTGCAATTGAATTAAAACAAGGCTAAAGAGAGACGTAGTGTAGGCAATCCCAGCACAATGGGGAGGATAATGTTAGCAGGACGGCGGACAGAGCCTAGCTGGCTGGGTGGCACTATGTAGGGAGGCAGAGGGGAGAGAAACATGACAAATGAGAAGCAGAGGGACGGAAGAATCAGCTGCTGTTACTGTGCCCTGGGCCAGAATACAGACAGAAATTATACCGGTGTGTGTGTGTGTGTGTGTGTGTTTGTGATGCATCCCTGTGTCTGTGTGTATGTTTGCATCTCTCTCTCTCTCTCTCTGTGTGTGTGTGTGTGGTGCATCCCTGTGTCTGTGTGTGGCGCATCCCTCTGTCTGTGTGTGTGTGTTTGTGTGGCTGTGTGTCTTTCTCTTTGGTGTGTGTGTGCGCGCGCGTGCGCGTGCATTCGTGTTTATGTGTGTTATGGGGTGTAATCTTCTCTGCTGCATCCATCTGCAAGTGCAGGAGTCTATGAGGCAAGAAGGCAGCTTTAGATATCCACTCCCTGTGTTCCCTTGCCTTTGTCTTTTTCATTTCTTTCATCTCATTTTCCTTCCTCTTCTCCGTCTGTTCCCTCTCTTCCCTCATTTTTTAGCTTTCTTGCATATAAAACTAATCAACATAAAACAAATGCTTTTGTATTATTATTATTATTATTATGAATGCATATATGATTCTGAGTCATTTCTGCAGTTCCATTATATTGTAACATAACGAGAGAGAGAGAGAGAGAGAGAGAGAGAGCAAGAGCAAGATGTAAAGTACCCTACAATCAGTGGAATTATTTTTCTGTTTTCAACTTATTATATCCACAAGACCAGCTTAATTATACTTATACTTCCTACGTCATTTTCTTGTTCATACTAATGTATATTTGTGATTATCACTCAACTGTAGGGATTTTGTCTTTATTGATAAACTGCTCCCACCTTGGAGAGGAGCCTCTGAGACAGTGTCTACCTGGAGTGGGTGCCATGCTGTGCATTATTAAAACGTCTCCCTCAGAGAGAGAGACAAGAGAGAGAGACGAGCGCTACCTGATGTTGACACTGATAAAGTCACTCCCTCACACTGTCGGATTGGATCCTGCCTGTTTCTGGGGAAGATGACTACTCTTGAAAACGATGTGGCTCTATTTTTATGCATCACAAGACTCACGACTAAGAAAGTTGCAAAGTCTAGTTGTGTGTGTGTGTGTGTGCACAAGTATCTTTGTGTAAATTGTGTGTGTGTGTGTGTGTGTGAGTGCGGATGTGCGTTTGTCTCTTTGTGTGCTTTTGCAAGTGTGTTGTGTGTAAGTGTAAGTAAGTGTGTGTTGTGTGTAAGTGTAAATAAGTGTGTTTGTGTGTGCTTTTGAGCTTTTGTGTGTGTATGCGCTCCATCCACATTCTACCTCCACCTTTGTCTTCTCTCTTGTGGCATCTACAGTGAAGCCACAGACCACTAGCTCTTCCATTACACACATTGCTCAGCTAACAAATTACTCATTTATATCTCATAGACCACAGTCTTTTCGTCAGCACAACATCCACGTTCCTCAGGGGAGTCCTAGAACACTGCCATATGCATACATCACAGCACAGCTAAAAGCTGTGTGGTGTTCCACTCTCTTTGTTGGTTCCTCATCAGCAGCGGAACACCTTCACCGATTGCCTTTCTTAACGACGAGCTAAAATAATGTGTCACACCAGATTTTTTCTCCCGCTGCGCCTCGTCTAATGGCTGTTGTAGCCGTTTGCCGCTGTACGCAGTGCCGCCGGTGACAGGAGAGCCTCTTTAATAGGGCACATTGTATTGATTAAATTGCAGACTCTTAAGGTCCTTTTCAGAAGCCATGTTGTGCTTTCACTGTTTGTCAAGGCTTTTGTGAGCTCAAGGGGCGAACCAGCTCCAATTAGTTGCATAAATTGTTGCTGGGAAGAGCGGCTCCTCTTTAAAAAAAAAAAAAAAAAAAATCTTTTTGGTTTTTATCCCTTTTTAAAGATTCTCAGTATTTGTTGTCGCAGATACACAATGAGGTCCTGCCTTGCTAAGTTCATCCACAGAGTTACTGACCATAGCTATGTTTGAATGCTAATGCGCTTTCCTCTCTGTCAAGCTAGTTAACACTTGAAGTGCTCATTTAAAATATTAGCGCTTGCAGTTGAAGAGCTAGCTCTTTAGATGGAAAAGTTCCTCCAGCTGGTCCCATTAAAATAACACTTAGCTGTCTGTCTCTGTCATCTGTCTCAAATGGTACCTGGTAGAATCGCACAGTTCGTTTTCTTAGAATTGGAGACCTTTACTAGCACCATAAATGAGGATTTTCTGAGGAAATCAGACTGATATTACACAGAACCTTTACAGCCTCTATTTCTATGCACCAGTTTCCCTCTGGGAATCTTCAGCAGAGGCTTTTATTCGTAATTATCAGTTATTAACCTAAAAAAAACACACACAAAAAAAAACATGTACTTCAGAAACAAGTGTGGTTTTCCTGAACACCCGAGAAAGTTGTCTGCTGAAATCACTCATCTCTCTGGGCCTCCTCCTACCCAGTGTTCAAGCTTTTACAGCATGCTTTAGAGAGCCTTCAGGTACTGAGACAGTCTTTATGGAGGCGCTAGGGAACATAATGGGTTTTGCAACATAATGGAACATCCTTGACCGGGCATTAAGCTTCATTAAGAAGGGAGCAAAGGCCAAGGTCTGGGTGCTGTCTCTGTTTTTTAATATGTGTGTGTGTGTGTGTGTGGTGTGTGGTGTGCACATCTATTTGGGTATATGTGTATAATGTTTACTCACCCACCCAGGTATGCATCCATGCACGCTCACACACACACACACACACAAACAAACTTTCTCTCTCTCTCCTCTTCTCTCTCACACTATCCTTCATTAAGGGGGGGGGGGGTTGTTTTTAATTGAGTGGCCTTTGGGCAGAGGCTGCATTTTAATGAGTAAAGACTCTACTCTAGCTAGCTTACTAAACAAGGGAGCGAGGCTACAAGGGCACAAGGAGGCAAGTGTGTGATGGGGAGTCACATGTGATGTCCATGTTGCTAACTCTGATTAGAGTGCTCTAAAGCTGCCTTGGTGAACTCTCACAGTAGCAACCTCCAAACCCTGCACTGATGCTGCTCCATTGAGACAGGAGATGTAGCAGAGTGCAGCAAAATAGTAAAGAGTTGAATGGCAATGAATTCTTTTGTGGAGCATCACAGAACGCCATAGTGAATTCCCATATACAAGTGCCATTAAACATTGATTTGAAAATGAGGACATCAAGAATTGGACATCAAATGATGTCAGAATGATGGTGTTGCTTGAAATGGGCCAGAAAGTATCCCTCGCTTGTGCAAAACCCTTGCCGTTCAAGTGTCTTTCATCCAACACATTTAAACCCTGAGGAATGTATATTGTTTGTGTGTGTATGTGCGTGTGTGTGTGCGTGTGTGTGTGTGTGTGCTGTGCTGTGTTTGACTGTGCTTTTATAAGATCAGATTCAGTCAGGCAGCAGCCATTTTAAGATTTCCCCATGAGCAACCTGGTGCAGCTGGGACACTCTTCGACCTTTATGGGTTTAATTAGTGTCAGTGTCGGTCTTGGCTCCTGATTGGCCTGGGGGGTAGCATTGTGTTTGTGGAGCCCTAATTTAGCATGTTGTTTGCAATGAGCTCCTTGGATGACTGTCACCTGCACTTCATGTGCTTTTCTGGGCCAATTTCTCATGCATGGATTAAGCCTTTTTTATTTTTCATGTAAATTTTTATTTAATGTTCCCTTTTTAGTCTAGAACTAGGCTTAATTAGAAAACAGACCTTTTCATGATTCTATCACTTCATTGGTAACATACTGCAATCTTGCTTTACCTGCATGTTGCCTGTATTGTTTTTACAACATATAGCAAAATGAAATGCTCATATTTTACCAGTTGCAACTGTACACCTTTCATATTGTCATTATAAAAAATAATGCCATAACAAAATCACAGAACAAGCACACTGTGGCATCTAAAGTACTGTTGTACTGTTCCATTATTTTTCAGTTCACATTATTCTAATTGCCATAACAGTCAGCTCTTTTTTTACCTCTAAATAACAAGATAGCTTTTCTCTCAAATGACAGTTTGGTAGGTCGTTTTTTTTATGACATGCTTGCTTTAAGAGAGCTATTATGACAATTACCAGTAATGATGATGTGACACCGCTATCTCTCTGGACGTTAACTGTCATGATGATTAATGACAAGATATGACATATGTCAGAGCATGTTTATAACACAGCTAACATGGCAGTAACAACGTAGCCATGCGAAGTGTTGTAAAAGGAAGGAAGTTGCTGTGTACTTCATAACTTCACAGTAGTAGCTCAAGGTGGAGAAAAAGAGCCCTGAGTCAGAGCCCTAACAGAGAGGATGCAGAGTCTTACAACATTTACAATCAGTTGTTTCCTCATTCGGCGGACTGTCATCTGAAGGTACAATAGAGTGAAATAGGTGACATAAATTAACAACCACATAGATTTGAACAACAATAACAATTTCACACATAGTTCCACACACACAATTTTCTCATTTGTCATTGTCATGTCCATATTGACAATGAAAAAGCACATATTACATCATGCTGTAAATGAGAATATGAAATATGAGGTTGTGATGTATTCAGCTGTTTTAAGTGTTCAAAAGATACTGTTTGCTCACGTTCTGTCACATACTGCTGGAATTTGCCCAATGCTACTTTGCAGATAACAAGAGTAGCAGAGGAGGATGCTGGGATGCATTCTGGAACATGTAGGGTAGGCCTACATTCCATTCATTAGAGTACTAAACTATCTAGTGGTGTTCTGAACTCATTTTGTGTACCATATTCACACCTCTAGCAACAAGCAAACTTTGATTGATATGCTGTTTATGGTATTGCTATTGTCACTATTTTAAGTAATGATGCAGTTTTTATAAAGCATATCTGGATAAAAATGTCATAACCATAATGACATAACGTAAGGTTAAAAGCTCGCACTTCCTGGTACTAACCCTGGGAGCAGGAAAAAGATGGACCCTACCTCAGACGCTTGAGGAAGGGTCCATTGACCCGAAACGTCACAGTGTTTTATATCAAAATTAAAAGGGAGCAAGAACACCTGGTTGTAGCGGACTTTTTTCTTTTATATATCCATAATGAGAACCATAGCCATGACCTAACCATAGCATTTTACTGTAAGCCACATTGGTTAGCATTTGTCTAAGACTGTACAAGAAATATAGGTGAAAGAAGCTCACACAGGATGAATTTAAGACACATTTAGAATAAGTAAGGCAAGAGCACAGCTATTTCTGCAAGGCATGATGGAAGTCATTTCTGTGGGCCAGTCAGTGTAGTTCAAGTCAAGTCAACAAGGTCATGCTGTATGTTCCTCTCTGACTGTGGGGTTGCAGTCCAAGAACCCTGTCACTTTGTACCTCGCTAGGTTTTAAAGCCTTTCCCTCAAATCAAAAGGGGGGTGTGGGAGTTACGTGGGTCGGAGATGGGGATGGGGATGGGGGTGGATAGAAGGTGGAAGAGAGAGAGAGAGAGAGAGAAAGGCAGAGAAAAAGAGAAAGTGAGAGAGAGGGAGAAAAACTGCACCATCCTGCTCCATCAGTGGTATTCCTTAGCAAGGCCAGTGTCTTTGTAGGCCTGCTCCAGCACTGCCAAGTATGCGATTGGCACACCACCAAAGGCTAGTGACAACAGGCTGGAGGAGAGACAGATCGGTTTCGACGTGCCAAGTCCATTCTTCAGACGAGGGAGCATGCACCAGAACTCAGCTATTACCCAGCCTCTAATACAGCATGCACATTTTGAGGAAGTCTTGTTCATACAGGTTTCTGGACCGAGACCAATTGTCATTATGTTTCTTTTTCATTTTGTGGGCGTTAATTTTTTTTCCCCTCTGTCACTCACCAATTAAACGAATCAAAGAGAAGTGTTTTCACTTGACCTCAATAGTGGAGGCTGTTTCACTGAAGTGAAATGTTTTGTATTTGTGTGTGTGTGTGTGTGTGTGTGTATGTATACTGCTAGAGGTGAGCTCTCATGTCTGTCTCACATGCTGGATTAGTGTGTGTGTGTGTGTGTGGAGAGTGTTGGGTAGGGGGGTTGTATTGCACAGAGATGGATCCTGTATGTTGCATCTCTCCCCCGCAGCAGTCCTGTCAAATGCCACACAGAATTCCTATAGAGGCATCACTTCCCTGGCGGCGATGAGGAGAAAGAGATGTTTTTTTACTGTCACAGATGGTGGGAAAACCTTTGTAATGCTAATATGATATCAAACTGTGCAGGGGCCAGAGACAGAGAGCACAGTGAACCATGGGTCTTTGTCACCGAATGATTTAGCACACGTTAGAAAGCGACAGCTACAGAGAGAGAGAGGAGAGAGAGAGCAAGGGACTGATCAAGGGGAAGAAAGAAAGCAAGGCAGAGCGATCTACAGAGAGGAAGAGAAAGACAGACAGGGGCCAAACAAGACCAACCTTGGATAAGACTGAAAAAACAGTCCTCACAAAACATACCCACCATCGTTCACGGTTTGATAATTGTTTTTAATAGTATGGCTACCTTTATTTGATCTCAAGCCAGTTTTGCTCAGAGTGCATATTGTAAAAGCGTTGGCGTTTCTAAATGTACCGTGTGAGTCAGAGACATCTCCTGAGGCGTTGGCAATTCTACTTTGTTTCTCAAGGTTATATTCGTCTTTTTCAACTCCCTCTGAAGTGTAATATATAGTAAGGTACCATATTCACACCTCTAGCAACAAGCAAACATTCGTAAACACGCTGCTTCTCCGGGTTGTGTTTGTGTTTCGCGTTGCCACATCACCTTTCCTTAGATGAGTGGTCAGCCAGAATGAATTTGACTAGTGAGAAAGGCATCTTTGAGTGTCGCCTCCCACATATACCAGCATCTCCATATCTCTGCTCACCACTGCCCTCCCTCCCTCTTTCTCTCTCTCTCTCTCTCTCTCTCTCTCTGTCCCTGTCTCTGTCTCTCACACACTCTGCATCTCTGGAGGAAACAAGTCGGTTCAGAAAATAATGAGGGGCAGGCGAAAGCGGCGCTTAAGGAGCAGGCCAGAGGGAGGCTGAGGCTTTAAGGGCCAAGCTGGCGTCAGCGTACAGGGAGGATGTGAGGAGCGTCACGCACGCCGACAACCACAGGCAGACAGACAGGCAGACAGACAGACAGGCAGGCCGACACCCACCCTCTGTCCCTCTCCACGTCACATCGATTCACAATGATGCCCTCTGTGAATACACACCAGTGCTGATCGTCTGTTAGCATTCAGTATGTTGAAAAGAATTTTCTAGTATTTTTTTTAAAGGGATGTAGGGCAGGCTACTTACCCCTTGCATTATGCCCCCCTCTCGACTCACCATCAGCGACCTCACTTTCCCCTACCCTCTCGAATATTTGAATCACAAGGAAAAGCTTTCATATCCTGGTCTCAGGCCGCCTGTGCCCTGTCAGTGTAATAGTGCACGTTGGATTAAGGGGTTATTTCCCCCGAGTGCCGACGTAAGAGAGCGTGTCAGTCAGCCGCTCGCAGACAATCCCACCGCTCCCCGCTGCCGCGTTGCCAGGGAGCCTCCCAGCATCAACATTTTGAGAATCTGGCCTCTGCAGACTCTGCCGCACAGCCGTGAGAGAGAGTGAGAAAGAGAAAACGAGAGAGCGATGAGGAAAAGGAAGGGAGGGAGGGAGAGAAAAAAAGTGCCATTTGGAGAATCGTTGTTATTCCAATCACACTTCAGATGCAGTCGGCTCCAATAAAATTCGGTGTAATTGGCAGTCCCCACCAGCTATAGGCAGACACTGTGTCTGGCCCAGGTGGACTTTCCAGCAGGATTTATTACAATGGCGATTTCATTAATTAGCAACTCTAATGTGCGAAATGTCTGCTTGTAATACAGTGACACAATTAAAATGACGACCCTAAGAAAAATAGTGGGGATGAAAACTAAGTTTCGTTTAACCTCCCATGCTCTCATCCTGCTTTCTACACGCTATATAATCATTAATGATGGCAGTTCCTCTCCCTGCGTCAACAGGACTTAGCTGGGGAAGTAAATATAGTCTCAGCATCGTTATTAAAATGAACAGTGTAGGCTACTGCATTAACCTGCAGATTGACACAACTCTGAGATAGAGTTGGATAAAAAGAAGAAGCAAGTAGGCCATGTGTCTTCAAATAACAACAAAAACACCTAGCCCTCGTTCCTGTGAGTTTTTTTTGTGCGTGTGTGTGTGTGTTTGCTGTTTTATCTTAAGCTCCTTCTGATATTCCTGCAGTCGTCGTGGAGCTTGTGTTGGTGGATCAGCATTGAAGAGCAGAGGGGGGATGTCAGTGCGAACGCCTCATTGTGCCGCGGCGCATCACTCACTGGGCTAAATAATGAGAGAGAGTTGAGGGAGCGTGGTCGGCAGGAGGTGCCCCGGTGGTCGCACCCCCAATCAGTGCGCGGGTCGTCTCAGGTGCCAGGGGTCAGAGGTCACGGAGGCAAAGCAGTGCGTTAATGAACAGCGCTCCGCTCCCTGGGGAGACGGAGATTGATAGGGGCTAGGGGCCGACCATCTAAAAGGAACAGGCAGATACAAACACACACACATACATACATACATACATACATACATACATACATACATACAAACAAAGGGACATGCACGCAAGAATGTGGTCACGCTTGGATAAACACACACAACCATAAACCCACATACACAAATAGCCACACAAAAGAATGTTGTTTGGATTGGATAGACAAACACACATACATACATATACACACACACAAACATACGCACTCTTATTGACAGAGTGCCCAGCATGGCAATCTGCCATCAGCAGAAATCAGACACAGCTCCTCAGAATAACTTTAACCTGATCTAAACTCATCAGGGATACATTTTGCCTGGGCAGACAAGGAAAGGTGGTGGAATTAAAGAGCCAGTGACGGGCCCAGGGGACCCCCTCTCACAGTGAGCCTAGTTAAAGTAACACAGTGCAGAATTCTCTTCCTTCTCTCTCTCTCTCTCTCTCTCTCTCACACACACACCACACACACACACACACACACTCACAGCACCAGTATCTCTCTGACTGTCTGCCTTCTATTCTTATCCCCCTCTTTCATCTCACTCCCTCATTCTCATTCTTTTTTTTTCTCTCTCTCTTTTTCTCTCTGTCTTCCTTCTTTGTCTTGTTATGTCCTTCTTTCCTTTCCTCTTTCTGCTTGTCTGTCTTCGTCTCTTTTTTCTCTTTCTGTCTCTTCTCTCTACTTTCTGTCTCTTTTTCTCTCTCTCTCTGTGATGTCTTCTCCACTCTCCTTCTCTGGTGTCTCTGTTGCAAATGAGTAGCAGTAGACTGTGTGCTGTGTTGCGTAGTGTTGTCCTCACACACAGACCTTGTCAGCAGCCCAGGTGAATGGTCAGGGGTTGATGGGTAATCAAATGAGCCTTTCCACACATTTATTCTGCTTCTGCTTCTACCTCACCCAAGGTAAAGCCAGGCCAAGGCTGCTCCCCTCCCTTCTATTCTTGTCTTCTGTTTTTCATTTGTTTTATTGGATTTGTTCTGTAGGTTGAAAGGGCCATTTTACCTTCTACAGACAAAGGTGTTTGGGTTCCTAATGACTGTTCAAACCAGCTTTGTCCTTGACAAGGATAATTGCACACACTCACGGCCACATGCACATGCACAGTGAGTGAGAACACTGACGGTGTTGATTGGTGAACATGTATGGATGTACAGAAGTTTTGTGTTTTTCCGTGTGTGTGTGTGTGTGTGTGTGTGTGTGTGTGTGTGTGTGTCTGTGGGTGAGTGTGTGTACATGCATGCGTACCTGCCCATGTGTGCATGTGCGTCTCTCTGTGTGTATGTTTATTCCCCTCTAGTGTGCAGAGCCAGAACAAAGTGGTGGTAATAAAAATTATTGATCTAGCCACAGCCATAATGCGCTACACCAATAAAGGCGCTGAGCCCTGTGGCATTGACTGAGCACTCGCTCTGCCCCGTGCAGGTGTGAAAGCTTCAGGACTCACTGCCTCACGTGTGCGGGGGAGACACGTCATGGTCTGGATCTCTCCATTCCCCTGCCCCTCTCAGGTGATTTAGGTCCACGCAAGCACAGCACAATGTACAGCCTCAGCTTCCCAATAACAAAGTCGGGAAATATGATGATTGTCCTACATATCAGAAGAGTGACACCCCTACCTCCAATGACACCCTCAACTGCACATAGAAAATGATCTGATGCAACTGACACAGTCAGTCAGTGATAGCTGTAGCGGAAATGTGTGCGAACGTGTAGGTGTTTCTCTCACTTGTTTCTCTCTCACTTGCACACACACTTTGTGTGTGTGTGTGTGTGTGTGTGTGTGTGTGTGTAGGCATGTATGTGCATGTATGTGCCACTTCCACATCTATTCTCTATTGTCCAGCTGAGCTGCTGTTGCTCTTTTTCTTCCTCCCAGCTTTTCTTTGCCTTTTTTCTATCAGTCTTTTTCACCATCGCTTCATCAGTCAGCAGCAGCCATGCTTTTACACCATGGCGTTGCCGTCAATGAACGTCGAGTAGGCGGCCCATTAGGCAAAGGATGCCCAAACGCACTCTCTCCGCCTCATTAGTTGCATTCGACCCGCGGCCCTCTGGGACAACTGAGAGAGCCCAAGCGTGGTGCGTGACCTTTCACTACCTAATCAACTTTTAACACCTCAGCCAGTGTGTGTGTGTGTGTGTGTGTGAGCGAAAGATATGTAGAGAGAGAAATGGGCTGGTTAGAGAGATGCAAGGGCTCATGGTTCACCAGTCAGACCTCCACCCACTAGTCCCACTTCCATTCAACACACCCTCCAACTCCAGCCACCCCCATCCAGTCATCTCTTTGTAGCCCTTCAAAAAAAAGATGGGGTGTCCTTCTGCTTGCCAGTTCAATTCATGATGCAATCTGGAGAGACTCTTTAAATATGTAAGGCAGATAGACCTGGGCAGAGAGAGAGATACAGAGAGAGGGAGTTAGAACAAGAGAAAGAAATATGCATAGGGCACTTAAAATAGGTAGAGATAGAGAGAGGAGAAGATACTTGGAGAAAGGAGAGAAAGGAAAAAAAAGATGTAGCAAGAACATGAGAGAGAGAGAGAGAAGGCACAAGTTTCAGTTTTCTAATATGGCTTCTGCTATAAAATCAATCTTGTGTTATGTATGAGTCAACATCTGTATTTCCAGATGAGTGTTTTAGATGTGTGTGTGTTTGTGTGGTCTACTGTGTGTGTGTGTGTGTGTGTGTGTGTGTGTGTGTGGTCTACTGTGTGTTCCACTGTCAGCAGCCATTGCCCGTAATAGGGGTAGTTTCTGGTCGCCGCGGCTACCTCTTCACCGTCCTTTATTCTCCACCCCCTGCTGTCTGCTTTTTTCATCACCTGTCAAAGTAAATCATCCCAGAAAAGCAGAGCTTTGCCACAGCCTCAAAGGTGTCAATCAGAAGATGAGGTGCTTTGTACAAAAGGTACTTTTCAGAGAGCTGCTTCATACGTACACAGACACAGACACACATACACGCACACACATACACGGGTGTAGTAGGGACCTTATAACACTGTGCTTCAACTCTTTCGGCTCTGTTAAGTTGTCTGTTTTTTTTGTTAAAAGCAAACAAATGAGAAAGGATGAAGAACTTAGTCTCCCTCTCCCATCTCTTTTTTTTTCCTCTCAGTAACAAGTGGCGAGCACAAACACCATCACATTTATACACACACACACACACACACACACACACACAGACACACAGAACCAAGCACTCATTGAGACCTATTACTTAAGTGTGGAAGCAGGCCTGTTGTGATACACTGTGAGACAACTGTCTTTGATGAAAGAGAGAGGGAAAGGTCATTTTCCCTCCCCCGGTTGCTTGATATGACTTTCCCCAGAACAATGGCCCAATTTAGGGCAGAGGGGGCCGTAGTGCCCCACACTCCTCAGCGTCATCAATGGTACACTGTGAACCAGCCACTCCTGCACTGCTTTGACTGTTTGGACTGTTAGGTGAAGGTCAACTGTCAGGTAATGAATGAGTGGCATAGACAGTTGCTACTCTATAGTACAACTCCCAGAAGCTTCATTGAGAATGTCTGTCACTGATTGACAAAGAGACAAGTTTTGAACTTTTTTTTTTGCTATAGGACAGTTTCATGGAAAGTCCACCAATAAATCCACCAATCCACCTGTGGAGGTTACATGAAAAAAATACAAAACATAGAAATATGACTATGTTTACTCATGTTCTGTCACATCCAAAATGTGGAATTGCTGAATGCCATTGTGTTTTTTGTGAAAATGTTGTCCTTTTATGCAGTACACAAACGTCTCATTGGAAAAATGCTTGATTGTTTGGTAATGGACACTGACTGTTTTAAAACTGTGGCTAAAGAAAGCCACAGTGGCATTTTAATCTAAGGGACATGCTCATTTATCTGGTTTCAGCTGGTGTTCACGACGAGCTTTCATGGCTAAATAGCTTGCTGTATCCAAAAGCCATTTCAAAACAGTTCTCTAATACCCGAAAGTGCCTAGCTTCTCCATTGTCTTACAGGGCAACACAATCCAATAATAAGCTGTGGTCATTAACAAAAGATGAAAGGATTTGGAGATGAGATTTTACTGATGAATCAGATTATTCCAAGCCACAACAATAAAAATGGATTGTGTTATTGAAGTATCGGGTAGTGGAAGAAGTCATCTCATACCCAATTTGAATGTGGCAATACAACAGCCCAGATCAATGCATTGAACTTGAGGCTGATGTTTCACCAATAGGCACTGTGGCATGTTAGAACAGCAATACAGCATTTTTTCTCCTTTTAACCACCCTTACTGTACTTCCTTTTAAATCCATTTTTCATTTCATTAATTTACTTTTTTTTCTGTCTTCCATTCTTTCTTTCTTTCTTTCTTTCTCGTCACCCCGAGGTTCTTCTTTCTCTGCTAAGAATGGGTCTGATTTGATCTAATTCACTGTGTTGCCCAGTGCTGTAATTCAGTGTCAGTCTCTGGCCTACCCCATTAGTTTGAAAGAGTAGCCTGCACTTGTCTGCTCTGCTCTATCCTTGACATCTACCTGTAGTGCTGCATTGACGAGATTCTTGGCAGGCTTCTGATTTGCCTCGGTATTTCAGTGCTTAAGTCCACACTGAATGACTTGCTGAGGCAGGTGCTCTTGTTAGTGTAGATAAGAGCTCCGGTAATGGTAGAGGCTGCTGCACACAAGCATGAGTTGAACTTTAGTCGCTTTGAGTATTTGATGAGAGTCTAGCTTGTTGTTTTGCATTTTATTCTAGTGAGATGCAAGGTGCACATGGGTGGATTTTAGACTTTTTTTTACACGTATCTGGAGTTTTAGCCACCTCAGATAGATATTTTTTTTAAATGGCCTTCAAAGTGAAGATTTTTCAAAACACTGTATTTTCTGGATTCCACTGGATACATGTAAACACAATTTAAAAAAATAAATGGATAAGAAATATCTGTTTATAAAAAGACATATATCTAGATACATGTAAACATGGCCTTAGTATGTGACTGAAATGATTGGAAGTGATGGGAAGAATGAAATGACTGTGTTTTGTGAAATTTAGATTGGGCAAGTTTTCAGGGATAGCATTTTAGCATAAAAAAACTATGTAGTTAAATTATGAAACTGTATTGTGTATCATGGGATGAATAATTGTCCTCCATTGGGAGGTTGGGAGGCATGGATCTCTCAATATGGAAGAAGTATGTCATAATGATTATTCTCAGTATTATCAGGTACATAGTATTTCTTTTAGTTTAGCTCAGTATAGAGTTATTACAGCAATCATTTACAGCAAAGATCATTGACTACTGACCAAGATAGAGCAACATAATACATTACAATGGGAGCAAACAAGAATAGTTCCGGTCCGCATAAGTGGAGGTGTCACATAACGTCACAATATAAACTTTTCAGTGATCTTCTGTATCAGCGAATGAGGGTTCAACTCTGGTCTTCATAAAGGGGGATTTTCCTCCCTCCCCCTTATGAAAATAGAACACTTAACACACGTTTGTGTCTCTTGCTCCGCGTTTACCTTCTCAATTCACAGTACATTTCATATCTGACTTTTCAAGTTCACATCTGACCAATGTGAACATAAAGTTACTTCAACAAGGGTCTCAACCAAGCGATACGTTCTATGAAATGGAACAACCTGATCTAGTTGTTCCTCTGATAGTGATATGAGAAAGGTGTGGGGTCCACATTGAGCAGGAGCGCTCAGTAAAATCGATTATGCAGCAGCGGTATACAGGTATTGGGGGTACCTGAGCCTTAGGGGTCTCAGAAGAGCTGACGTGACAGTGATGGAGGACAGCATGGAGGCTGGGTAAATGTGCTGTTCTAGTCGCGCTCCTCTGACTTACGCAGAGAGTGGACAGTAATTGCAGCCCCTGATGCGCCAGGCTGAATGAGATGGATGTGTGTGTGTGTGTGTGTGTTTGTACATGTGTGTGTTTGTGTGCTTTAAATGGCTGGTGGTTCTAGCGTCTGCTAATGATGAGGAACTCTCCTCCCTCTGATGATTCATCCTCTGCCCTGCGCTCTGTGTGTGTGTGTATGTGTGTGTGAGTGAATGTGCAACACTCAGATCTGCCCTTTCAAGCATTGCAGCGTAGCCTGTCTTTATAAAAATGAGTGTATGTACGTGTGTGTGTGTATATATGTGTGCGTGTGTATGTGTGTGTGTGTGTGTGTGGAGCATTCACAGCTGCCCTTTCAAGTGTTGCAGTGTAGCCTGTGTCCTTATAAAGATGACAGTTTTTTTCCCTCTTTCATTCATTGTTTCCTTACATCCAGTCTGCATTTCCCTCTGTGGCCATTTTCTGTTCCCCAGTGTTTGATTCTCATCATGGCTCTTGCTCCTAGAATAACCCCATGAGAACAGAAATGCAGCCCCCTAGCAGCCAAATTACTCCCAGCATTCAATTCTGTGCTCAGCCAGGCCTCTGTGACCCTCAGACGCAAAAAAAACCCTGCCGAGACTTTGGAGGAAAGTTAGCGGCTGAGTCGCCACGGCCACGCACCTCGGGCCCCCGTGATTTTGCCATAGCGATGCCAGGGTGATGTCCTCTGATGACCCTTGAGCTGGACATTGTTGCGGTAAGGGCCTTATTATTTTCTGCAGCGGGCAGTGGGGGTGGCAGTGCCCAAGGTCTCCGGAGTGCCAGAGTGTTTGCGTTGCCTGTTTATTCCCTGAAGAGTGAGTGAAAGAGATCGCTCTGCAGTGGAGTATATGAGAAGAGCACGGCACACGCTTGGAAAGTCCATTCGTGTGTTTCGAGAGACGTGCAGTGCATTGAAACATAAAAAAAACTGGATTGGATTCTTCTCTGCTAGCTGTGGGGAAGTTGATTCTATGTGGAACGCAAAAAATAAAATCAGCATCAGGTGAAATAGGAAGACATTGTGTCTTTGTAGTCTGATTGAGTGAGCATCAGCTTGGCATGCCTTGAAGGTAGGCCTAATTGCTCACCAAACGGCAAGAGTCCTAGTACCCAGCCTTCTAGCCTCTTCCTCCATACCCAGAATGTCCCGTTCCCATACCTGCCTTCCCAGAGGTAAACCAGTGAAGTTGGGAGCAGGGAACACAGTGACATTGCACACCATGACACTACACTGGAGAGAGTTTGTTGGTGGAGAAACACGACTCGTTTGGTACTACCAGCCATATTACTGTAACAAGACAGTTCTTCCAATCTAATCTGTTTGGTGAGCAAGCAACTCAATTACTAAGATTGCCTCAGAATTACCCAAGAAAACAAACCCCCGTTGAGGAATGCCAGCTGCAATATGTATGTAGATTCATCTTTTTGGGGAGAGAGAGAGAGAGATTTGGAAGTACTCATAAATGTATAATAGGTGGGTGTGTTTTATGAATGCCAGATGGAATCACGTGCCATTGGCTACAGCTACAGGCTGATGGTGTAAACCAGCACTTGTGAACCAGCCAACACTGAGTGGCCCTATACCACTGATGGATATATGCTGTTGTCAGTTATATGAAGTGAAAAGCATCAGTCTTTCTGTTAGAGACATGATAAAAACGGAGATGCTATTGTCATGAATGTGTGTTTTGTCTTTGTGTGGGCTGTGTGTATGTGATGTGTGGTGAGAATGTAAATGTATGTGTCTGTTGTGTGTGTGTGTGTGTGTGTGAGTGTTTTATTTCCCTGCTGTGTTACTGAGTCTGCTGACCGGAGGGAGGCTGTTGTGTGCTATCAACATCCTTCAACTGGCATTTAATCCCATGTGTGGCTGACTGCTCCGCTCTAATGCCCAGCAGCTGCAGACAGGCCATGTGTGAATGTGTTTGTATGTGTGTGTGTGTGTGTGTGTGTGCATGCGTGTGTGTGAGTATAATACATGTATGTGTGTGTGGGCACACATTTGAGTGTGTGTGTGTGTGTGTGTGTGTGTGTATGTGTGTCTGTGTGTGTGTGTGTAGTATGTGTGTGTGTGTGTGTGTGTGCGTGCTACAAAGATGTTAGGTGGTAATTGATCCTGGAAGCTCTGTGCTTTGATTTCTTTGAGTGTATAAAGGCTATTCTTTACAGTGATGGAGTCTAATGTGTATTATACCGCTCCTCCATAGGAACTCTACTCCTGTAAGTGTGATGACATTGCTATGGTTTTGGAACAGCAATTTGCTTTTAGCAATTAGCAATTCAGCTTAATAACATTTTTCAGTAGAATGATTGTAGTAAATGTACCTGCTACCCTGCTTTGGGAAGTCTGTGCACAGACATATTGTCATTTACTCTGTGCTAGTATCTGTGTCGCTGTAGGAGTCATCAAAGATAATGATGCCGCATGCTGTGTTGAACTCTAGCACCTGATATTCCATTTTCAATTTACCAGACAGAAGATAGCGGGCCCCAGTTCAAAAAGGAAAGTCAGGCATAGACCAAAGTATAAACTGAAGCCATTATGTAGCCTGTGGGAGTATTCAGATAACCCACTGATGTCTACACTTGGTCACTGAAGTAGCAAATTTAATTAGTTTTAGGTAGGCTTTGCACTTTGTCCGTACAATAAGCAGGATCTATTGTGTGTGTTGACTTCACCACACAATAAGTGTCATGTAATTTATACACAGAGCCAAAGCCTCATACATGTATTGCGCTGTATGCATGTAGATTGTCTTGTAATGGTAGACAGCAGGTATAAATAGTACTTCTGTTTGGAGTCACTGATTACACATTGTTGCATGTAAAATTGCAGGAGAAACTTTATCAATGGTGTTTTGTGTACCACCATTTAAAAGCAACTCATGCCCAGTGTGCGCTGGGCATAAGGGTTGTGCCATGGATTGATTGCATGATCTTTAGTATTGAACATGAAATGAAAGAGCGCAGTGTGAAATTTTTTCAGATCTGGGCCTGACTGCTGTGTGCTTTCTTTAATGCACACACACACACACACACACACGCGCACCAGAGAATATAGAGGGTGTCAATATGAGCCAAGCCAATTAGGAACACCATTGAAATTTAGACGTGTGTTTGTGATGTTTCCAAGGGTTAATGACAATAATGCAGAATTTAACCAGAGCTGAAAATAGGAGATTGTTTCATCCCGTTGCCATGACGATCGCGACTGTGATTCCTTATATGCACTTACAGCCAGCGTCTTCAGAAGTTTATCACACAGTGCCACACACGCACGCATGCACACTCCTGCTCTCTCAAGCACACACACACACACAAAGCCAAACACGCACAGAGAGGGCTCTTTTTCTGATGACGCTGTCATGTTTTCAGCGGCTCAGTGCGCTGCAATGTGACTGCGACAGATAGTAAGACACCGCGCGAGTCCTGCGTGCCTGTGAAGTTACAAACACGGGCGTCGTGTTTGCCAGATGGCATCAGGTTAGTAGCCTACTGCTGCTGCTGCTGCAGTCGCTATACAGCCACAGTCCATCCTTCGGGGGTGAGTGATCATCTCTTCATTTTGTGTTTTTTTTTCCTTTCTTTTCTTTAGACAAGAGGGAAAAGGGCTAGATAGAAAGAGAGAAGGTGAGAGCGATAGGTAAAGAAAGAGGATGAAAGCAGAGACGGACAAGAGACACTCTTGCGATCATTTGTTATTTGTCCGAAAGGAAAAAAGAAAGAAAAATTGGATAAATCTGGTCGATTCGCCTCCTTGATGCCCACCTCAGCCCCTCTACTTCTGCACAGCTGGGCTGATTAGTGCCTTCCTCAGCACTCGCTGGGAAGCACTCTCAGCGGCCACGCCATGACAGTGAAGTCATCGCTTCACAGTGGCAAAGTCGTTTATCTCAGCTTCGGCAGAGGTCAGGCTGCTTTAAGTGCATCCGAATGGGATGTCGCCACGAGGGCAGACAGCGGGACAGGGGTGAGAGGATTTGCCTCCCCTCCATTACTGGAAGCGGAGGGTCTGGCGCGGCGAAGGGGAGGGAGACGTTTCACCTGAAATGTCCGCTTGCGTCTGACAAGCACATAATATCCTGGTTATGTTGTGACAGGGGGCAGCAGGAGGCCCTCTTTCCCGCAATAAGCTGCTCCTGCCCGAGGGTGCTCATTTCAGCCAGCCAGGGAGCACACACCTGACTCTCCAGCCTCACACTCAACTACACTGTCTGCTCTTGTTTTGTTTTTTTCTCTCTCTTTCTCTCTCTCTCACTCTTTTTCTGTCTCTCCCTCTCTGTATCACACACCCTTTCTCTCTCCTGCTCTCTCTCTCTCACACACACACATACACTCTTTCTCTTTGTCTGTCTCTCTCTCTGTCTCACACACACACACACACACACACACACACGATTGATTAGTTGTGTCAGGTATGTGGCCTGGTGGAATGAGCATCAGCAATGCTAGCAGTGACCATACTGCAGGCAGGCGGTGTATAGGGCATAAAGACTCAGATGTGCTGAGAGCAGCCTGCGCCCATGTCAGGACACAAACATGTACCCCACACCCCGCTTCAACAGGTGTAGGAAACACACAAAAAATATCAAAAGCACCAGGCATTTAATGGAAAAAAATCAGGCAATAATGAGAGTTTAGTGCAGAGACTAGGAGGGGTTATGAATGTAGCGCCTGTTACACACAGGCTTGTTTTACCAGTGGTTATACAATTTGCAGGGTGAATTTTGTAAGGAACTGTCTTTTGTAAGGAAAGTGTAACCATGTTAAAACAGTCACAGG
>PYXC01002508.1:3962500-4052500 GCA_015244755.2 Tenualosa ilisha | reverse complement strand
CTCTTAAGATTACTGACTGTAATAAACTACTGATAAAAAGAGAACCATTAACAAATATGAATGTGATTTTCTGTGTCTTACATAGTTATTAGCAGCTGAAACAAACTAATTTGATATCATAGGTTTTCTAAAACTTTGATAAAATTCAGAACTGACTACATGCATAGATTAGAATTCATGCACACACGCACGCGAGCACACACACACACACACGTATGTACACACACAGAAATGTTTAAATATAATTCTCTTTGTTGCAATTTCACATCTGTCAGCCCCTGCATTGACTAAAACAATTGATTGGTGTATATTGATTAATCCAATTATTTTGGGAATAATGGCCCATAACTGCACTTAAAAACTTGTTTAAAAAATCTATCTGCACATTCATTCTAGAGTAGAGGGGTTGTTTTAATTTACCTATTTTTAGGGCATTTATTCAGCTTTTTTGCCATAGCCCAGCATGGAATGACACGGCAGCACTGCATTCTTATTTAAGCGAGCGAGGAAGCACCATATTTCCCCGGGGAATGAATTCATTAAGTGTGCTAGTGTGAGGAGCAAAGCTGGTGGGCGTTTACTAGTCCCAGGCCCCAGAGTCACTGAAGGCAGAGGCAGCTGTCTGCCACACACCCTCAGGGGCGACCTAGACTCCCCCTCACAAACATTATTATCTCAATCGCTCTTAAAATGGTGTGTGTGTGTGTTTGTGTGTGTGTGTGTCTGCTTTCATCGACCACAAAGGTGTTGCAGTTGCCTGTTAATGTGCGCAGTGCAGGGTTCACTCCAAGAAGTGATGATGCTAGTTTAAAGTGATTTCAGTTGCAAATGGGCAATGCCTAAGTAAGATGAGATGACTCCTTGTGACCTTACCTGCCTGTCTGGATGCAGTATCCCACCCGTGCGTAGACAGAGAGAGAAAGAGAGAGACAGAGAGAGAGAGAAATGGTGCCTGATGTGACAGCTTGATGCGGCTAAAGCAGGCAGCTGTGGCTGTTATTGGTTATACTGTTACAAGCATATGGGCCTGTCTTCTCCCATGCGGATGCCTGGTACCTGCCTCAGTCGCAGCAGGGTAATTATGCAAAGCAAACATCGGCTTCGCCTTCCGTAACCCGACTTCCATCTTTTTAATTTTCCCCCTTCTCATTATACCTACACTCCCCCCTCCTCCTGCACCCTCTCCCTGCACCCCATCCCTCTCAGCCTCTCTGTCTCTGTCTCCCCCTCTTCTCCTCCTCTGCTCTCCCATCCCCTCCTTCTGCACCCACAGCTGACAACATTAAATAATTAGTCAATATTAGCCAGGAAGAGAAAGGAAGCAGGCGTGGAAATCCAAAGGGAAGAGCCATTATTTGCACAGTTGTAGGGTGTATAGATAATTTATAAGAAGGACGGTGTGTGGGTGTGGGTGTGTGTCGGTGTGGGTGTGTGTGGGGGGGGGGGTTGTGGGGCGGCATAAATGCTGCTGAAATGACTTTCAATAATCATTAAAATGGGGGGATGGTTTTGTTTATTGGTTGGTTGGTTTTTTTGTTGCTGGGGGTTGGGAGGGGGGTGGGTAAGTTGGTGCATCTGTGCCCTCTGATGGTGTGTGTGTGTGTGTTTGTCGTGCTCTCTGCAGGATCTCAAGAACAAGACGGCTGTGGAGATCTCTCGGGAGGACGTTGCCGTGTAACACCACTGCTGCAGATGCCGCTCTCCTCTCATCCCCCTAAGTTGTTCCTCTGTGCATGGCGCCCCACGGTCTGACCGACTGACTGGACGCACAGGATTACAGACTACCCCAGAAGAGCAGCCAAACACCACAGCGCATCACCAGTGAGCCCGGCCGATGCTTCCCTGGCCCATGCCCTCTCACCTGCCGCTAGTCTCCGCGTCTTCGAGGCTGTGGTGATACCCTGGTGTGCCTTCCAGAGGACATCTGTCAAGCTCCTTCTCCCCACCCCATCCAGCCCCCCAACCCCATCCCCTACCCCCTTATCACCACGTCCACCACTATCCACCCCTGGAGCCATGGAGCCGACAGCTACCATCTCTGTTCTGGGGGAGGACTGCCTTCTTCCCCAGGGCCGCTCCTGCCTGGGCTGCTTCATCGAGACAAAGGACGCCACCAACCCCTCGGACTCTGAGCCCGGGGTCAGTCTCAAGATGGCTGAAGCCTGCAGGGGCGAGTACGATACCTGCCCCATAGTGGACATTGGCATGCAGTGCATGAACAGTGGAGAGACAGGCGGCTATGGGGACCAGCTCCTCTCTGACCAGCTGCTGAGCTTCCCGCTGCCCAAGCCTGTTCCCGTCGACAAAAAATCTGGTGACAGGACGACAGACAGCGACACGGACGATCAGGCAACTAAAAACCTGTACGAGGGCCTGCTCCTCGACAAGTGCAATGGGGAGGAGGTTCTCTTGGCCAACACGACCCAGGACTGGGGCTACATCGAGTCCTTTATCAGCGAGAGCAAGATGGAGCTGCTGGACCTGTGCTCAAAGAACGAGCTGTCCGTCAACCTCTTCTCGGAGGAGGACGTTGACAACTACATGTTCGACGACGATGATGATGACTCCACCCTGAGCAGCGACGTGTGCTCCCTCAAGATCCGCTACGAGTCCTTTCAGGACAACATGCGGGAGAAGACCAATGTGCTCCAGGAGGAAACCCAGTTCAACTTCTTCCCCAGTGTCCTCGTCAACTGTCCCAAGAAAGAGGACGGCACTGGGAGAAGAGGGGCGAAGGAGCTTCCCCGGAGGCCTGGGGATGAGGAAGAAGAGGAGGAAGACCTGTGCTTGTCAGATGAGGGTGAGAGCAAGACAGAGAGATGCACCAGCCCCGGAGAAGGCTGCTCCCCTGACTACAGCCCCAAGATGGATTACTTTGTGGACTCCAGCGACTCGGCCGAGGATTCGGGGGATTACAGCGACGACAGTTCCTGCACCGGCTCCTCGGTGGAAGCGTTCCCGGATGGAAAACACAAGCGGCAGCTGGGAAAGAAGGGCGGCGGATCATCCAACCACCTGAACTACGGGCTGAGGGCCAAAAGAAAAGTACGTTACAGTGACGACTATCTGTACGATGTGGACTCCATCGAGAGCGAGAGGAACGCAGAGAAGCGTGAAAACCAGGTGCCGGGCCAAAAAGAGGAACGGGATGATGACTGGTGCCCCAAAAAGCGACGGAAGTCTTCTCGCAAAGAGCCGCCGGTCATAATCAAGTACATCATTATCAACAGGTTTAAGGGAGAAAAGCACATGTCTGTTAAGCTGTTCAAAATTGATCCAACAGCCACAACTGTGAGCTTAGACACAGAAGCGATGAGCAAATATGAAAAGCTGGCTCCACTGAAGCAGTTCTGGCAGGAGCAACAGAGGGAGAGAGAGGAGCAGCTTAAGCTGGCTCTGCGAGATAAACCCAATTTTCATCCAAACGGCCGCCACCGACCCTTTAGTTCCAGTCCTCCAAAGAGGAAATACAAGTTTGCAAACAGATTTAGGATTCAGAGGATTCAAACTGTGGAGCAATCTCCCACGAGGCAGGGTTCCTCAGCCTCTTCGAGCGAGGAGGGCGGTGGCAATAAAGACCGCACCGTGCCGATAGGAAGCCCATTACCACTTTCGGCACCGGGCCTCGACATCACACGCGCCGCCACGCCGAAGAGCCGATCTCAGCAGCAGCGAGAGGAGAAGGGGATTGGCAACAAAATTGTGCGTATCCGCAAATTCAAAAGCGAGGCCAGGCTGAGGAGCAGGAAACTGCAGTGCGCGGGCGAAGGGGATGAGGGGAGTGTGACGAGCTCGGCTCCTCTTCCTCCTCCTCCTCTTCCTCCTCCTCCATCCCAGCAGCAGCAGCATGCCACAGACTCCTCCACAGGCAGGGAGGGAGCAGAGCTTGCTTCTGCACAGGCCCCTAACAGTCTGATGGAGAGCCACGCCGTGGATGCAGGCGACACGTTCACTTTCACCTCCTCCAACCTCTGCACCCCCGCCCCTGCGGTCAGTGACAAACCCACTCCCCCTGCTGAGGCAGTGGGTGACGGCGGTGTCCCCGTCATTCCCGGGGGTTACCTCCAGACGCTCCTCGACGGCTCTGACACCTCTGGCAGTGGCAGCATCACCTTTTACCCCCAGCAGGCGCCCCAGCAGTACCCAGCGGTGTTGGGCCTGTCGGTGGAGGAGAAGCAGTTTGCCTCTCTGCAGCTGGCGCAGAGCTGTGTCCTCTCGCCTCCCTCTGAGTCCGAGCTCCAGCAGTCGCCCCAGAGTTGCACCAGCTTCAGCCAGATTTGGCCGTCCCAGCTGTGCCACAACCAACAGTTTGCGCCGGACATCCCCGAGACGCCCGTCCTGCCCGACGGCTTCCCAAAGACCCTGCCGGTGCCCGTGTCTGCGGAGGACTTGACTGCTGTGACTGCCTATAACCAGGTAAGCCTGGAAGGCGACAGAGCACTGTACGAAAAGAACTACCTACCTGAGCAGCCGATGCCACCTGCGGACGGCGATTTCCAGGCCTGCCAGGTGCCCTGTGTGGACGGGCAACTGCAGTTTCAGCGGGGGACCCTGAACACTGACCATGGGCGCCTCACCAGCTTTGACTCCATGGGCTCCCTGTCTGTGGCCTCCAGTAACTACAGCACCATGAGCATGAAGTCTTGCGAGCAAGAGGTGGCCGGCAACGGTGGTGGAGGTGGCGGTGGTGGTGGTGGCGGCGGCGGCGGCGGTGGTGAAGAGGATGCGTCGGGCGAGACCTTTCTGGCCCACTGCAGCCCCAAGGTGGTGATCCAGCAGAGCGTGGAGGCCATCACGCCCCTGCGAGAGTCCACCGACCTACTGGACATCTCCAACTTCACCCCAGACAAGTTCCGCCACGCGTCCCTGTCTGAGCTTTCGCCGCCCGAAACGCCCAACCTGTCTCCCCAGGTGAAAGGCAGAGAGATGAAAATCGTCAGTGGCAAAGCCCTCAATTACCAGGATGTTGGTGATGACATGACGTGGAACTGCAACATGATGGAGCAGGCAGATCATGTGGCTACGGCTGCATACACAGGTGACAACCATCAGTTTCAAATGCACATTTTTAACAACACTAACGGAGCTACTGGTGGAATCATGCTGGATGACAAAGACACGGGCGCGGCAGATCTTGATGCGCAGGCTGCTGAGGCGGCGGGCTGCGGGGCTGTGAAAGGCACAAAGTCAAAGAAGAGAAACGGGGGCAAGCAAGCAGCAGGAGAGGGGGCTAAAAAAGTCCGGGCCCCAAAAGCTGCCAAGGCTGACAAGGTCAAAGTGCCACGTCAGAACTCGCGGTCATCCAAAAAGCTCAAAGCCCACCTGGAGGAGAAAGCAGAGAAAGGAAAGGCGGGCACGTCCAATCAGGCGGCTGGGGACTGGCCCGGTGTGAGCTGGCCAGACGGAAATGGGAATGCCAACGTCGTCGATGACCAGCGTGAGTTTGAGGAGCCATCCAACATCCTGTCCAACATTGTGTCTGGCATGGCGGAGGTCCAGCGGTTCATGATGGCCTCCATTGAGCCACTGTGGGGTCCTACGTCCAATGTGTGTCTTGCCCCAGATGCCAACAGCCTCAAGCTGAAAACCCTCAAAATCCTAGCCGGCACGACCCCTGACCTCAAGAAGAAGGGCTCCACTGGTGCAGGAGGCGGCAAGGGCCGAAAGGCTGGGGCCAAGGGGGCCAAAGCCCAGGCCAAATTCAACCCTTTCTTTCCTCAGCTCGCCCTTGGCTGCAACATGTTTGACAAGCCCAATCTCTGCATACCTGGCATCAATGGGCCCGCACACAAAAAGATGTACCGTCACAAAACAAGCGCAAAGTTCCCCCGCATTGAAAACATAAAGGGAAAGCGAGCCGAACGAGAGCCCAGTAAGGACATAGCACTGATGGCCTCTTTTGAAAAGCTGAGGTAATATTTTGTAACTACATAGCTGCTGATGCTCACCCTGCCCTCCCTGCTCAAACCTTCTCCTCCCTGAACCCAGATGTACCTGCACCGACTCAGTAGCAGAGTTGCATGGAAAACTACACTACCCACAATCCTTCCACAATTCCTTTTTTGTTTGCCCCTGAAGAGGACTCATATCTTGCATGACAAACTTATTTGTACTTGCAAACTACCTATTGTGTGCTTGTGTGAAGCTTGATTGAGATTTAAAATTTTACCATGGCTGCATTTTCTTCTTGCTTTTGCTGTTTTTCCTGCCTTTGCTGTTTTCTTATTGTTGGTCTGAAGGAAAAAAATCACCCCTAGAGAAACATTTAAAAGCCTCTCTTTTTTCCTGGAAAATGTTTGTTTTTTTAATGAGCAAAACCTGCTGTCTGCTGCCCTCAATAAAGTAACAACAGTATCTTCCTATCTTGAAACATGTAGCTCTTTGAAGAAAGAAAAAAAAAAAAAAAACAAACTCCTAAGTGAAATGTCCGCTCCACATTTTTTTTTTGTATGCAGAAAATGGATGTCCCCTTCTTGCCGTCTCCTTCATACTGCCTGGCTCAAAGCACCATGGGAAGGTTCCACTTCCTGTGCTGAGGGCAACGTCCGCTTCTGTGAGACCAGAGCACCATAAAAACGAAATGCATAATGGGACCATAATCCATATTGATTACATATCAGATAAACATTTTGTCCTGATCTTTAAACTGTTGGAATGATTCATTTCTTTGTGTTTGGTATTATATATGCTTTTATAGTTTTTTTTTTGTTTTGTTTTGGGGGGGGGGCTGGTGTCTTAAAAGTATATTCAGTCATTTTATCATTTTAAGTCTTGATTTTTGTTCTAAGTGTCAATGTACAGAAATGCACTATTTGCATATAAGGAAAAAAAATACTGACTAAAGGTTAATGTGCCAAATGTAAACTTGCTGTGTAAACATTTCTAATGACCAGTATGAACATAGGTTTTTCATATCTCTACTTTGTGTCAAAATGAAGGAAAAAAGAACTTATACTGTCTTAGTATCTTTCGGAGAGATGACATTCCAGAGTTTTGTCCTTTTTTTTCTCTTTTTATTTCAAATATTTGGACCCCGACTGTAGAAATGCACCTGCAGCTGACAGTGGTACACACCACTCAACCAAAACCACAAAGCCCTCTGGACGTTTGTCTCCGCTCTTTTTGCCAAATTTAATTTTACCTCAGCATCACAGTGCTTTGTGAAAAGGAAATGGAAAACGAGGGCCTTCAAGGGAATAACTGGGAGCTTGTACCTCTGTCTTGCCAAGGCAGACAAGGTACATCGGCTGAATAATAGTGCAGCCATGGCACCACTGACAATGAACTATCGCCTCTTGGTGGAGATCTCCAAACATCTGTCACTAAAATGGGTTCATTCCCAGCAGTGTCAGGCTGGATGTGCTGGATATGGAAACAAGGTAAAATTACATCCCTGGCTTCAGCTCATACCTCACCAGGTTATTTGTGTTAATAGTCTCTGCAGTCATTTGCAACACACCTGTCGTACTTGGCTTGACAAAGGACCCAGAGACCTTACTCATGTATTGTACCCCTTCATTCTTTCATCACCACGTCATTGATATTTATGTATAATCTACCATAACTGAATGAAAACAATACTTACTCTAGCCTGTGTCAGCAGGGGATTCTGCACTAGGTTGCCTTTAATCTAAATCATCTTTTAAGATTTTTTTTTATGTGCTGTTAACAGGGTGAGCCTTTGAAGCTCAGCATGAAAATTAGACTCACTAGATGCCATTAGGACAGACTGAGTGTAACTGTGTTGAAAACATTTACATTTCTTGCGTTCAGTTACTATGTTGATTGCTTTGTGCACCTGTGAACTGTGCCAAACAACAAGATATTTGAATGCATTTACAACCTATAATCATTTTGATAATTGATCAAATGCTGTTCTATCAGAAACTGCAATCGAGTTTTTAAATTTTGCTTGCTCATTAATGCATGTTTTTTTGAAGTTGTTCAGTTTCCTCAGCTGATTGAATGGAAAAAAAGCAAAAAATGCATGAAGTTCAAAATGGCTTTGTTTTTTTTCGCTGTATTTGGGGTGTGTGTTTTGCTGTAAATTGTACCACTTGTTTTTGCCTTTTGCTCTCACTGAATAGCATGCTAAATTCTCAGGCCTTTGTTCTGTTACATTCTGTTCATGGACACACCTCTGTCTCTCTCTGAACTGGCAGCATCTTCTAATACCAGCTACATCTGTCTCTCTTTACACACACACACACACACACACACACACACACAAACAAACAAACAAACATACATTGTTTTTTTCACCTTTGTCTCATTTCACGGATGGCCTTGGGTGCTGGCCTAAGAGAGCTGGATTTGGAAAAAAAAAGAATAAAATCATAGAGCAAAGAGGCAGAGGTAAGCTTGGATGGACGTTTCCAGAAGAGTTGTTGCCCAGCCTTGTGTACTTTGGCTTGGCTTGTGAGCCGTAGATCTATCTCTGTGCTCTCCCTCTCTGTGCTCTCTCTCTCTCTCTCTCTCTCTCTTTCTCTCCCCCCTCTCTTTCTCTCTTTATTGGGCCGTGTCTAGAATCAGGAGAGGACGTAGAAAAAAGGAACCTGCACACTGGGCCTCCTGGTCCAATTGTCTGCCTTCTCTCATCTTTCTGCCTATGGTCGACTGAATGTACTTCTACGAGTTTTTTGTACAACGTGCCACTGTTAAGCTGCCTCTTCTAAATGGTGCTAAGAAAGCAAACTGAACCCTTCCCCCCTCACAGAGAAAACAAAATAAGAATAGCAGAAGAGAGAAAAAAATAACACCCTCCTCATGAATGTATATGATATTGTTATGTTTGATGTATTCATGCCATGATTATTTGACATTGATTGGAATTACTTTTTTGCATTGCAAAATGCATTGCATTTTTTTTTTGTTGAAAAGAATATTGAGCTTTATAAATATTGTCTAGAGTTGTTAACAGAGGGATTCTTAAAGAGCTCTTGACATTACAAAATATTGTATATTTTTCTGTGTGCCAATTTGTAACATATTTTGTAAGTGTCTATTTTTCTTAGAAAGTGCTGTGAAGTATTTGTGTGTGTGTGTGTGTGTGTGTGTGTGTGTGTGTGTGTGTGTGTATGTGTGTATGTGTGTGCGTGTGCGCGTGTGTTTGTTTGTTTGTGTGCGTGTGGGTGGGAGTGTGCGAAAATAACCTTTTTTGGGCCTTGGCAGGCTTTAAAAAGGATGTACAATGACAAATTCCTGGTTTTAAAAACCAAAATATAAAAGTGAATTACGGAATACAAAAAAAAAAACTACATTTTGTCGGGAGTTTTGTAATAAGATTTTGATCTTGTCGTGAGAGTGTGTGTTGTGTTACTGTGAAAAACAGAAATAAGCAAACAAACAAAAAATGGAGAAAAATTACTTAAATTTGTGATCTATAATTGCTGTTTTATAGATTTTCATGTAAATTATTCTAGTATTATTTTGTTTTTGTTGTAACTGTTGCAAAGGTTTTAAATATTTGTGATCAAGCCCGTATGGTGATAATGTAATATTGGTAACTTGCTGAGTTTTGTAATAATGTTTATGGAGTAAATATACAAATTAAAATGAGATTTTGAATGCTACCCCAGGACTCCCCTTGTCATTTTTGTCACATTTTGCTTCAGATGTATTTAAGTTTATTTAATGCTACAGGTGGGGAATGGTCCTTCTGCATGTCTTCCCTTTGTGAAAAAGCATGCTTCATTACTCTCATATCTCTTCCAGCTGTCTGGAAAGCATTCCAGCAAGCCCTGCAAGTTGGCATCAAGTGTGGCACAAAGGGGGCACAAACCAGATCATGCCAGCTGTGCCAGTGGGCTCCTTTAGCATAGAAAGGACAAGCCCTAGCATAGCACTCACACACACACACACACACACACACACAACCTGTTGCCATGGCTAAATCCTAGTCTCTCTCAAGGGAAATGTGTGTGAAATGCCACTGTCTGAACTGTTGGCATGAGAGTAGGAATATGAGCTGAACCAACCACAACTGTACCTGCTAGCACATCAAGGAGCACCAGTGCACTGACCCATTGTACCCTACCTAATTATGACATCCATAACAATTTGTTGTCACTTGTAGGTAAAGGGTCTGTTCTTCACAGTCCTACATTCTAAGCGTGTTTGTGTGTACGTGCATCTCAAAACCTCAGTGAACTCTAGCAAGTATGTGTATCACCCTGCACTCTGATCTTGAAGAACCCAGAATGCATACTTTATTCAGAGGGAGAGAGAGATAAGCTTTTATGAAGCTTTATTTCAATTATAATAAACACTTTATGTATTATTCCACCTAACAGATTTGCCATTCTCTGCTAAATAATATAATATATAATTACTAAACTGTTATATATTATTAAAGGATAAAAGATGTATGAAATTAAGTAAATTCTCCAGCCTAATCAATAAACCTATATATAAAACCTAAAATAAAACCTATAAATAGGACATCAGCAAACACTCAAAAGCCAGCAACGATTTGTTTACTTGGCTATGAATTGTAGAAAGAAATGACTCAACAAAAGTTTTCAACAAATATGTCTAGCGTATTTCAAAACAATTTATTTGGGTTTGTGGCGTACACAGTTGCCTCACATGTAAAATGTCAAATGTGCTATATTTGGACTTGACACATAGTTAACTAGAGGAGTTAGGAAAGAGTATAGCAGTGTCCTAATCAAAGACTTTGGTTTGGAAAGATTTTACACATACACGCACCAACGACAATGTTCATCAAATCACACAAAATAATGTTTTCTAAACTGAGACTCTAAAAGCAGGACAGCACCACAGATCCAAATCTGATGAAATCATAAAGATCCTTGAGTACTGACCAACCCTCTCTGATTAAACCCCAGGACACAGGGGGGCTCTGTGATCACTGTTTCCAGTACGTATCATTGACGCACTTCCGGTTCCCACTTCCAGTTTAAGTCCACTGTACAATAATGGAGAAAATGGAGCCTTGAAACGAAACACATTTGTCGAAGACAAAAGAGGAAAAAATAAACATCACGACAAGACACACCATTACATCGGGTAAAGTCAACACAATCGTTTATTAAAAACTATTAGTATGTATGTTTGATAGCATGTATTGTGTTTCAAGTAACGTTAGCTAGCAACCTACTGCAGGTTAACGCGATTAGCAAACTGGTTTGATAAAGTGGCTAACCTTTCCCTAGCGTAAGCAACCGTTAAGGACGGCGATGCTTAACGTTAGTCACCACTAAAAGGACTAATGAGACTAATGAGATCTGGTAATGTTATTTGTTACAGTTGTTTGTGCGTTATCTAATCTTTGAGGAGTCAAGCACTCACTTTAAATTTGCCCTGTTATCGTTAGCTGTCTCTAGGCCAGGTAACGTTAGTCGTGAGCTAACCTTATCTGACGTCGTGCTTAATGACAAGCAGGTAAACATCCTTGGTTTCTCCTCCTAGTGACACTCATCTGTTCACACACCGAGTTAGGTTTCAAACTATCGTTCTGTACCGTTGTCAGATTAGACGTATGGTTCTGAAATTAAGTAAACAACCCTTTGGGTTTGCTAGTGTTGGCTAATTTCAGCTAGCGTTAATGTCGTTAACCGCAATATGTTGTTGACAGCTCGTAGATAAAGTTTCCAAGAGATTAGTCTTGATTTCACTATGGTGGACCATCAAAACACTGTTCTAAAATTGTAATAGAAGTTCTTAGAATTGAAACGCCATGTTCAGACTGTCTTATTTAATTGGATTAGCTGCTTACTTGGGGTTAGCGTTGGCGAACGATAGTGGCAACGCTAGCGGTTATTTTAAGTTTAGCTGGCAGCTATGTAGCTCAGAAGCTAACCTAGCCTGTGATGCCATTTTGTTCTCCTCTTACGTTAACGTTAATCGACAGTAACCTGGAAAACGTTTCTCAAGTCCATGTCAACTGTAGCTAGTCAGATGAAATGGAAGGTTTCAAGGCCGTAGTTAGCAGATAACAAGGAATCAAGCATATTATGAATTCTGTATATTCGTTAGCATCCGTTATTTTTTGAAAATAACACCTCTGATTTCATATCAGCGAGATACAAACATGGAATATTACGACAGAAATGCATCCTATGATGATAATTTGCTATTTAGCTTAGCTAACCTAGCTTGCTGGTTATCAGGTTCCATAGAACATGACTGACGTTAGCGGTATGTCGGCGAATGACGCAGTTTGCTCGCTTGCCATCAGTCGAGGTTTAGTTGGGTCTTTTATAATCTACATGTTTTTATAACCGAATTTATGGGTACGACCCTCAACTTTATTATTATATTCATCTTCATTGATTTGCATTTGTGTGATGACCGTTAACGTTGCGGAATGCCTCACGTACTTTCAAGGGAACATTACCAAATATTGACTTGGCAGGAAGCTAACCAATCTATAAATCGCTTAGCTTTAGCCACCTAGCTGAGAACAGATGTTTCTTTTGTCATAACGTAGCAGTGTCTATTATCTTCATGATGTATCCTATGTAACGTTAATGTGTGATGGCCTGGCCAGTCATGGTTGTGAACATCAGTTAGTTACCCCATTGAACATGCATGTCTAGTATTCTGGAGATTAATTTCTTTTGGAGCTTTGGTTAGTTATAACTGGTTAATTAGTTTTGCATGGATAGCAAAACTATCCCTTAATCATCTCTTATAATGAATATGTGATAACGGTATATTTAATTGGGTAAAATTACTGCGCTTTCACAGCTGGTCGTGAAACGTCCTTTGATTGACAATATGGAGGGTTCAGACAATGCAGACCAAGGTGGCAGTGATCAGTCGGATTCTCAACGGAGACGTCAACTGGCCCGCCTCGATAGGGAGGAGGCCTTCTATCAATTTGTCAACAACCTAAGCGAAGAGGACTACCGGTTAATGAGGGACAATAATCTTCTGGGAAATCCCGGTAAGCCTGTGTTTTACAGACTTTTCCTTCACGTGTGAAAGAGGTTTCTTGCCTAGTTCCTTGTATGATGCACATTTTGACACGAATTGCATTTTAGGCTGCCCGAAAGGTTAGGCAACAGAATGTTTAGGTATAATCAAAGGCCTCCTATTAAACCAGGGGTGTCAAACTCATTTTTATCAGGGGCCACATGAGCATTTTGCTTTTCCTCAGAGGTTCGCCTGATCTACATGTATGACCACAAACTGTCAGGGGAAAAATGCATGTTTCTTTGTGTTTCTGACCATCACCATCACAGTCCTAATGTGTCTGTGTTCTGACTTTGACACAATTTGGTTTGCCATGCATTCGGAGCTGACATAAGTGCGTTGTGGAAATGCAATAATTATTTTATCGTTAAAACTATGTTCTAGGGGGCCACATAACGACAGTTCTTTTTAAACTTTTTGAATGGGGCCGCATGAAATGATGTGAGGTGCCGGATCCGTCCCCCGGGCTGTATGTTTGACACCCCTGTGTTAAACACTCTTGTGAAACTCAAGTGTAATGTTAATGCTGCCACACAAATCAAAGGCCATTATGCAGTGCAGAGCTAAATGGTCATCTATTTGTTTAAGACTGGTTGGGGTTACATGCATGAGTTTGTTCACTGTCAGTGGTATCATCTCATTGGGTTGTGAGTAGTCCATTTCAGATACATTTCAGTTGGACCAAGGTGTTTACATGCTTTCTTAAAGTTTTCAATTTTCAATTCAAGTCGGATGAAGGCAGTAATTCGATTTAATCTGCATGTAAACGTAATGACTGTAAGGGAAATTCAAACACTTTTTTTTTGTTTTAAATTAGGACGTGTAAACTGTAAATAAAAAATAAATGGCATAATTGTCAAATCATGCAAGCAACATATTTTCTCGAGAATAATCCAAGGACAACATATTAGTTGTTGAAACTATTTTCTTATTGTTTTATGGGTTATTTACGCTGGAAAAAGTTGGGACGGTGTCAACAAAAGGCAAGAAAAAATGAGTAAGACTAAGCGCTAAACACAAAACATTTCACAGTTAATTAGGTCAACTGCCATGATTTTGTATAAAAAGAGTGTTCTTTCTTGTCCAAGACATGATTTCAGCACTCTTATAATGGAACCACACCGTTGGAACTGTATAGAATGCAGTTTGCCTTTGTTTTCTGGTGATATTTAATGCCTTCCCAGAAAACATGATGTCTGGGTGGCAGCATGTTCCTCAAAACATATATATATAATTTATTTTGAGACTCTAGATAAGTAAGCTGTCCATTTCAAAGACACTAATGCAACCTCATACGATCATAGATGTTGCTTTTTGAACTGACCACTAAAACAAGTGGAATGATTTGTCTCCTCTGTAGTCCGTAGGATGCAAGAGTCCATGATTTCCAAAAAGAATGACAATTTGTGTGACCACAGTTTTCAACATCTTTTAGGTCCATCTGAAATAAGACTGTTAAAGCTCTGGATCATGCCTTAATATGAAGTATTCTTTGCATGGTTGTTTTTTTTTTTTTGTTTGTTTTGTTTGTTTTGTTTAGTTTTTTTTCACCAGCATTCATGGTTGTAGTGTCAATGTGTGTTCATAGACAGTTCCCGTTTTATGATCTCATGAACTCGTACAGTGATTTTAGTTATAGCATTTATCTTATATACCTGTAGTGTTACAAAAATCTCGGCATGGAATGGTTTTGTAATAAATGAGTAAGAAATACCACCACATCTTTAATTCTGAGGCTCGCAGCCTGCTATGGTCTTTTATATAATTTGCTTTGTTCCTCCTTGTGTTGTCAGCATTATTCAACTTTTACAGCCTTTTATCGGCCCTGTCCCAAGTTTTTTTTAGACATGTTGCATGTATCAAATTTAAAATTACATTTTTCATGGAAAATTATCTTCCTCCCAAAACAACAGTCTCGGTTTCAGCAGTCAATTTGTTGTCTTTGCACTATTCTCTATCAAATTATGGCTTGCATATTTTGAAAATAACAATATTTTGTTTTTACTGACATTTTACCAAGTATCCAGAGTTTTAGGAATTGGGTTTGCATATCCAACGATTAGGTCCAGTTTACAAGAGAGCTTGAGTAGGAAAGACAAACACATGAAACTCCTGTTTTGTGACTTAGGATGTTAAAACATAGTTGTGAACTTTAAAAGGATAATTCGGATTATGGAATGGAAGCAGAACGAGACATGAGAGGATTAATGTACAAGTTCCTCTTTAAATTACCCATTTAGATATATGTAATCCCTGCTCTCAGAGTCTGCTCTGCTTGGTCAAAACTGTATGAAACTGCAGTGTGAGGATTAAACTGAATGACTTGGTGCCAGTCAAACACAATATAGTGTATGGTCAAGGTGCAAGTTGTATGCAACTGGACTTTTTTTTTTTCTTTTGGCACTTGAAGACTTTTTGCCTTTCATCCAAAAGGCTTCTTCCTTTCTGACCTGATGGTAGAGAACCAGGAGATATATCTCTGGACCACTGTGGGTGAAGCTGTGATCCGTAGACCTAGGCCATCAGATCTACAGGAAACCCACACACATCAACCAATACTTTTGACTTTCATCAACCATGGCCGTCAGCAGGACCTTACAACACCGGACGGACAGCATCCCATCCAAGACAGAAGAAAAAGAAAAGGCACATGCACATATCAAACAGGCACTAAGAACTTATGGCTACCCCAACTGGGCATTCATCAAAACAGGAAAGAGACAAAAAAAAGGAACGACACACGACACTATGGAGAATCTTCAGCAATCACAACATCCCAGTATACTTCAAACCTGGTAACACCCTCAAACAGAGACTGGTTCACCCGAAGGACAAAACTCCAAGACACAACCTCAGCGATGTGGTTTATGCAGTACAATGCAGCGAGGAGTGCCCAGATCTGTATATTGGAGAAACTTAGCAGCCGCATAGCCCAGCACAGGAGGGCGACCTCATCAGTACTGAATTCAGCAGTACATCTACATCTAAAGGAGAAGGGACACTCATTTCAAGACACTGACGTGCACATTTTGGACAAGAAAGACGGGTGGTTTGAGAGGGGAGTGAAGGAGGCTGTCTATGTCCGTCTGGAACAACCAACTTTGAACAGTTTCTCTACATTGTGTTACACTATTGCACTTTCAACTTAAAACAGTGCAGATTCTATGTTAGCAATACCCACTCCTTGTTAGTTCATTGTGTTGTAGCTTGAATGTTATCCTCTTTTGTAAGTCGCTTTGGATAAAAGCGTCTGCTAAATGCCTAAATGTAAATGTACAGTTTTGCCTCACCATCAGAGCAGTTCACACTCTCTGGATTCTGTGATCATAGTGACTCCTTTCAATTCACACATGAACTTGTTGACCCATGTGGATGAGGGGTGTGGTCCACAGATCACAGCTCCACCCACAGTGGTTCAGAGATGTACCTCCGGGTTCTCTACCATCAGGTCAGAACTGAGGAAGCCCTTTGGATGAAAGGTGAAATGTCGTCAAGCTCCAAAAAAACAGCAAAAAAAAAAACAAAAGAAGTTGCATACAGCTTAGCACCTTGACTACCATGACATGGATGAATGAAAATCTTAGTGTATAGTGTATATATAGTGTATGTTTAATTAGTTCAGCTAAGTTCAGAAGAATTTGCCACAGCAGTTATTGTAAATCAGCCTCTTGTCACTGACAATTTACAATTACCAGCACATGAAGTGTTTTCTTCTTGATACATATATATATATATTTTTTTTTGACTGAGCTGGAAACAGCAGTGTATTTTTACCTCATGTATATTTTGAGTTATGCAGATGAATAGGGAAGAGTGAAGAGTGCTCTCTTACCTGATCCTGAACAGAGGTGGAGATGTTCAGATTTCTTTGCCGCTACACTTTTACATTGCAGCAGCGTGTTGCATTTAGTCAGTCGTCTGCTTTTTAGAAGAACCCCTTGACTCCTAAAGGAGAAATCCGATGTGATTCAATCCATAGCCCTGTTGTTTGAGGTTATCTAGTGCTGTCTGTGGGGAAAAAGAACAAGAAAATGTGACGCAACATAGAACGGATGGCAAATCATCAGTTAACATTGGCTGAATGGGGCATAGGAAAATGAACCTGAAAGTGTGTTTCTGTGCCCCGTTCAGGTAGTGTTAGCTGCAGGTTCTCTATTAGGTTTATGTTGGATCAAATATTATCGTTGTTTCTCCTACCGACAGCACTCAATGACCCCGAATAACAGGGCTATGGATTGATTCTCACCAGATTTCTCATTTAAGTGATAAAGGTAAAGCTACACTGAGGGGAAGTGTAAGCTGGCTATACCAAATGCTTTCACATTGTTTCACTTTGTGCAAAGCATCTGGAATCCCTCACCTGCCGCACGTTTCCTTCCTCGTGGGCAGATACCTTCTAGGAACTTTAAAAATTTAAAACTTTAAACTTTAAAAACATTGAGTATGCCAGAGCTCTCTGTTTGCTGATTGGCCAACCAAAATGATGTCGAAGGAAACCTAAGCTTTTGAAGAGATCCCTGATTGCTGTGGCAAAATGTAATATTGAGCGGAAGCACTAGGCAGTGCCCTGGCTAGGAAAGTGTGACTCGAATAGAAAGGTCTCTGAACCTGGGCATTTCCACCTCTGGCTCTGGGTGGTGTTTAAGTGCTAGGCACATATATGTAAAGCTGAAGACCCACTGAAGAACCCCCTCCCCTGCTCCCTCTCTGTCCTGGTACAGTGGAATGGGAAAGAATGTTATTTTGGAGCCTTGACCCTGACAGGAGGCGACAAGCAATGATGGGACAGGGCCTGTCCTGGTAAGTGCAGTGGTTTTTAGTAATGTCAGTTTTCAGTAAGTGCACTGGTATTCAGAACTCTGTTGATGGAGATTGTTCCTTTCTCTCGTTTTTGGTTCAGCTTATAAGCAGTTTGTGGTCTTGAATGTTTGAAAAACTAGTATTTGCTGGTCACTCCCTAACTATTCGGTTTGGATATGATTTTGTGTAAAAGTGATGCACGGATTTGGTCTCATCTGTATCACAAAAACTTTGCCACTTGATGGGTCTTTCCCTACAGCAAGAATGCATCCATATGACACAAGGCATATAATACATTCTCAATAAAAATATCACTAAATGGACGGTCTGGCCTTTTATTCTCACCGTACCGTTGTTGTTCTGGAATTGCCTTGTGTGTGTAATACCGATGCTGTTTCAAATGTGGATTTAAATGCCTTTGTTTTTCATTCTAGGAAGCTTTTTAATGCATTTGTTAAGCCACTATACATATGTTCTCTCTAAAGACCGATTAGACCTTTATGGTTGAGCCGTGCTACGGTGCAGTTGCATGAACTTGTGAGCGGCATGGTCTTTTGAGTCTGCAGCCAGGTTCAGTGAGTGTGGGTTTGTCTCGCAACAGGTGAGATCACGGAGGAGGAGCTGCTGACCCGTCTGCAGCAGGTGAAGGATGACGGGCAGCGTGCGGCCAGTGGAGCCGGCACCAGTCCCAGCCCCAGCCCCAGCCCCAGCCCCAGCGCCAGCACAAATGGCAGCAGTGGGCGCAGGCCAGAGGCCACTGGTGAGTAGCGCTGCAACCACAGTTAGTCTGCTTTCTTTGTCAATTAATCAATCTAATCTATTTTCTCAATGAAATCATTATTTGTTATTGGTAAAATCTCAGAAACTATATCTCGAGAACATGAGCTCAAATGCCTTGTTTTGTACAAACATATATATGTGTGTATAATATACAAATGAGAAGAGCTGACAGTTTTCAAGTTCAACAAGCTGCAATGGGAATTTTTCCAATATCCAAATAATTTAATTGATTATTTGACTAGTCATTGCAGCCCTGCTGGTGAGCAGAGACATCACTGTATACTGTAAAAAGTACCACACTGGCCTGAAAAAGATGATCCTGGATATAAGTTTGGCTGTCTGGCATGTAGAGCTTTACACCGTTAAGTGTTTAACTGCAATACTTTTCCTGTTTTAGTGCTTGGGTCTCGTGTGTGTGTGTGTGTGTGTGTGTGTGTGTGTGTGTGTGTGTGTGTAATGGCAGGTTTTGTATAGAGTTGATGTGATCTTAAAATGCTTTGTCATTCACTAATTGTGTGTGAGTTCATTTGGTGTTTAAATTGCTCTGTTCTATCCCAGGAGACACTGAGGGCCCAGAGGATCCTTCTAACGGTGACACCCTCCTTGACTGGCTCAACACCGTGCGTCGCACTGGCAACACCACCCGCAGTGGTCACCGCGGCAACCAGTCCTGGCGGGCAGTGAGCCGCACCAACCCGAGCAGCGGTGACTTCCGCTTCAGCCTGGAGATCAACATCAACCGCAACCTGGCGGAGCAGCAGACGCAGACAGAGGCGGTGGAACAGGCAGCTGGAGGCCCGGTGGCACCAGAGGGCCCCAGTGTGGTGCCTGAGCCTGAGCCTGAGCCTGAGCCTGAGCCTGAAGCCTCCTCTGAAGCGATGGAGCTGGAAGAGGAGCCGGTGGTGGAGGAGCTGGCGGTGATTGTGGAGCCGGACCTCTCACCACCCGTGACCCGACCTGCCAGCCCCCAACCCACTCAGGTGCCAGTGCAGTGCAGGTGCCAGTGCAGGTGCCAGTGCAGGTGCCAGTACAGGTGCCAGTGCAGGTACCAGTGCAGGTCCCTGTCCCCATCCCCGTCCCCATCCCCATCCCTTCCCCATCCTTGCAGGCGGCAGCTGTGGCGGCGGCCATGGCATCCGAGCCCCCACAAACACGCCGGGGAGTGGTGCGCCCCCGCAGTCGGAGCCCTGAGCAGCGACGCACCCGTGCCTGCACCCGCAGTCGTTCCCCGCTCAGTTTGGACCGCATGGATGGGCTGACCACCGCGCCGCCCATCCCTGAACCCCCACTGCCGCCGCCGCCCCCTCCGCCCCACATGGAGGGCAGCTCACGCACCCGCCAGCACATCCCCTCCCGCCATGTTACCGTGGAGACAACGGAAAACCACAACCCACACCAGGCTCCCTCAGCCTTCACCACCAATGCCCCCGAAGCCCCCACGGCTCCTGCCCAAGAGGAGGAGCTGACGGGTGGGGAGGCTGGCGCTGGACGCAGGCCCCCCACAATAATGCTGGACTTGCAGGTGCGTCGAGTCCGGCCTGGCGAGTACCGCCAGAGGGACAGCATTGCTAGCCGCACCCGTTCTCGCTCTCAGCCCGCTAGCAACAGCAGCAGCGGTGGCAGCAGTAGTAATAGTAATGGTGGGGCTAGTAGTGTGGCAGGAAATGGCAGCGGGACGGGTGGTGCCGCCGGCAACAACACCTTTATGTACGAGACGGAGCAAGGCGGCTTCCGTCGGACATTCTCCCGGTCGGAGCGGGCTGGCGTTCGCACCTACGTCAGCACGATCCGCATCCCCATCCGCCGCATCTCTGACGCAGGGCTGGGCGAGGCCACCTCTGTGGCTTTGCAATCCATGATCCGGCACATCATGACAGGCTTTGGCGAGCTGAGCTACTTCATGGACTCCGACTCGGACTCATCTGACTCGCCCAGGGCCAGTGGGCCTGCCACGCTCTCCGACGGCACCGCGCCGTCAGCTACAGGCGCAGCGTCTGCGACCGCCGCTGGCGCATCTCAGGCTCAAGCTGGGGGCTCGCAGGCAGAGGAGAGGGAGGGGGACGACGGCGATGTCCCAGACGGTCGCGGTCGCGGCCGTGCCCCCATCAGCCTGGAGGAGACAGGCTCGCTGCCCTTCCTGCGGCTGGCACACTTCTTTCTGCTTAATGACGAGGATGAGGAGCAGCCGCGCGGCCTCACCAAGGAGCAGATTGACAACCTGTCCACGCGTAACTTCGGGGAGAGCGACGCGCTCAAGACGTGCAGCGTGTGCATCACCGAGTACGCTCAGGGCCACAAGCTGCGCAAACTGCCCTGCTCCCACGAGTACCATGTGCATTGCATCGACCGCTGGCTCTCAGAGAACTCTACCTGCCCCATTTGCCGACGCGCAGTGCTTGCCACCACTAACCGTGAGAGTGTGGTCTGAATGACCCCTCTACTCCTCTGCACTTCGACCCACCTCCTTGCACCTGGCACCCCGTCCCCTGTCCCCCTCTATTCCTTCTTCTCTCCTCCTTTGTCTCAGACTAACACCACTCTTGTGTTGTCTAAACTCACTCTCTTGCTGCTTCTCTGCGCCTGGGTAATGTTTGCTTACCCACATGGCCATTCCTTATGATTTTAAAGCAATCAGCCTGCTTCCTCTTCCGTCTTCAGCAGGGGCAGATGCATCAGTGAAGGCCGGGGAAAGGGGGGGGGGGGGACTAGGGGCCTACTGAGCCGATGCAAGTGTCCAGACCTAAGAATATTCATTAGTTTCATCAGTCTGAAAGCATCGCTCAGTAGCTGAAGATGAAGTGAAGTGGGCATAGAATACCAAGAGGATGGTGGTGAAATAAGGGGAGTGGAATTTCCCCCCCCAAAAAAAGGACCACATGTGCTCATGTTGACTAGCTTAATGGTTCAGGTCAACTAGAAAAACACCTGATCCCTCTACAAGCTACCGGTTACAAGGTGCTGAGGACATTCTCCCAGAGAGTCAGAGACTGTGTTAAAAGGAAATGTGTGTTTGCGTGTGTGAGTGTGAGAGAGAGAGTGTGTTTGTGTGTGTTCCTTGATTTTTAAGTTAAATATCATTGGAGGGAAAGCAAACCCAGTTACTTATGTGACACAATAGTGTAAGATTTTGGTGTGCAGTCACAGTACTAACCTAATTGGCAATGTTGCTTCCCTCCGAAGTTAACTGTAACTTGAGAGTGCAAAAGTGTTGTATTCACACTTGAGACCAAATGCAATCTGATATACCCCTGGAATCCATCATTGCTGTACAACATGTGTTTTTCCCTCCATAAGATTGAATGTTGGGCATGAAGGCTAGAAAAGGCTTCTTGGAATGGGGAGCATTTTTTAAATCATTCCATGTCTTGCCACCTTAAAAAAATGTAAGGAGACAGAATTAAATGTTAAAAGTACTTAACTATTTTTCATCAAGACTCAGTACTAAAGAAAATGGCATTGAAGAAATAGGGGAAATTGCAGACCTCTGACATCCAAAATATTACATTGGCAGTTGACACTCAAACATGTCAGCCTTTCCTTTATACTAACTGTTTGCATTTGCTCCCGAGTCTGATGCAACTGTACTCAAGTGGATTGAGAGATGCTACAGCTCCATTTAACTCGAGTTGTACTGGTGCAATATTTACAAACAGGATAAGGGGAGGGAGAGTGGGTACAACAAGATGGGTGGGATGGATGGGGTATACTAGACTTTTTTCTGTCTCTTGAATGATTGTTAGACTGTGAATCTTCACACGTAAATAAAGAAGTTACTCCGATATGTGAATTTGGCTATGTACCATTTTATATTTTTATACTTGACACTACACATGCAGTTGAACTTTCACGAATTGGTCAGTGCTGTGCTGTATTGTTCATTGTCTGAAAGTAATCAGTGGCATGCCTTCATTCTGCTCAGGTAGGTCACAGAAGAGGACTCATTCACAGAAATGGGTTCATTACTCCCCCAGGTGTTTTGCTGGTTCATGTACAGTTCCTGAGGGTGGCCAACTGCATGAACCATGACGAGGCAACTCCCACCCTTTTAAGTGTTTTAAATGAAATATATCGTTTTTTTTCCTGAACATTATTCTGTCAATTAATTGGTCGTTAAAGTCAATGAAGTGTAAAGTCTATTTATCCCAAAATATTGTACAATCAATGCATGTTAAGGATCGATTTTATCTACGTATAGCCACTCATGTAAATATGTATTTTTCCTTACATCATTCTTATTTAAGAGGACTAACATTTAATCGCTGAACATTTATGTATAGCGAGACGTTTGGTAGAACCGTGAGATGTTCACTCACACGCCCTCACTTCAGCGTGGTAAGGAACCCTCAATGCGATGGCAGCGATCTGACATTTTTACAATCAGATGTAGGCTAGTCTCTGCCAAAGTCCTGTTAAACACTCGGCCAGTGGTCCGTCATTACGGTAAGTCATAGAGTCGTGGCTGAGGCAGACGAGGAAGAAGTTTCAACAACAACATCGTTTTGTTTCCGTCTACGATGGCTTTGAGGATACTGAGCGGCGTTTTATCCCATTGTCAAGTTGCGTATAGCAAGGTAATTATGTAGACGTTAACGAAGTCTCTTTCCCCCCCGAAACTCTAAATGTAAATGACCAGGTGGAAAACCCGTGGAGATGGTCCTTCGGGACTACGTGCTACAGCACAGCAGTAGGCTAGTGTTGGTTCACCTTTTCCCTCAAGTTTCACGCGAGACATTCTTATATGTGGATTTTATATGTAGAAATGTAGATATGCAGGTGTAGGTTCTACTTAACTCGCTGAATAATTGAAAACGAAAAAATTGAATCAAAAAGGTTTAAACGTTTGCAGACTATTTCCTTGTACCGTAAACACTAGAGTATGTGACTGGAATAGGCATTAAAATCTGCCATGAAAATTACACGAACAGTACACTTTTTAAATTAATGGATTTATCAAATTTTTATCCACACATATATCAGTCACTACATCAGATCACAAAGAAATATATCTGAATATATATCATTTAGCATATATTTAAGAAATATATATGAGGAAATATATGCTATATATATGCTATATAATATGCTAATTATTAATTAATTAATCAATTTTTAACTGTCCATCCCGTTCAAGCCCCTGGTATATCAACTAACATCTGGAGTCCGCTTCAAAAGTTCCTGCCCTATTCGGATCAGCCATCTGGATCATCTAGTTCTTACTGTGCGCAGTGTGCCTAAAACAATAGATTTTTACTCCTCAGTTTTGGGTATGGAGGTGGTTACATTTAAGGTACGTGGTTAGGGTATTTCTCAGTTTTAAGAGGGGCCTTATAACAATCTTTCTGGCTATGTCAAGGTCAAGAAGTTACAGAGTGTGCTCACGATCTTGGAAAGAAAGCATATTGTATGAATGTCCACTAGGTGGAAACCTTCTCTACGTCTATGTCTATGCCTCTGAGTATTAAACAGCCTTATTGTTCTCCTAGGAGATAGCAGTACTACACCTGCAGCAAGCAATTTAGTCCAACACATGCTTCATGTCCTCACCTCCATGATCTCATTCGCCATTTTAATTGTCATCCAGGGAGACAGGAAGGCCCTGGCCTTTGGCCAGCAGAAGATCAACCTCCACCAGTCTGGGAAAGAGTTTGAGCCCAAAGCCAAGAGTCCCATGCCAGGTTCAGCCGATCTGTGTCTTATCACAAGGACTTCCCTTACCACTGTTGCTGCCCACCTCAAGGTGAAGGCATACAAAGGCTATTAGCATCAGAAATAAGGCAGTGCTGGACATACTGTACGTACAGTAGATTCTTAAACTGTTATCAGTGGCTGACTGGATTATTTACAGTTTAGTCTATTCATTCCTGTGTTAAGACAGCACACCCCATTTAGGCCTATGTATCCTGCTCCTTATTTATTCCTTCAACATTTCACAGATCTTTTTGTGTGTTTGTATGTATTTGTTTTTATATTTATTATTTATTTATTAAATATAGTATTTTTGTAGAATTTATGTTTTTTTTAATCAGATGCACAAAGGTCAACAAGTCTTGAACTTTGAGCAGTTCATCTATACATTTTACATATTCAGCGGGTTCCTTCACACCACCGGGATTCAGTTTAACGTCACAATTTTTTGGCAAGATTATCATCATCGGAGACTGATTGTCAACTGATCACTGAATAGTTGAACAGATTTTGACATTAACATCTTTGCTTGTTTTGATTTGTTTATTTACAGGCCTGTGGGGTGGCCATTGAGGAGGGGCCTGTGGAAAGAACTGGAGCAGTGGGCCGAATTACTTCCCTGTACTTCAGAGATCCTGATCAGAATTTGATTGAAGTGTCCAACTATCATCAGTAGACACAAGGAGGCAGTGTTGAACTTCTGTGTATCCATACCCATGCACCTAGTTAGCATTATATTATCCCTGATATTTGCTGGACAACTCTTAAATAGGGTCCTCATTATTATTGTTATTATTTTATTCAGACAAAATCTGTGCAAATTGAGAGGTCAGAATTGACATAGAAAGTTATTAGCTATTAAGTAGTTCTCCAGTCGATAAAAAAAAATACGATACATTATGCGGCCTAATAGCCTTAGCTTTGAATAAAATACCAAAGATTAATCTCAATGACAGTTCATCCCTTCTTCTAACATACTCTAAATTATGTGCCTGATTGTCAGCACAAAGGCACTACCAGAGGCATGACCTGTGGGCGTTCAAGAGGTTATGAGCAGTTCAAGCTAAGCAAACCGTGTCTGATTGCCACATAGACATAATATGCTTTTGGCTAGGGCTACTCAACTGGCTGTTTCCCTGTTTGCTTTCTCACGCAACCCAGAGCTTAAAACAGGCTGTGCTCTCACCCGCTCTGGGTGATAACATCAATTACTGGGGCCAGCGCCTAATGACTCTGCTCAGCTGCTGCTGTTTTTGGTGGAAAGTGCTGCAAGATGCATTTTCTAGTCATAATTCTTGCCTGCTCTGCAAATGCTGCTACATTTTGTTTTCTGTATCATTTTATGTTTTAAACAACAAAACTGATTTTTATATGTTGAGGCATTGACGTTGAAATGTGTCTGTAACATCATAACAAATACCACAATAAATATATTTTGGAGCAATTCGTTTTTCGTCATGTTTGTTGTTTGTAATTAAATGCTCATTAATGTGCACACGTGCCATCCTTTTGAGGGCAGCATATTTATGGCTAACTAGACACCCATCATCAAACCTCATAGAAAAGGTAAAGGGTTAGCTTTTCTGGTCTACTGGAAGACCCCCCTCTCACAAGACACAATGCTTAGGAAGGAAAGTGTACGTGTGTGTGTGTGTGTGTTGTGGGCAAAAAGGTGATAACAAACCAGAAAAGCTTTGCCACAATTTTACTGTAATCCTTTAAGCTTCAATAGGCCTATTTCACCACAGGCCTATTTTTCCTCGCAAGGTAAGTACAGGTGTTCAGTACAGAATCAGGCATTACTGGCTGTCATTAATAACACCAGTGCTTAGCCTGTGACTTCTTGGAAAGATGGTTGCTGTGAAATGGGCCCATTGAGAACAGTCCACAGTGTACTTTCTCTTTCAGTGTGATGAAAACAAAATTAGGCATCTAGGCAAGATGATGCTGTTTGGCAGTTGCTAAGACAAACAGCAACTCTCTTCTGGTAATTCCAGCTTCATAGACTGCAGCTGGAGCCTGGCAGGTCAGGGCTAAGGAAAAACCTGCAGTGGAAAAATATTATCAACGTCCAGAAGCCAAATGACAGGAAAACCCAGGCGATGTGTCACCCAGGCAGGGTCTAAAAGAGCCATGCCTGCGGTCAGTCAAACACTTCTCTGCTTCTCTGGTAGCCTGTCCTCTCGCCCCTTTTTTCAGCACTATTATTTTGTGCCTGTATGTGTCTAGGCTGGACAGGCCATCAGAGCGAACGTGAGGCTCCTGTCTGAGGGCACGTGTGAACAGAATGTTTGCATGGACCACTGAGGTGTGTGTGTATGTGTGTGTGTGTGTGAAGTGTTACGTATCCCTTAAACACAGTGTGTGTAGCCAAAATGCCCTCTTTGCCAAAGCTCACATGCTTTGAGTGGTCTTAGAGCATATGCTGGCAGGGCTGTGCTATGTTAAGAATGCCCATGATGGATGGACCCTTACAAAACCTGCTCTAAAAACTGATTTACTTTGTGATTACAATAACAATAACTTACCATGAGTCTTGAATTTAAAATGTGTTCCCTGTAGTTCTTCGACTGTGAATGCTTGTCCTCTTGGGCAGATTCATTTCAATGGCATGATTTTTGGGCCACTTGTAGTGTTTTTGCAGTATACCCTCTACTCACAGGGCATTGTTATGAGCCCCCATTAGTCCACTATGTAATACTATAATGACTTAATACTAATATCTATCTTTCTAGCCTATGTATTTTTCTATCTTCATTTTATTAAACTTTTCAATAATTTGTCATGCCTGTGATTTAGAGTCCAAAGGGAACTTCATGTATACTAATGCATGCAATAACACATTTATTGCACAGATTTCTCAGATATTAAACTAGATGCAACTTCAAATAGGAAAAGTACATGTGATGAAGACAAACTTAGGCTATTACCTTAATGATTCTAGGCTTTCATCGATAATTCATAGGTGTGTTGTCTCTGATTATTCTTAAGCACCTACTAGTTTCCAGTCCTGGTGGGAAACACCTCTACTCATTCAAATAGGATTTTCCCATAATAGCTTATTGTTAAAACGGCAGTATCAATTTCTCATTTGTCTATTTCCCATTCTTATATAAGAGAGAGAGAGAGAGAGAGAGAGAGAGAGAGAGAGAGAGAGTATTTACAACTTGCACAGCTAGATTTTTGTTTCATCATTCTTTATGTCAAAGCTTGGCTTCCTGTCAAAGTAGTTAGGTGAGGGATAATGAATGACCAGGAATGCGTATTTTGGTGAATATTGCACATTTAAGGTGGTGATTACACCTCTATAAACGCAGTATTCACAGATATACGCACGCCGTGGAGTTCATTATCCCGCTCATACCACTATTGCGAAGTGGTATAAGGTATGTATGCTAGTTTTGCTAACAATTTACACGTTTTGATGGCTAACACAGGCTTGTTTGCAGAACTAGGCTACTTCTTTCCGCATTGTCTCTTTCAAAGCTTACTGGAATAAACTGTCTTCACTAGTTCTAAATGGATGGTTGCTATGATCAAAAGCGGGTCGTTAGTTCGGTCTGTCAAGTGCCGCATCCAAAGATCCTATCTCGTCTTGGCTTTTGTAAAATCATCGTTTCCCATACTCCCAAACACAGTGTAACAGACTTAAAATCCATCTCGGTCACAAGTTAAAATGTTGCTGTGCTGCAAACGTCGATCAGGCCGCTAGATTGTAACCCTTTGTCAACATGTCAGATCATTTAACCTTCACATCGAGTTGGGCGAATTGATATGCAAGCGTAACACGGCCAGAAAAGTGGATCTTCATAGGTGTGCAGTTATCTGAAAGTAATATATATGATATATAGTAGGCCTATTTGTAAAGGGAAAAAAAAATAGCATCCATTTTCACACACACACACGTCTATGATTTTTTTGACTGGATACCTATGGCACAGAAGATGAGATACTAGGCCGATGCTGTTTCTGTACGTGAATCAGGCCACGTAGGGCATTGTTGTGTTTCTCACCTTGAATTAAAAGATGCTCTGTGAAGACGATGTATAGGTTGACGTGTATCAGTGCATTCTACCTTCAAAAGAGGAAACAGAGAGAACTGGAAGTGAACCTGGAACTCAATCAGCCACTCACCTTTGCCAATCTCTGCCTTATCGATGATAAGTCTGCCTGATAAGGGACTGCCCCATCAGGAAACAGAAAGACTTCTACATTACATTACAAATCAGCCTCTTGTTTCCAGCTGTAACCACACCACATCACAGTGACTCATGACATTTAGTAATTGATGATGTTTGTACAGTCTCAATACACAAGAATGAAGTTGCAGGTTAATTGTATCTTTATTGTAGGTTCATTACTACCAGCTCTTATGTCAAGTTCAGCAGGAGAAAAAGGTCAATAAGATCTGGTTAACCAATGCCTCATAATTTTTATCTCCTGACAAATAATCTATTTTCATGTCCAATTCCAAATTCCTGAATTCAGTAAGAGCTTTTATTTTCATGAGAATTTGATATGATTTTATTTCTGGAGAAGTTGACATGATGACATATGTGAGTGTTAATCCGATCTTAGAGATCCATAGTATTTATGTTGCTATATGTTTGTATTTATCACATTTGTACATTAAAATCTTTCTCTGATGTTTGCAATGCTTATGACCTTTGCTTCTGATATTGAGCTACACAACTAGAGTAGATTAGAGTACAGAGTTGCTTTATTGATCCCGAAGGAAATTAAGGTGTCCAGCAGCATACACATAATACACATAATACAAACAGACCTCCGCAGCCTGTCTGTCCTGCAGGAGAGGGACCGGAGTCTGTTGCTGATAAAACTTCTCTGATTTATGAAGATGTTGTGTAGGGAGTGGCAGTCATTGTCCAGTATAGAGTGTAGCCTGCTCAGGGTCCTCCTCTGGGCTATTGTAGTTGGAGACTCCAGCTCCATGCCCACCACAGACCCTGCTTTCCTCACCAGTCTGTCCAGACGTCAAATGTCTCTCTTCCTAGTGATACCACCCCAACATACCACAGCATAGAAGAACAGACTGGTAGAACATCAGCAGGAGTCTGTTGCAGACACTGAAAGGCCTCAGCCTCCTGAGGAAGTAGAGCCTGCTCTGTCCTTTCCTGTAGAGTGCGTCTGAATTAGTAGACCAGTCCAGTTTATTGTTGGACCCCCAAGTACTTGTAAGTGCAGACTGTCTCGACATTCTCCCCATCAATCGTGACAGGCACCAGCAACAGGGGGGTTCTCCTGAAGTCCACCACCATTTCCTTGGTTTTGGTGGTGTTCAGCTGCAGCTGATTAGCCCGGCACCACCCAACAAAGTCCTCCACAAGGCACCCGTACTCCCCCTCCTGTCCATCCCTGATACACCCCATGATTGCAGTGTCGTCAGAGAACTTCTGCATGTGACAAGTCTCTGAGTTGTAGCTGAAATCAGTGGTGTACAGGGTAAACAGTACAGGGGAGAGCACAGTTCCCTGTGGCGCACCTGTGCTGCTGACCACAACCTCTGATGTAAGGTCCCCAAGTCTGACAAACTGGGGCCGTTCCGTGAGGTAGTCCGCGATCCAGGTCACCAGGTCACCAGGCCAGGCTCCACTCCCATCCTCAGCAGTTTGTCTCTCAACAGGAGTGGCTGGATGGTATTAAAAGCACTGGAGAAATAAAAAAAACATGATTCTCACAGCACTGCCTCCTTTGTCCAGGTGAGAGTGCACCCTGTGTAGAAGATACAGGATAGCATCCTCTACTCCCACATTCTCTTGGTAGGCAAACTGCAGGGGGTCCAGTGCATGGCGAACCTGGGGTTTGAGTAGAAACTCAAACTCACAGTAAGCCTAATGAACTGCACACTAATAGACACCCAACACACTTAAGTGATTATGTACAATTCTAGAATTGTCTTTCTACTACTTATTTTGGGTCAGAGTCATGATGATGTGATGCCCATCTAGAGAAAGCTAGTGGCATGAGTGAGTGTCGAGAGATAGGATATTCAGTGAGCAGATTCCAATTTTGGATTTTTCAACCTGGCATCCAAGTGCCTTTCAGTAGGCCAGTAATGTATTGTTTTTAAGTTTGAAGTTCATTTCAAGGCCTTTCCAAGACAGAGTGCTGGGTAGACATTATCTGTATTATGTCTGTTTGTAGTCCCCCCCAGCATCCGAGTGGATACACTCTGAATGGGATACAAATGTGGTGATGAAACACTGTGTTCAAGTTACTTTATTTGTGCCACCAGGAGACTTTAGTTTGCAGTGGAGACGTTAATTATATACCTATACTGTAGTATATACAGAAACAGACAGGCACATGTTATGTCCATTCATTTGTACACTCACTCTACAGACAACTGTATTGACACAGTATAGCTAACTAAGACAATGATCCATGAAAAGGAGCCAGTCCAGCCTAAACTAAAAGATGTAGTAAAAACAGGCGATAAAACAGAATCTATGAATATACAGTATAAAATGAAATCACATGAATCAGATGAAACTTAATTAATACATTTAATACAAAGAGTTAGAATAATAACTACAATCTACAAATAGCTTCAATCAAATGCAATGTATTAGGTAAGTAGAAGGTCAAAACCCCTTGGCAGTAATGACAGTGTATGTTAGTGGGGGCTCCTCATCTTCCGCTTTCACTCAGCTCCAACAGCATAGCCACTCTGTGTAGCTGATCTCCTATAATGTCCATTCCTTGCAAAGCACTGTATGTCCACCAGAAACACTGGGTAGGACTGGACTTGAGGGCCTTTTACATTCAACTTGGGAAGGATGCACAACAGGAACTGCAATTGTCAGGGCTGACCGAAGGACAGTGTTGCCATGTGATTCTAGCATGACAATCAGAACCATTTGTCCTAAACCAGCCATACTCTAGGGGTCAACACATCTGAGATCATCACTTCTGTTTTCACATAGCTTGAGGAACTTGAGCTACAGTGGTGGTTCTTTCCAGATATCTTTTATTAATGTGAGTTTGAAACTGCCACTTTGCCCACACCCACTGGCATCCTTGGCTGACTGATTCAGCCTAATTCATTTAAAGGTACCCTGCCTGACCTCTATATGGTATGGTCTGAGGTCTCCAAAGATGACGTAGCTTCAGTTGGGTTGACAATGCTCCAAGGAGACCTTAACAATGCTATATGCAACCTATTCAAAAAGCCCTAGAGTAAAGCGCTTCATTTTTCCACCTATGACAGTTAGCTGTGCTCTGGTTTGCTGTTGTAGCATGTCAGTGTAGCAAGCCATGTCAAGTGAATAGGCTATTTACATTAGTTTGCTAATGTCAGAATTGTAAGGGACGAAGAACTAAAAGTCTTGGAATATTAAAATTCAGAGGAAATGAAGGAAGACATAGATTATGCTAAGCACATCCACCAATAGCTTGTAGACTGCTTGTAGACTGACACTTCACAAGTGCCCAAGGCTTGTGAAGTACACTAAATGCTGTGCCACTTTAGCCTAGGCCTGCTGATAGTGGGCTCTCAGGCCACCACTGTAGGTTCTCCAGTGTTAAGCAGTGTGATTGGCCAGGCAAGGTTAGGTAGTAGTGCATGTTGATTGAGCTATCTTTGCATCGCACTAACAGTGCTACACTCTTAAAACACATGTGTTGAAAATAACACAACTTGTGTTGTTTTTTAACACATCTCTATGTCCAGATTGGGACAACAGAACTTTTGTTGGTTTTAACACATTAGGTGTGTTACTATATTCAACACAACTTTTGTGTAACTGTTCACAACAGGTTTTTGTGTTACTTTATGTTCAATCAACATGTATTGTGTAACTCATGTACCTGACCTGTACCTACTAGCATACATTTAGAAAAAAATACAACCAAAGTAAAGATTACAAATTGACATGAATTTTATTAATTAAATCACAACAAATTGCCAATACATGGAATAAATAAATAAATAACTAAATACAATTAATACATTTGCAGCAAGTTAACAATCTGCACATCTGTCTCATATCATTGTTTTTTCAAAATAAGTTAGATAAATACTTCACATTCCTTTCTCATAAATAAATACATACATACATACATAAATAAATAAATAAATACATTTGCAGTAAGTTAACAATCTGCACACATCTGTCTCACATCATTGTTTTTCAAAATAAGTTAAAGGTAAATACTTCAGTCCATAAAATGAATTGAAGGGTTATTCATGATGGGCATGTTACCCACATAATGTCACTTAAGCTCAGCTTCAGGGATACGCAGGTAAAAACTAGCTTTTCTGTTGTGGTATGATGATTTACCTTGGTTGGGATCGTGGATCTTAGAATGGCGCCGCCAGCCACATATGAAAAATAAAAATCTGAAAATAAGACAAACCAGAATTGTTTTACATATCCACATTTCAACTGGTAACAACATTTAACGAGCTCTGCTTGGAGCGTATTAAATACCACTGCAGGCATTTCCAACTAATACGATCTCAAATAATCAATAACTTCTATTTACCTCAGCACAAGACAACGGTTGTTAGTTAGCACAACGTCATCTTAGCTAACAATTTACTAACCGAGCTCACGAAGGTTAAAATCAAATTCGTCTTAAGTTAATAACAACCTTCTACCTGAGGTCACACGCTATGAATGACAAACTTAAAACTACTGTACCAGTCAAACCTTTACCGTCGAACAAAGTTTATTTTCGCTTGGTTATTGCCCTCCAAGCTAGCTAATGGCCCCTTAGCATACCAGCAAACTGTTTTCAGCATAGCTCTACCATAGATGTCAAGCTATCACTGTAAAACGTATGTATTCATATTAGTGTCTTTGTAAGTAGTGTCACTGAATAACACTTACCTTGAGTTAGAGTAATGAGTTTTCGACCTCTCAGCCCCATCCAATCTTTCCAAAAATCAGGTAACCAACTTTCTCTCCCCTAAAAACGTAAACGTCCAACTTCACCGTTGTTCAGTTATTGACAGGGGCGGAGCCAAAATTTAAAAAGAGCGCTCGCGCTGACAGTGATGCAGATGCTTTGATTGGCCAAACGCAGGTACACATATTTGTGTTGGTTATTTGTGCATTTTTTGTGTTAAACATTTCTGAAATATAACACAACTTTTGTTGAAATTAAACTTACACAAGAGATGTGTTGATTTCCAACACATTCGTTTTAAGAGTGTAATTTGGCAGTGATTCACAGGTATGTGTCCTTCCATCTGTTGCAGTACCTTGAAGTTGCAGTTCCTTGGGTCCCCTTCCTGAGGTGCTAGGTTGGGCTGCTCACTATGGTCCCCCCTACAGGCAAGTCTACTATATGTCACCTGTTCTCATTGGATTATTACAGATTTAGAGTGATTGCTCCTGCATCAGCTCAGGACAGACAGATGATCCTAGGATGCTCTAAGATGAACAACTGATGCAAAATCAATGTGTGGATTCGTGACTCACTGGAAAAAAATGGCTGTCCTGTTGGTGACAGTAAGTACCTTTCCTTCACAGGAAAACTGATAGTATCAGCATGGTAGCCAATCCATGATGTGGCACAATCATATTTTTTGGAAGTTTCTCAGAAGTGCAAGTCTGGTCTGTTTTTTAACTGTAGACAATAAAATTGAGTTTTCAGTAAGTGTAAGTACACTGTAAAAATTAATGAATAATGTTTACTTGAAAAATGTGTGGAAACTCGTTGCCTCAAATGGTTTAAGTAATGTAACTGTATTATTTCAAGTTATGTTTACTTTACATCTGTAAGTAACCTTCACTTACAAGAAAGTAAACCATACTTGAATATTGAGGTTACTTAACACCTGCCAGTAATGTTTACTTTATAACATCCAGTAAAACTTACTTTAAACAAAGTTGCTTTTACTACTGTTGGATGAGTCGTCCTTACTTTGATTTGTGTACTTAATGTCTGATAGCCAAGCTTACTTGCCAAATACAGCCTACACATTTATTTGTTTCTAAATACTGACAGCTTAAACAACTTACTTACAAAATATAAAAAAGAAATTTGAATGTTTAGATTTTTTTTTGTTATAATTGTGAAAATACAGTTTTTCTTTCTTAAACAGGTCAAACCTATTTCTTACAATTCAGGCATTACTTATTTTACCCCTTGGTTTATACACAGAAGACTCAAAGCTTTTCTATTAGCCTATATAAACAATACTGGCTTAGTAACTGATCTTTAGAATAAGGATGTTTGATAAGCTCCTGTGTATCTTTGACTCACTGCATTCATATGATCTTCCACACTTCAAACTGCATGACTTCCATAATTCACGAAAGCATGTGGCAGTCCATCGTGTTAATGTTTGTGCAATGCAATATACAGTCATTTTAAAGATAGTGGTTTGCAATTTTTCAGCAAGCACAGGACTATAATAAAACTGTAACTAATTTTCACATTTAATGCCTTTTGTCATACACTAGGCATATACAGTACTAATAAATCTTTATGTTAAAACTCCTTGGACCCTTGACTCATAATGTCTCACTTTGTGGCAGCTAAAATAATGAAGACCTTTGTTAAAAACGTTAATTTAATTTACTTGTTGGGAAAATGAAGGGTGCTCACACACTCAGCCTGACATTTTGTTTGGTAGCTGACAGTACTTCAACATTAGCCTGGCTTTTGCGACCAGTTACCTAAATCTGAGATTGAGCTTGGTCTAGCCTAAATACCTAGTTGTCATCTTCCACTTTTCAGACAAGGCCTCCAGGCAACTGAACAATATAGCTGTCTGACAAGCATAGTGTGAATTTCCTTGAATGACGGATGGAGAACACAAAGGGTTTTTGTTTCTTTGGTTTTTTTCAGTTGTCTTTCTCAATATCATGCTTAAAGCATGACCACCTCTGATAGTATGTGACGGATGTCTTTCTGTCTGTCATTCTGCATGTGAACAAGGGCCTGCCTTTAGCGATACCATCAAAGTCATAATTCATGGCTTTCCTGCACAGTAAGGGTTGGCTTTTCCTGATTACTTTCATCATGTAGGTGATGTAAGAAGTTCTCAAAAACATCTGAATGTGTTTCCCTTTATAGGTGTCTTATCATTTTACAAGAATTACATAAGCCTCAGATCAGGAAGCAAGTTAACAGCTAAAAATGAGGGTGAACAAGAAATACAATGGCAAGTCAAAATAGGCCAGATATAACTTTAGGCTTTGGGTGCTTGTTTAATCTCACCCTAAATCTTATTTGAAGTTTATAGTTTAATTTGTGTGTCATGAAAAATTTCGTTGATTTGAATGTAATTATTTTGAAAGTAGTCTAAATGTTAGTAACTGTCTCTAAAGGTCTCCGCACAACAGCTCTGACAAAGTGTGGAGCACTTCCAAAATTCTGCTCTGTTGTTTTTAATACAACCATCCACACCAGCACCGAACTCTGCCATCACCATCTGTTGATTACGAAGTCTATTCTGTTGGAGCTGTTTGATAAAATCCATTGGTGATTCCACAGGCTACCATGCTATGTTCGCTGCCTGCAGTGAGCTGGTGGTGTGCGGAGGCAAACAAAATTGATGAATTCGAAAGTGCCTTGCAATGCTGTTGGAACTCATGTGCGGAGGCCTTAACTCTACAAAGCGCTTCCTCAGAGAAAATGGTACAGTAATTTCCCAAATAGAAGCTTGTATAAACCTCAGTTCAGTGTTTTATACAAATTAAAAAATGTATTAACCTTACCTATGTATGTAACCTCAGTTTACTAAACATTAACTATTGATTCGGAAGCAGATCATGATTTCATGACAAAGTAAAATGATGAAAAGAAATACATTCACTTGTATAGACCTCAACCATTTATTAACCTCTAAATCATTAAATTTTGCAAAATCAATGTACTAACCTTGGTTAATAATCAGGAAATTATGATTAATCACAATTAATTTCTAGTATAGTCACTTGTCTCCAATTTAGATGTATTTACTGGAGAACACTCACTCAGGTATACCCTTCAGGTATTCAGGAAATGTAACTTTATCTTCTTAGTTGTGAGATTGTAGTGCAAGTGTAAGTGCAGGTCATTATCAGAAGTGACTCCCAGTGTCTCCCTCTGCCAACAGAGGGCTGTGCTTATACGTCATCCCCTCTGGCCTGTGAAATGGTGAATGTTCAGAGTGTTCCTCTGGCTGAGGCATTGGTTTTGTTCAGTAATTAACTTGAATCCAAGCTCACAATGTCATAAAAGGGTGAATTAGCAGTGGAGTCCAAAAGTACTTTGTGTGTGTGTGTGTGTGTATGTGTGTTATATTGACCGATTATTATTATATTATTTATGTAAAGTTTGTCTTTCATCAACTACACATTAATATGTAGATTTCAATCATATTTCAGTTGACCAAAGGAATCATCAGTAGGCTACTTCTACCCAGACTAGGCTATAACTTGTGTTTAGTTTAATGGTTTGTAACGGGCAAACCCTCAAAACGCCACCTATATAGCCTATTGGTTACATCAGAATTTAGATGGCAATTTTCACTCTCTAGCATGTCCATATGAGCTTATTTTCAACAAATAAATTCAACCGGAGAGCTGTTCCCCTGGTACATCAGGATTGTAGGCAAATTTGAATGATAATGTACATATTCTTAGCATCGGTCAGATATGTGAAACACCTGTTAGCTTGTTATCATGATTAATCCCGATCTGCAGATGTCCAGTGTGACTGCTACCCCTTCATTTGTATTAACATAAATGGCGTGACTTGGTTGGTACTTATTTTGAGCCCAGCTGGATCAGGTTACTTTAAATGGCCAGAAAATGTTGGCTCCGCTGTGTCTTACCTTGCTCTGCCCTGCCTTTGCTAGTACTTGCATCATCAGAATAACCTTTTTAAAAATACCTATTCAGTGAATCCATAAGGCTCCTGGTTTCTTCCTCTCTTTTTCTCTTTTCTTTTCTTTTTTGTGCCCCTGACTTATACTGAGACATGTTTGCACACTGCTCTAATACTGTGCTAATCAAATGACATCACATTTTTGATCAGTGGCCAGGGTGGCAGAGGCGATCTTCATCCCTATTTCAAAGACAGTACACTGTTTTAGTACAGTGAAAACAATTAGAAATAATTTCTTTAATGCATATGTTATAAATTTCTTCCACAAATAGGCATATTTTGAAATCAAATAGAATAATTATTCCACAATTTCAACAGTTCCGAACAGTCCCCCCCCCCCCCCCCCCTTCTGGGCCAGAAAGATACATGACAAGACTTAATGATGGAAAAACAGCAGACTGATGAAAGAAAAGACTTTACAGTAAGTACACAAGTACCATACTTATCACTGTAAAAGCTATCATAGTAATTACCATTCTCACACAAAAACAAACACACCCATGATACACAAATACAATGATTAACTGCACGCCACATGGATAAGACAGGCTAAAAACGTTGTGTACCATTATTTCTCCGTTCTATCTAAGATCAAGCATCAATTTGCCCAAATCCACACATAGTTTTCACAGAACTTTTCAGGGCTACAGACGGAAGAGAATGAGCTTAAACAACTTTTAAAATACATTAAAATCTTATTCACCTGTTTTAGTTAGGACTCAGCTCTGTGATGCATGCTAAGTCTGCAATTAATAATATTAAATGAGTTGCTTGCAAACACTTTATCAGGTGAGACTTTCCTAAAATTACCTGTGCATAAACCTATGACCTATGTTTCCTTTTAAGTTTAATGTATTTACTGGAAAACAGTCACTCCCTTCAGGTATTCAGGAAATGTAACTTTATCTTCTTATTTGTGAGATTGTAGGGTGTTTAAGTGCAGGTCATTATCAGAAGTGACTCCCAGTGTCTCCCTCTGTCAACAGAGGGCTGTGCTTATACGTCATCCCCTCTGGAACAAAGTGTAAGGCTTCATCGAGCTCTCTCCATTGCATGCGGCATTGTGTTGGGGTGGGATTGGATGTTCATCTTTTGAATCTCCTGTACTGCTATTTGGGCGAGGTATATTTGGATCACCCAGTCTTTTTTTAGCCTGGTGGTGTCATCTTTTTTTGTGATTACCTCCAAAACTCAACAAAAAGTTAATCAAAAAAGGAAAACTTTATCTTAGCACCACTGCTTTTTAAAAATGGTTTCCAGGCGGCCTTGGGTGGCTGTTTTTGTACTGCCACTCCTGCTGCTCTGAGTTGCAGCATTACAGTGGACTACTGCTAATCTATTGTAGTCAAAAATAGGTCATTATAATGGTGAACCAAGCTCCATATACATCAGAAATGTCTTTAGTTTGGCCTTTCTCCCAAATTGTTTTTACAGAGTTAGCAAGACGTTGCATCTATGCAACCTAAAAACCATGTTGTTTTAACTTAATATGTCCTGTAATGTGGAAAGGGCCTGTAAGCAGATGTTATGAGAATTTCTAAAATACAAAAATACTTTTGTGTAACTATGTAACTGATTTCTACACACATGTATGAAAAGCACAAAAGCAGAGACAGCGAGGCACAGGCCCGTTTTTCAAAATACAAATTGGAAAGAGGGCCTCTTAGAGACCCTGAGAATACAGACATATTTTACCAAGTCAGCTAAATACTACAGACCACTATTGTAAAAATGGCCTTGTTTGTCTGGAAGAGCAGAGAGAGCATAGATGACCATTATGTCAAAAGATAAACGCCTGACAAGGACGAAGTTAGACGGACAAAAGGGTTAACAGTGAGTGAAGAGCCCCACAGAATGTTGCAAGGGGCTTACCTTTTATTAAATGGACATGATTAGTCATCTGCTGATTAGCTTATAAGGTTAAGGCATTTCATTTGTCACATGTAAATCTGGAAATTTAAAGAACACATGTAAAACAAAAATTTACAGAAAACACAACAGAATTTGGGGAGCAGAACACGTGTGTGTGTGTGCGCGTGTGTGGGTAAAGGGACATTTATTCAGAGAAAAACATGTAACAGATTTAGGATGCACCTTAAAGCACCATTATGTAACTGTTTTCCATATGAGGTTTATCGGATAATTAATTTTGGCACCATCTCTGTTGTATGTTTGAGAATCAGATTTATTGTGAGAAAATTCTGACACACCCTCTTTGATTGCCAGCTAATAACTTGTGCCAGAGTGTTTGAATAGGATTCACCTGCTCAGTTTTGTACAATTAAGTTTAATTTTAATCTCAAAATCTTGTTTTGTTTTTTTGTGAAGAGACAAACAATATCATGCCACCTGTCTCCTGTGTCATGCCAGTATATAGCCAATGTTATACAACAGGTTCGGTCAAACTATTTAACAATTTCTGATTGGATGAGACACGTTCTATGCATCACAAGGAGTGAGGATATGCCACGACATATCATGCGTGACTGTTCACAGCTAATAATCACTCTGCATTTTCCATTGAGATAATTTCCAAGCCGTTGATTAACTGTTGCATTGCTTGGAAACGGTAGATGCAAAACTAAGCTTAGAACTATTTTGGGGGGCGGAGGATGAACGAACATAAATGAAAACTAAATGGAAGAAAACACGATTCGGTGTCTAAAATCTTTGTTAGTTGGCAATTGCATAAAAGCAATACAACACTCAGCCTTTGGCTTCGCGCCAGCGGCCGAACTACACCATGAGGATATCCGCGAACAGCCTCACTCCCACGCATGTTAAGTTGCATAATTATGTACCAACCAGTGTTATGTGACCAATCAAATGTCTGATGTGAAATGTCCTCAATACCTGTAGTGTGATTCACTAAAATTCTAGACAATAACAATCGTGCACATTTCATTGTTCCATGGAGAGGTCAGACTCAAAGGCCTTTTTGTATTCAAAGAATGCTGACTCCTAAAAACTATGCTGGCACCTGGCTTTCTCAGAAAGCCAGGATAAAAATCATGGCCGCTGGCATAGCAGCAGCAGCACAAACAATGGGAGAAAAGTAGACATAGACATACTGGCCTGACACATTTGTAAGGTCTATCTTTTGAACTCACACACACAACACACAATTTGCACAAAACTAACAACTGCTTTTAAACACAGACCTGTTCCAAGGTCTGATGTTATCAGTATTTACTAATAGCATGTACTGTGAATGTGTTTCTTTTTAACTTTACCAGAAAAAAACACTGTAGGGTGAAAAACTGGGATCACTACTGCCTTAATTGTATGTACTGACGTCTGCACTTAGCTGAGCCTGTAGGAAGGGCTAACACTGCCCTGCTGTTACTGCATTAATGAAATATATTTCAAATAGATCAAAGTGCAATAGTATCAGTGCCGCTGGTCAGCTAAATTGGTGCAGGCAGTTAAATGTACCACTGTGAAGGTGAGCTGAAACAAGCATAGAGACTGAATAAGCCAGGCATGGAGTGCAAAATGAGTCCTGTTGATCCTTGACATCCTGGAAATATTTTTCTATAATGACTGGTGGACAATACATTATCCTGCTTTTTATATGGTTACCTACCAAAGCAATGACAGAAAATTTCACACAAACATCTTTTAAATTTAATTTGTGCCAGTTTGTGGCTTCCACGGATAAACAAATAGTTGTTGAACTTGAACTTGACACATTCTTTAGAATGCAGCCCCTATTCTATCAGTTTCAATGACGTTCCATTGTGATACTGAAGAGCTGTGTAATCAGAATGGATAATTGAATGATTGACTGTTTGATCGATTGAATAAATAAATGATATAAATTGAATGAAACTTTTATCTGCAGGGTTAGTCAGTCAACTCATTTGCAAACAATGTTGACTTGACCTGCTTGAGGAACAAATGGTACTTAAATAAATATTGTGCTTTTAAAAAGTCCCCGTACTTCTTTCCTGAAATGCAAATGTCACAATTCCCCAGTGAGCCAAACTTAGCCAAATTTAATTGGCTGATAACTGATTATCAGCAGAGACTGAATATTTATTCTGTATGGATCAGGAAGTGTCTCTTTTTTGACATTACTTCCTTGATAAGGAGGAAGCCCTAGGTATACCAAATTTCTGTGAGCATGAAACACTTCCCGCAGTGACAACTAAGCAACCAACCATTCTCCACAGATGTCTTTAATGGTTCTTCTCAGAACTTGTCCCAAGCTTTATTTCCTTGATGTTGTCAGTGTCAAAAGTGATAAGGAAGGAGTCCTCCACATAACCTGTTGAACACTTCTTATTGACACACATCAGTCACACTCTATTGCAAGTATGGAAGTATGTTGTCATGAGATGGGTTTTGGTCATCCTTCTTCTCAGGTATCTGGGTTGGATGAAATCTGGAAACAAGGAGGACTAGGAGGAAACAGCTCAGACAGACGTCAACAAGATTTACCAGCAGGAAGGAAAGGACATTGAGTCAAAGTTTCACCTTTGTGGCTGTCAGGAGAGTCTGTCACTTGTGAAAATCATTTCCCTGTTCCCAAGTTCCCTGAAGCTGATTGATGTAAGCTTAATAATTAGTTTTTTTCACTACTATCCGCCAATGTCCCCCTTACTTACATACACCACAAGGACTGTGATTGGTTGAGTTTTTTCCACACACTTTGTTTTGTTTGCCGGTGTATTTCAGAAGCCCACTAGGTACTTTTAGCAAAATGCTAGTCCACTGTATGAACTTTGTAAATAATTTGTAAATAAGACATTGTTTTGAATTCAGCGCTTCGTCAGCAGGCAGGCACTTTGTAAGCAGTCACAAGAAGTTTGCTTGTTAACATAACATAAAAAGACTGCACAGAAACCTTGTAAATAGTTCTGATATATTCTTTGGAACAACAAGGTTGTTGAAATATGTTGTGTCTCTTTAATGTTAACAAAATTAAAGCATGCCAAAGGAATTCGCTTTAGACTTCGACCGGTCGAAGAGTAAATAGTTACACTAAAAGCAATTTGGTGAAGTGTGCAACTAATACTGTGCAAACAGTAATAAACATTTAGGGTACTGAAAGGCCAAGAAAATAAAAGTAATCCAAAGTATTCAAAAGTATTATTTTACAAAATGCTACTACTAGCCTCTGCCAGTGTCCTCCTGGCACGTCTTGATTGCTGTATCTGCTGTACACATTCTGCAGCTTCATAGGCCAGGTTGACCAAAATGACCTTGGCCACATTCAGTAGGCCTGCACAAGTCTTGTCAGTTACAGTCTGAACAGTCTGAACTGGCAGTTTGTTTTGTGAACATTCTAAAGACTTTAGAATGTTGGAGTTTGTTGGCGTTGGTTGGGGCAGTGTAGAGGCGGGGCTGATAACCTGATCTTATAAAAGTGGCATGGTATGCTTAATATTACATCGTTATCTGTAAGAGACTAGCAAGAGCCTTAACTATAACCACAAATTTATGTCTGCAGATAAATAAATAAATGAAAAAACAATATAGCCTATATAATGTGATTGGCATTTTAAGGTCAATCTATTTGAGAAAGAATAGTTGAAAATCCAGATTGAATGTGAAATGGATTTCCCTGCACTGTGAATCAAATCTTACCACATGACAAGGTGCTAGCCTTGCTATTATGTTTGTGCAATGGGGTGAAACATCTCAATTCCAGTGAACATGCTCCAATTAACAAGTTTTAGAAGGTGTGTCCCCTCTGTTTATCTCACTTATCTGAAAAAAGGCCATGTCTAGGTCTTGTGAAATACTTCCCGGTCAGAAGTTGTCTTGAACACAGCTTTGCATTCACTCGCCTTGTACATCACTCACACGTGGTCGAACATGGTATATGGGAAAGAAGTTGCAAAGCAAGTTAATTGGTATGCTACCTTCAGTGGATATCTTTATAAAGCGATGCTTAGGCGTTTTGATATGATGTCAAAAGACATAATGTTTCTTGTTACTGTTTCTAAGTCATTTTGGATATTTTAATCCTGAAGGTCATTATTCCTCAGTAAATACACTAATTAAATGTTACCTTTTCATTCATTAATTGTGGTAAAAATTCAATTAGCAAGTTATAGCTAGTTGTAAAGAATTATTTTTGGAATAAATATGGAATAAATTTCAGTTTTAACTATGGGTGCCTTGGTACACCACCCTTATCCTCAGCTCAACCTAATTTTGGGTCAGGAAAAACAACATGTCTTTTATATTGTTTTCCATCTACCTGTAAGCTCTTTGCCTCAGATAGTGGACAGTGGAGATTAACAGGGATGATTGGGAGGGAGAGAAGGGGTGGGATCAGTAAATGACTGCAGGTCGAATTTCAAACCTGGGGCCCTGTGGACATGTGACCAGTTTGGGTGCTTGTCCCAGCAGAAGAGTGCATCGCAAATTGTGCACCTGCTTCTGAGAGACTCTTATTGACCTGTTGTTGATCTTCATGTGTGACAATGTCATGTGGGCGTACTTACGAGAAATAGGCAGCATTAGGTATCCAGTAAATGCGCCCTGTGTAACTCAATCTTTTTTTTTTAACTTCAGCTGAAAACTGTGAATATAGGGTCTTTCAGTGAATGGAATGGCATACAATGACATTTGGAGAGATTACCAGACATGATTAAATCCTCCACTGTGGAAAGAGATTCAGCTGATTTTGCCTTGAGTGATAAAATGTCCTTAGTAGGTTGCCAAGAATTTCCACCATACATCAATCTACTTTTGCATATATTGCAATCTACATTTTTTCTTTTGCAGAACTGTTCTTGCCAAAAAAATGAGTCTAGTTTTGTGCTCTAAACTATGTCTTAGGATTTTGAACAGTTTCCATGAAAATGGCAGGTTTGCGTATGTGTGTGCATGTATATGTGTGTATGTGTATGTGTGGGTGAAATTCTTCACAATGGGTGCAAACATAAATAGTGCCAGTCTGCGTAAGTGAGAGAATGATCTGTGTTGCCGTATTGGGGCTACAGTTTGGGTGCTGGGCCCCCGCAGAAGAGTGTATCATAAATTGTGTACCTGCCTCAGTGAGAATTTGTCTCTTCATGACCCGTTCTTGATCTTCATGTGTGACAATGAATTATGGGTGTACTTACGAGAATGTGTGGGTGAAACTCTTTTGTCCATAGTTGTCCCTGTTGTGCACAGCATTTCAGTACCCATGTAAAACAAACCACAGTTTCCCATGCCTGGGCTTTGGGCTATGTAAAGACTCAGTGTGCTCTGTGTGACCATAAAATAAGTTTTATTTTGAAATGTTACCGTCTAATGCTTGGTCAAATTTCTTATTATGATACACTGTTTAGAACGTCTGTTATTTTCTGATAACTGCAAACCTATGAAGTAGTTCCACTTTTCACAATTTATCCACCCTATAGGGCTACAGTCAAATGTACACACACAAAACACAATAAAATAAATGGCAAAATGATGAATGCATACATGAATGTGCATGTAAATGTCCATAAAAACAGTTGAGTTGTTCAAACAAGGAACAACAGTTGTTCAATCAACATGCAACATTTAATTCACACTGCTGCAACTCCTCTCATGTGATGGTTATAGATCACTGAATTGTCCTTAAAGATCCCTAAAGGATTGTTCGGAGTCAGTCAACCCCCAACCCTGTTGTACAAAGCTACCATGATTGGTAGGAAGAAGAATGTTCAGATGACCTTGGGGACAATGAGGCCTGTTGATCTGTGGGCCTGCCTTTGTGTGTGTGACAATGCTGCAGGACAAATCATTCAAGCTTTAGGTATCCAGGAAATGTAACCTACATAACTTGATATGTGATATAAGTTTAGAAGCTGTCAGCGGTGACAGTTTGTGGCCTGGAATTTTGGTGCCCCAGCTAGAAATCAAAAATTACTGGAAAAAAAAGGCAGAAAAAAAACCTTGCAGATTGGTAGTAAAACCTTCCTCTCGATGCCTTAATAGCAAAGCAACAGGGTAGAGATAGAGAGAGCTAGATGCTTTCACGGCTTCACAGCTTCAACCCCAGAAATTGATGGCCAGCTAGTACAACATTGGTCAAAGTTATTACAGTATCGGTAAGTTATTACATCATCAGTTTGTAATTGTAAACAACAATACACAACAATATACGCATCACGACCAAACAACAGCAATTTGTTGAAGCAAAAAGCAGAAAGTATCTGCCCACTGTGGAGCGAACATACGCTAATTGCTAGGTTTCAAGCACTTTGCACAAAGTAAACTCATGTGAAAGCGGCTGATGCATCAGGCCACTCCACCACCTATTGACATGTGGCATGCTTTTACTCAGACGACATGCTGACACATTCCCATGTGTTTCTTTTTCTTTTTTTCTTCCTTGTCCTAAACCTCTTGAGGGTTGTGTCACTCATACTCATTATTGTTGTGTGGCATTTTCTATCCCAATATTATCTGTGAAAGCATTGAGGCACTTCAAGGAATAATAGGCCATGAGGTGTGCCGTTTTACACACACTATGATTATGGGTGTATGACCATCTCAGTGTTTTTTTGCACCTGTTTTCCTGTCCAAGGGGTTTTCCCAAGCAAGTTTGTGAGTTAGGAACTGTTTTATTCTTGTGTTTTTTTTGTTTTTTTTTTAAATACTGGACGTATTCAACTACTTATTAACTACTGTCATCAAAGTCAAAGTCAGCTTTATTGTGAATTTCGTCACATGTACAAGACATGCGAGGAATCGAAACTATGTTTCTTACTATCCCATGCTTAACAAAGACAGACATTGAACTTTGAACATTTAAGACAATTGAGTCAGACATTAACTATTTAACAAACATTAAAGTGCCAGACAAGACAAAATGGAGTGGTGTAGGGTATTGGTGTTCTTACCTATCCTAAGTGTGGCAAGTAACATACTTATAGTAAGTAACATTTTCCCTAACCACTACAGTAGTCTCTTCAAGTGAGATTGCACACAACGCAATGTATAGCGCAGTGGTAGAGACAGCATACTGAGTAGAAAAGTTTTAATGGTATGTGCTGTTCTTTTAGAGGTCTTTGTGCTGATCGTGCATGACATCTTTTGTGCAGTTCCCACCTTCTCGGTCCAAGATACTGGAAACTCAAAATCCCAATTTTTGCATTCACACGTATCACTGGGTGGTGCTATGGTTCAAGTGAGTGTTTCTGGGCAAAATTTTTGACGAGTTATTTAACAAAAACTGTTTTTTGTTTATCTTCGACGAGAAAAATCACCCCGTGATGAAATGCTACAAAATTTGGTGCACATGAAAAGAAAGCTGTTTAGAGTTTGCTTGTCAACTCTAATGGTGTCCGATATTTTGCTGCCGACACATACTGCTTGTGGTCTTTCGCTGAGGAAGTCTAGCAGCCAGTGGCAAAGGGAGGTGCTAAGACCCAGCTAGTCCAGTTTGCAGATGAGTTGTTGAGGTATTATGGTGTTGAATGCTGAACTGAAGTCTATGAACAGCATTCTCACATAAGAGTCTTTTTTGTGGGTGAGGGCTGGGTGGAGGGCAGAGCAGATCGCATCCTCTGTGGAACGTTTGGCTTGGTATGCGAATTGGAAGGGGTCCAGGGTGGGGGGGAGGTTTGATTTAATGTGTGACATGACTAGCCATTCAAAGCACTTTATGATAACCTACAAAGCCCTCAAGGGCGATGCACCAACATATATTGAAGACTTACTTGTCCCTTACCACCCTCCTAGAACCCTAAGATCCCAAAATGCTGGTCTCCTTGTAATCCCAAGAATATCAACGACTGGAGGAAGAGCCTTTTGCTACTGTGCACCCCTCCTGTGGAATAATCCCCCGCCCACATTCGCCAAGCAGACACTCTCAATGCTTTAAGTCTAGACTTAAAACCTCCCTCTTTAATGTTTCCCATAGTTAGGGATGGTGCATGGCAAATCATTACTTCTCATGGGTCTCTTGGGAGGGACTGCCTCTGCTGTTGCCCCCAGTTGTGTGGCATGGCGGCCACTGACCATCCCTGCAGTGGTGCTGGGTTGCCATGCATCATACCTTAGTTATGCTGCTATAGCCTTGTGCCGCCACAAAACCTTCATGTGTCATGCCGTACAACTGTCTCTCTCTTTCTTTCTCTCTCTCTTTCAGCTCTCTCTCAATATATATTTATATACATATATGTATGCCCAAATTACACATTTGCTCTCTGATGTGTGAGCCTGGCCTAATTCACTTTTTTCCTGTGTCCACAGTTACCTTTGCTGAGTGTCATCCCTGCCTCATTCCGGCAGACTCCTCTCACCCTCCCCTCCTGAGTACAACCAACACTACGGGAGGCCCATGTCAGGACCGACTCTCCATCATAGAGGCCCTTCCTGGACGCCGATGCTAGGCCCGACTCCCCTTCCTTGAGGCTTTGTGATTGACCCCCCCCCTCACAATGGCACTGTCAAATGGACCCTTACTGTTACCCCTATGACCCATCTCACTCCTTTGAGTTTGACACTATGTCTGGCCGCTGCTACATTGTCCAGCCATAATTCCTGATAACCACCTATAGACTGACTACCATGTAATGTAAAAGTGGGATAATACTCTATTATGAACTATTATGAACCTTAGCTAAATCCATAGGCAACTTGTAGTCTGTCATGGTTACTACTGATTGTAATTTTTCTGCATGACCCCTGGCAGTTGGGTTAGCCCCTTGAGTTGTGGATCTGCCCAAGGTTTCTTCCTAGATTAACTGAACATAAGGGAGTTTTTCACAAGACAATACTATTGTAAAAGGCGCTGTATAAATAAAACTGAATTGAATTGAATTGAGTGATGATGGACGTCAGAGCCACTAGATGGTAGTTGTTGAAGTAGGATGATTTCTTTGGCACAGGCATGATCTGACTAAAGTTATTACAGTATCAGGTTCTGCAAATCTAAGGTTAACTTGATAAAGCCATAAAATTCCATTATTGTAATAATTTCTTAGAATATTGGTATGGTGGTTATTACATTATTGGGAATTGCACTTTATTACATTAACGGGAAGTTATTACATTATCAGGTTTTATTACATGTTTTAGGGACTTATGAGGAGATTTTTACTAAATTATTGGGTAATGATTACATTATCAGGTTCTACATTTTTGAAAGATGACCCCAATTTTAAAACCAGCATATGGCATGAATTTATTCAGAGGCACTGCTTAGACACTAAATGACTCTCACAGCTGATGTCTGATTTGCAGTGACTTATCCAAAGAAAACTCTCACAGCTGATTTTTGATTTGCAGTGACTTATCTGAGGAAAACTCTCACAGCTGATGTCTGATTTGCAGTGACTTATCTGAGGAAAACTCTCACAGCTGATTTTTGATTTGCAGTGACTTATCTGAGAAATGCTTCCTGTTCGGGCAACAGCTTTGACAAACGGCTGCTTTTAATGACCCATGAGTCATTTTATGTAGTTATATGCTTCAGTGTATTTTATATGTGTTAAACCATTGTTAATAGTGTATAAATGTTTTATTGGTCATCTACTACAAAGTAATATGTCATCTTGTATAGAGCAAACTGTGACTCTTGACTAGAACAATGAGGGACCATATGAAGTTTTTGTGAAAGTTGCTCATTTCATATATCTGTCATTTCAAACATTTTTTATGTATGCCTTCTTCACACAGTTAGAAGATCTGGAGGATGCAAATTACTGCATGTTTGATTTTTGTTGCCTCTGTATATACAAACATGAACTCTTCATAGCAGACTCTCATATAAGACATGAGGTGTATATATGGAGATGGATGAGCCAGTACACAAATGTCCAGATCATTTTGTCTTTATTTATTTAAATATTTAGAGTAAAATAAATGTGCATCATTATAAAACAACGATTAAGCAACCTGACAATAATATCAAAAACATACATATAAAGACGCTCAAATTAGATTTATATTTACACGCTAATTCTCCTTTCCAGCGCAGTACAGTAGCTTTAATTCAGTTTCAAGACAGGTCAATGGATCCACCAAAGGACACAGTAAAATAAAGTCTGGAAAAAGAAAACATCAAGTCTTTTGAAAAGTGTAGCTACAATCAATGAAGTCAGTTCAATGACAACAATGATATAACATCAGTAAAAGATGACAAATAACCAAATCACAAGAACAGGCCACGGGAAGCTTTACCAGTTTGTCATGTCACATGTGACCTGATTTTCACACACTGCACTCTTCATTTTGTCTCGTCTCTGGCCGTTAGTGCGGTAGGCAAAGAGAAAATGAAACTTAATTCTCAGCATGACCTTTCTGCTATTGCTACACACTGTACACTGACAGAAAATCTGTGTTTGTCTTTGCAGAAACTCCCAGTGATTCATTGAATGGTCTATTTTGATAAAAAAGAGGAAATATACCCAAACAAACAGATGGACATAAAAGGAAAACGTAAAACCCATTTACAACATATGTACAGCAAAGCAGAGAGCTGTCAGAGAGCTTAATGTCACTGATTACTTGCACTCTGGTTCTGATTCTGAGCATTAGTCGGAATCACTGTGGGGATGGGCACCAAGAGATGCCAGTGTATGGGGGAGGTGTTGTTGATCACTGGATCTGAGCGAGAAGAGGCCCACAGTCGCTCAGGTGGTCCAGCTGCTCGACGGTCTGGATGAGCCCCTCAACGCGCTCTGGGGAAAGCACGGTGCTAGCGTTGCTGCGGAATTTCTTGCGAAGGCTCTCATCACTCAGTGGGTTGCGCCAGTGGCCGTAGAAGGTGTCACAGCGGCCTCGCAGCACGTCGCCGCTGGTCAGCGTCACCTGCACCTCACCGTACATGCGGTCAAAGTTGGCTGGGTTGTCAGCGGGGTGCTCGACGCGCACCCGGGCGAGCAGGGCACGCAACTCCGGCCTCTGCAGAGCCTCGTCGGAGAATGAGCTCACAGTCACTTCTCCGTCCAGCAACGCCGTGCAGGCATTGAACTGGAAAGAGTGACGTGCCTGATGCTCTGACTCAGGGAATGGCCGGTTGATATACTTGGACTGTGGTACACGCAGGAGAATCTCATGGATGGCTCCGGGGCAGACTTGCCCACTGGTCAGCCCCACCAGGGACTCATGGACAGTGGCGGCTGCGTCTGCTACCCAGTGCATGCCCAGGTGCGCTGGGAAGCGCTTGAAGCCCATGTCCTGCTCCTCCAGGAGGAAGTTGTATGGCTCGTGGTGGTCATCAGGTGAGGGCAGCGCCCGTGGGGCGTAGTCCTCGTAGAAGGCGCTGAACCCCGCCACGCCAGGCACCGCATCTAGCACCAGCGGGCTGGCCTCTAGACCTCTTGAGGCCAGCAGCGCTGCTTCCAGGCCCAGACGTGCAGCGTTGCCGATGTGGAATGGCTTGGACTGCGTGGCAGCATTGGCCATTGGCGCGCCCGAGAGTGAAGCAGCGATGGCCAGGGCGTGGCTGCACTGAGTGCGCTCCAGGGAGAGGAGGCGGGCACAGGCTGCTGCGCTGCCCATGGTGCCCACCACGGTGGGTGGATGGAACCTGGTGGAAAGAAGACAGAGAGAAAAAAAAAGAAAAGACAGAAAGAGAGAGACAGACAAACAGAAACCAGAAAGTAGAGAAGAGGGGAGAGGAGGATGACTATGTGACAGACGTGTTTTGGAAATCACCCACCAGAAAACCTAAGGCTGAACAAACTGTACCAGCAGGGAGGATACAACGCTTGAAATAGGACAGGTGGGTTCTTGTTAAGTCTCTGTTTCTAAAGTACACAGGGCACAAAGCCGAGTTGTGCAGGACGGTGAGTGCACCCTTGTTAACGCGTGCCACAGGAAATAACAGATTATGGTATTTCATGTCATGGACGGATGGAGAGGGGTCACAGATGGTCATCCGGAATCACAAGGGTCTGAGTAAATACACGTCTGAAGGAACTCTTAGTAATTTCCTCAGCTGAGCTAAAACCGGCTGATTGGCCTGTGTGTGTGTGTGTGTGCAAGAGAGAGACAGTGTGACAGAGAGGAAAATATCAGTCTTGTAGAATATGTTTGCATTCATACGCTGAGCCACTCTCGAGCTTATTAAGAAGTATTGCTATTTTTACTTCATTTAAAGGGTCAACTGTCACTACAATCTCTCCTATATGTACTGTATATTTTCAGTATGCTAAGGTCTTGTGTCCAGTAGACTAAAAACAAAACTAGAACTTAAGTGTAACAGGAAGTAATTGGTTCCTCCTTCACTCACTTCTTTGGGATGTTGCAAGCCTCATTGGAGAACCTCAGCAGCCGCCCTTGGATCTCAATGCCCACATTAAATGCCAACAGGAAGTCCAGACCGCTTGGCTTGCTGTTTCCAGGCAACATATCACTGATGGCCAATAGGGCAGGCAGGACAGCACCAGAAGGGTGGGTGGCAGGATGCCAGGTGTCATCGAAATCCATTGAGTGGGACTGTGGGTTTTGGGGAAGGTGGGGGGAGGGGGGAGGGGAGGGGAAGCAAAAAGTTAAAACCACCTAAAACAAACACCCCCCTCATTCTTTGTACTTAGTCTTGGCCCTGCTGCTGAAAATGGGCAAATCAAATGTTGCCCCAAGTCCCCGGCGCTATTTCAGGGACAGGCCTGTTTCCTCGTGCTCTCCACTGTGTTTCTCTACTTGGTGGGAGGCTTTGGCCGAGCCATTGTGCAGGTCAGGATATGGTCTTGGGACTGTCTGGCCCAGAGCGAACAAAAACACTCCCATGGGCCAGGATCCGACCGCAGGAAGGAGTGAGCGAGACTAATAACAGACCCGGGGAACGTCACGCTTGGAATCAGTAAATAGATATTACCCGGGAACATCTCTAATATTTCCTGACAGGGCGTCAACTAACCAATGACACATAACCTCAGTGTTATTAGACTCAGGGGAGAGATATTTCTCCTCCCTTTCCTCCCCCATCTCCGATACTCACTCACAATCCCTCCCAGTCCAGGCTTCCACTAACTTCTAACCACCTTTGTGATTTTTTTCTCTATCAGTCCTTCTCCTTGTCTCCCTCTCCCTCTCTCTTTCTCTCTCTTGGAAATCACTACCACCACCATTACCTTTCTACATGCCTGGTATTGCAACATCTGCAAAGACCATTAGAAATCAATGTGGCAGTGATTTATATTAGGGCAAACAGGGCAAATGCCTGAGCCTGCCATGCCCTTCATGTGCCCCTTGTGGGTGTGAGAATGTGTGTGAGGTGCAGAGAGTCAGTTGCAGCACAGGACCACCACTTACCGCCACGCCATTAACAAAGGCAGCCAGCGTTGGGGAGAGCCTTGTGTTCTTGCGGCCGTACACAGAGCTGATGTCATCAGACGCATACATATGCTAAGAAAAGAGAGAGAGAGAGAGAGAGAGATGTCAGTCACCACAGTCACAAACTCCACAAACTTACACAAACCCACCAGACTGAGCCAACAAGGCTATCATGAAGGGAAGATGGAGAGAGAGAGAGAGAAAGAGAGAGAGAGGGAGAGAGAGAAACTAACAGAGACAGGGAGGGAGACAGAGAGACATTCTACAGTCGTTGGCCACAAGACTTAAGCTCCAAGCACACAGGAAAAAGCAGTTGAGGCAGTTCTTGGCTCCAGAGCACACACAGGCACACACAGATAAACACACACACACACACACATTAAAGATGGCAGTGGAATGGAGTGTACTCTATAAAGCCCAGTGACCATCAGTCAAGTGCCTTGCCTCAAATTCCAGGCCCATATGAAAACAGTAAGACTAAAGGAACATGGTGTTTCTAAGCACTGGAAAACATGCCTGCAAATGCCAGTAGTTTCACTCTCTTGCTATGCAAGTGTGTGTGTGTGTGTGTGTGTGCGTGTGTGTGTGTGTGAGTGTGTGTATGTTGGAAATTCTTGTCTCCAATGTCAGCCTTTTTTGTGGCAATTTAAAAGCAGAAGGTTGTGGCTTTTGTGTTGCATTCCATCCTGCCTGTTGATATTGTGTCTAAACACCTAAAGCCACACATTAGATCTGATATATCCTCTACCACCCCAGCCAGGTGAAACTAAATCCCCTTTGACCCTGTGCCAGTCTGAGCTGTGCTGGCTCAGTGCCCTACCTGACAGTGCTGCAGGACCAGCTCAAACACCTCGGTGGTGCTACCTATGAGGCCCACGCCCAGGCTGTCCAGCACCATGCGCTTGCTGCGCTGGAGGACGGTGGGGGAGAGGTGCTGAGGACGCAAGCCCTGGATGAAGTTTCCAAAGCTGCTGGTGACTGTCTCCTCCGGGGCAGGCCGCTCCACCACTGCTTGGAGGGGGGGAGGGGGGTGTATGAGGATGGAGAGAAATAGATGAGGGGGAGGGGTGTTGGAAAGATAGTGAGGTTAAGAGGGTTCAAATTTTGAGATGAGTTATGACTGAATGTCTTGCTATGTAGGTACGGACATAACTGTTTACACAAACACATGACAAATCATTACAATACTGATGAGAAAAAGGTTAGGTGACATCATTGCAGCAGAGAATAAGTAGGTAGTGTGTGTGTGTGTGTGTGTGTGTGTGTGTGTGTGCGCGTGAGAGAGAGAAAGAGAGAAAGAGAGAGAGAACTGGGAAAGAGGAAAGCAAGAGATCTCTTACCTTCCAAGGCTGACTTGTGCAGACTCCGCACAGCAGACAGTGGAGTGCTGACCTTCTGCAGACAGACAGACACAGACAGACAGACAGACAGACAGACACATGAACATCATTGCACAGCACTGATAGACATGCTGGCTCAAGCGTGTACATTCCACACTCTCACAACTGTCAGCAATGTGGACAGCAGGTTCCCCATTTCCCCCTTTGAAACTGAAAGTTGAAGAACAAGAACCACATGCCACCAAACAAAGTGATGACAAATCTTTCTCTTTTTCTCTCACTCTCTCTCTCCCCTCCCTTGTCTAGTTTATTTAAACTCTAAGTGTTGTGTTATGGTTGACAGGCTATCCTCATCGGCTCCTCGATGCAATTATGACACTCCATCACAGAGGAGTATTGTTCAGCAGAACAGGTTCCCTACGTGACGCTACGCAAGAGTGGAAAAATCCTTGAAACTTGAGCCCAGCTCCTGCTGACAAGATCTTGTGACGTGTCTCTCGCCTGTGTGTGTCAATAGACTTTGATCTGCTGTCACATGTTATAGCCGCTGATTTATGAATCTCTCTATTCCATGACTAAAAATAGCTATGGTGTAGAGTGCTCTTAGACAGCAGATTTCAGAACATAACGGTTAGGCTAAAACACAACTGACAATCACCCCCCCCCCCCCAAAAAAAAGAAAAAAAGAAAAATTAAAAGAAGAAAAAGACAGTTTTGGCAAATATTGTGCTAGCCAGAAAAGAACCACAAGAATGTCAATCCACAAGGGACAACCAACAGAAAATGTTGGTCACACAGAAATAGCTTGAAAAAAAAAAACCGTCCTCTTCACAACTAAATATTCTTTCATCACTGGTATTAATTAATAATAATATAGTCTTTTTACCTTCACTTTGAAGACCCTGCAGAACATGTTGATTAGTGATGGAGAAGATCAGAGAGATTCTTCACTTGTTGCTTTCTTGTTGTTGGTCTTGGCTGCCTTGTGCCTCTGGAGTGCTTGATGCTGTGGTGTTGGGAGATGCTGCTTCTCTTCAGGTTTCATCTGAAAGCTGTCCCTTATTTATAGTCCGGGGCTCTAAAAGGCTATTGATATGGCTCAAGGCTGGAACTTCCAAATTACACTACTTTTTTCCATCACTAATGGGTGGGATTTCATCTGATGGTCGCCGGAAATGCATTGTTTCAGATGAAGGTCAGTGATGTCATTGCTGAAAAGAGGACACCTGGTTGGCCAGGGGTTATGAAACTCCACCCCCTTCTTGTGTTCATGTCGCCTATAAACTTAGAGCATCTTTTCCAAAGATCTGTACACTTCAGACTGAGCACCTCCGTCAGGTAAATGATTTCTATCTGTTTGTATCTCTGTTGATGTTAGAAATATAATTGTATTTATGCCAACTTTGTACATTTTTTGTCATAATGAAATTATGAAATTGCTGGTAAAATTTGTGTAATACATGCAGGATGATAATTGATGTTATATTAATGTTATGTTTATTTATGTTTTAAGTTGTATTTTGTGAGCAAATTTTCATATAGGCCTATAAGTAAGCCTTATTCTCATTAAATATCAAAATAAACATTTTCATTGTGTATTCTTAAAGTCTATTACTATGAAATATGACATTTGAAATATTGTTTGGAAATTGATTGCAAGCTTAAATTCTAGTAGTAGTAGGAAACTAAAAGGTAAGTATTTAAAGTTAGTGCAACTTACGGTGAGCAGAATCCACTTGAGTCAGAAGCCAGATGAGGGAGTGGAGTCAGACAGGAGAGTATGTACACTTGTGCTCACACACACACACACACACACACACACTGAGCCTTGGATATGTGTGCAGACTTTGTGTGTGTGTGTAGCATCCTCATCAGTCATGTTGTTTCTGGCTCTTGACTTCCTGCTCTGGAGCAGCACACTACACCTGTGTGACTGGGAGTGAGGGAAACACCTTTGAAAAAAGGGAGGGGGAGGGGGCAGTGAGAAGTGTGTATGTGTGAGAGAGAGGGAGAGACAGAGACAGGATAGTTGAAGACAAGTTACACTGGAAAGTGAGGCAACAAGAGGGCATCACTGAGAATAAAGGTTTGTCTGTCTGAAACAAATTTAGATTTTATTCATGAAAACAGAAAGTTGAACAAAATAACTCTGTGGTTTTCTTATAAATCTGTCAACTGGAATATTAAAGTCCTGTGTGGATGTTTAAGTTTCAAAACAGGAATTAGTCATGCTAGAGTTAACCACAATTGCCATAACAGTTTAATAACAAAACGGTCTGATACTTCCTGGCAATGTCTTATACTTTTCTCAATCAGAATTTAGTTTTGAATCAGCAGACAAAACTTGCTATTGCAGAAACTTTATTCATAGGGAAAATATTGCTTAGTGAAAGCTTCAAAAGTCTGAATTTGCCCTCCTGCTGAGCCAGTCTGAAAAATGTGAATGGCTGTTATTTCCTCTTTGACATGTAGAGGGTGCTCTATGCTGTGTACTGCTTGAAAAAGAAAAGAAAACAAAAAAGTTAAGCTGACAGATGCCAAGCCAAGTTTCTAGGTTAAAATAGAACTTCCTTTAGTGACTAATACAGCAGGCCAAGATAGGCTAAACATAGTAGTTTCGGCATTAATGACATACATAAGAGATAAATATCTAACTTGACGACCTCAGGCATTTTTATACTGTGACTCAGTAAGCTGAGACTGTATTTGTTTTAACAGATACCACTTGAAACCACTTGTGGATGTCAATGACATCCACGTTTGTTCATTGGGAATGTGGTTTAATATTAACTGTGTTTTTACATTTAGGAAGGAGAGGAAGAAAAACAAGAAAAACAAGACCAGTTTCAAATCCAAATGGCAAGTGCAGATGGCTTCCCTGCCAGTTTCTACAGTGAGCCAGGTGTGCTTGGGCTCCTGTCTAATGGCATAAGTGCCTTCTTGGTGCTCCTGCAGAACTTCCATGGTGCACACACTGGCATCCTTGCCCAGGGAGTGGAGGACATCCTTGCAGGTAGCCTACTAATGACTGAATAATATTAATATTCTCCTATCTCTCCTACCTAAACATAGCTGTTGTTGTACCAATGGCCTCAGACATCTACCTGTCCATGATCCCATTGATTGATGGCCTCTGTTTGTCAATGTTTCACTCCATTAAACAGCATCAGTGTGTATGTTGGATGAATGCTTTATCTGGGTTAGAATGTGGCAATTAAAAGGAAGCATGATCACAGACAGCATTTTCTGCAGACATTTTTTTACTACCCATACAGGTAGGACTGGTTGGACTGTTGTCTGATCTATTGATTGTGATCTCATTATATTCAACCTCTTCCTGTTGTCCTGTCTTGTCTAGGTGTTCATCTCATCTTGATTGGCGGCTTGTGTCAACTAGTTGCTGGCTTCCTCGCTTACCGCAAGTATGACCACCTAGGTGGCACTGCCTTCGTGGGCTATGCCGCCTTGTGGATGAGCTACGGTGCCACACGAATCTTCCAGGGTGGCGTCACGCCCATTTCTGTCAACATCACCAACGGTTCTGAATTTACGAGCGTGGAGTTCAATGTGAGTGAAGTGGTGTTCGCATTGGAGAACCACACTCTGACACCAAACATACCTGAACTCTTCGTCCCCAAATCTGCCATCGCCGGGCTGCTCCCCTACATCCTCCTGTCCTTCATCTTGGCCTTCTGCTCTGCCACCGTCAACTACATCATGCCTTTTGTGTTCGGCGCCATCACAGCCACTCTCATCTTTGAGGCGGTGGGTGCCGTGGCTGGCAACTGGGCCCTGGTGGTGTCTGGTGTCCTGGAGCTCCTCATCCTTGTCTTTGCAATCTATGGTTCAGCAGCGCTCCTTGTCAAGGGCCTGGCGCAGCGTTACGTGCTAAAGGGCTTCGGCACTCCTCTCTTCAATGTGCTCCTCCTCGGCACGGCCAACTCGAACAGCGCACAGAGTCTGGGACAGGAGAAGAAGAAGAACACCAAGTATGCCGAGCCCATGGCGCTAGGTTACTTCTGCGACACCGTCTCTCCATTCATTTTCGCCTTCTACTCATTCCACTACTTTCCAGCGTTTGCCGTAGGTGCAGTGTGGATCTCCATTAACTCTGCCTCGCAGCTTCTCTCCAGTTTCTACGCATACCTCCGCCAAGACACCTACCACGCCACCAAGTTTGGTCTGCATTGCACCTACTGGCTTGTTAAGGCCTGGGAGGAGTTTGTGGTGTCCATCATGCTGACCCAAGAGGATGCAGCATCCGGCCGCCTGACGATGGTGGGCGACTGGTTCTTCGTGGCAGTGGCCATCGTCCTGTGCGTGGTCTGCCTGAGCATGGACACCCTGGAGCTGCTGCACAACCTCCTGTTCCTCCTGCTCACCCTCTCCACCGTCTCACAGATCCCGCTCGATGGGTACTACTACTTTTTCGGTGTGGCCTGCTCGCTCTTCACCGCCATGTCTCTCTACGGCACATTCGCCCGTCTCGTCAACTCCATCGCCGAGAAGTCGCTCATCCACGTCGGACCGCAGCCCGTCTCTGCCACCCGGCTCCAGGCAGCGCTAGGCGGGCTTGGACGCTGCTGTGATGCCTTGGCGAAGAAGACACAGCCATCCGAGGGCACTCGCTGCCAGCTCCCTGATGCTCTCTTCTACCTCGCCAATGGCATTGCTGCTCTATCAGCTATCCACGAGCGTGACGCCTCTCCGGCCTTCCTGCACATGACTGTGGTTTGGGTCCTCATTCCTGGTGCCATCCTCCAGGCCTACATCAGTCGACTCCAGGTCCAGAGAGGGAAGCGCTTTGGCTCGGTCATCCCGTTCTTCTACGCAGCTGTCTGGGCAACCTGGACCTGGTACAGGTTTGCAGGTGAGGCACCCTGAATTAGCATTCTGATGTCTCTTACTGAGTTAATGTTTGTTTTAATCATAACTAAATCTTACGTAGACAAAACTGTGATGTTATTTTTTTGTGATAGGACATCTGTTGCACCTCTTCCCTGGAAATGCCCAAGGATTCTCTGCTGGAGCTGTGGCTTTTCTGGTGATAAATGGCTTCATCATGTTAATAGGTAAATCTTTTGTAAAAAAGCTCTGGGTTCTTAATATCATGGCCATAGCCATTGTATCAAAACATACATACCGAAACACACCAAAACACCAAACACACCGTCCAAAACGCACCTAGGCAAAAAACTATTTCTACAGTATGTTAAGATGTTAGATTTATGATTCATGTTGACGTGTTGTGTGCCATGCAGCTGCATATGGAAATCTAGTCCTGTTTGCCCTGACCATCATCATGGAGATTGTGTTGGTGTGTTTTCTGCTCTCCACTCTTGGGACGCTGCCCTACCGGCTGGAGAGTGAGTTACCAACTTTACACAAAGTTGTTTTATAGTGGGGCTGATTTTCAACATATTTTGAAAGTAACGTAAGAAAACACTGTTGCTGAATGACGTTCTTCTTTGTCTTGCAGTCGCTATGCTTGCCATATTTTCTATAATCTGTCTCTATGGAGCTATGGCGTCTCTGGTAAACTGCATCTTCAACAGAACACTCATCCCGATGGGTCCAGCTCTGCTTAAGGTATTACAGAAGGCTGTTCCTCAGCTGCACTCTAAGTTGTTCAGTCCGGACTCTTTTCAATAAATTCTGGAACTTAAAGCCAGACTCATAAAGTCATGTACTGTACACACTGACAAGACATTTAGAAGATCAGTTATGGAGGTGGTCATTTGTATCATATTTTTTTTATGCATGTGACTTTCAACTTTAGGACAAGAAGAAGAAAGTTGCTCCTCCAAAGCTTCCATGCCCTGTTGCGAATTCTCGTCTGACGAGTGGGATCATACAAATCGCCAAAATGCTAGACAAGGGTGGAGTCTGTGGAATTCCCACTGATACTGTCTATGCATTGGCTGCTTCTTGCAAGAACCCTGCTGCCATAGAAAGAATTTACAACATTAAAGTAAGACTCTAGAGTTATTTATAGAATGCATGCAATCACTTACCAAGCCCACTTAAAATTTGACTACTCTCTATTTGTTTGGCCATGGCTATGATCATTAAATCAATTATTCCAGTTAAGAGTGCTTGGACAAACATTTCTCTAGATGTTTGGGATTTAAGTTCAGAACATAGACAGCGGGTGGGATTGCCTCAGTATTCCTGACAGATCTCTTCTTCCTCCTCTTTCTCAGGATCGGCCATCCGAGAAGCCTGTGTGCATCTGCATAGCCGACGTGGAGCAGCTGGTGGCTGCAAAGCCGCCCTTCAGCCCTCTGCTGTGGGAGTTCATGAGGAATGTCTACCCCGGGGGCATCAGTTGCATCATTGCCAAGGGCGACTGGCTCTATAGACTTGGTGAGAGAGCTCTTGCTAAACTACACACGGTAGTTCGGAAACATGAAAACTTAAACTTGAGACAGTCCATTTGGTATGTAATGAAAAGAAAACATAGAAAAAGAAACTGCAATGAGCAACAGTGTTAAATTTCCAGAAAGTATCAAGACCTGCAGATAGTTCAAAAATGGACATGAGACAGTTTTTTTGGTGTAATGAAAAGTGAGCTCAGTTGAAGAAACAATAATGAGCAACAATGTGTAAACCTCCAGGAAGTCCAAAAACTTGCACATGCAGACTTGCAGTAGACACTTTCCTCAAGTACTCTGTATCAGTCCTGCATTTATTGACATTCTTTGATTTCAGTTATAACGCATCCTCTGTGGGACAGAGGTAACAGAATCGTCAGTGCCAACAGTAACTAATAACATGTGGTTTCTTTTTGCCCCAGGTGTGGGTGGAGCGTACGACCGTGTGGGCACCAAGGACAGCATCATGATCCGTGTGCCCGACCACACTGTCACCATGCACTTGTGCACCCTTACTGGGCCCATTGCCATCACGTCTGCCAATCCCAGTGGGGAGCCAGACAGCCTCCACCATGACATGGTTGTCTCGTAAGTACCCTCTGAGCCTATTGGGTGTTCACACAAAAATGTATGCAATACAACTGTTAAGTTACATTGTTAAACTAGTGTATTAGTATACTCTGTATCACCTAGCTATTATCGAACTATTGACAAATATTATATGTGATTTTAGATTTGATTTGATTCAAACTATAATGTTCTTTTTATTGAGCTGGGAGCAGCCCTTTCTGATGACCTATTGTTATGTGAATCTAATTAGTCGGTATATAGTGAGACTCTTTTCCTTCATCCCTTGTTGCAGCTTATCTGGCCTATCTTATCGGGGAACCTGATATAATGTCCTGACCCAAAGCTGTGGTGGGGCTGTTCATTATTTCATCATGCGATGCAATAACCAACAGTGGTTGTGATGGCACATAACTGATCCTAATGCATTGTTTGTTACTGATAAACAAAGCAAATTTACACCAGGACCTTTAATTTGATAATATATAACTGAGACATGTCTAGCCTGTCATTAGACCAACGACCAATGTCCGGGAGATACATTTAATAAAGTTCTCTGAGCCCATCTGTTATTCAGCATTGAGGCAATGACTCAACCTTGTTACTCATCCAATTACAAATTGCAAATGACCTTGCATAAAAGGTAGACTGCGAAACCATAGAGATGGAATGTGTTCCAATCCAATTCCGATGTCTTTAACGTGTGCACTTCAATACAGTGCGCTCTGAGTACTGCGAGAGTGTGTGAATTTCGGCTAGTTATGGCTATCCCCTGCACTTACAATCAAGTTGTACAAATATTTACGCATGATATGCAGCCTATGTAACCTACACATAACCTGTGACATTCACACAAGAAAACACAACGACAGTCTCCTAGTATCAACACCGAGTGCACGCAAGTTTCAATTCATGCATGTCAATTTAAAAATATAGCCTATAGGCTATATATAGCGAATGATAGCTTATTTTGGCACTTAATTCGTGGTGTACCTGATTTGCCTTGAGCTTGTAGGTTTTGTAATTTGAAAATGAAAGTGCGTTCTCCCCATTCGTGCCCCTCTTCTTCCCTCACTTCCCTGTGCGAGACATCAGCAATGATCTGCTGATAGTCAGACGAGAAAGTTGTTGGATTTAAGATGTCTTCTCTCCCGTCCATAGTCGATTGGGTCACAAACTCCAGGGAGTGCTTTGTGATGGAGACTCAGCGGAGCTGGCGCCCTCAACAGTGGTCAACTGCCTGAAAATAGATGAAGGTATGTTTGGTAGTGACACATGAAATGTCAAAGACAGAGACATTTCAGATGTAGAGTCAACTATATGCACCTTCTGTTAAGCCACTTTCATGTTTGAGAGAATTAAATAACCAGACATGGAAATGGACATATGTGCATCATTGTAACATAGCCTAAAGAAACAAAGAAATGACTAGTTTTCAATATCAGGTCTTAATAATCTGATAATAATCTTCTGTCCAGTGACTGTTGATGTCTCCTTTTGCAGGAATCATTACATTTGTGAGAGAAGGCTGTGTTCCTGCTGCCAAAGTTCGACAGATATTTGAGAGGGTGAAGAACAGCATGGCGTGAAAACAGCAAACAACACAGAAAAAGACTATAACTACAACAACATTACATTACACTACAACACTTAAATATCTTTGCTCTCTTATTTTATTACTTTGGTGGGATATCTTATTTTATATTTGTATTAAGGTGATCGTGTTTGCAATATGTGCAATGTATGAATGATAATTCTCTCTTGCATGTTTGCGTATGAAGTGCATAAGCTGTGCGTATGAACCGAGTGGTATTTGTTAGACAACACTAATGTGAGTGCCATAATTTATTTTCACAGTCGCCAACACAGTTTTAATTGTATTACTATGTTTTGTATGACATAGATTGTTAGTGAAGACACCGCATGTACCTAAGGGGCAGATAATCAATGCAATATAACAATGATGGTGTGCAATAATATAGACACTGAATGACACTACATTCTAGGCGTATAAATCTTACTATTGCTATTGTGTGCACTTAATATGTCTGTATATATTGTCTTTTAACAATGTAATAAAACTATTTGTGAGGTATTTCTTTGTGAATTATGTTACTGAAGATAAATAATATATTACTCCATATAGTGAGATCAAAACTAAATTATGTGAGTGCATGACACCTTAAATAACACAACTACTGTAAGTAAGGCAGTATTTCTGCCAGTTAACAGGTTTAGAAAATAAATCTGTGTATCTACCAGCTACATACTTTTGTTAAGAAGTTAGCAACCAAGCACCCATGAAATACCGCCTTGTTTACGAGCTAGCAGCGCTTGCTCAGCAAAAAGTTGCTGGAGATGTAGTCTGCTTTTGTAGCTAATGTGACCAGAGAGTTAAGCTGATCGAAGACCAGACGCGCCACCATGCTCTGGACTATCTGTTCACAGCACAGGTAGGGAGGCTTGTTAGAAGGCTGTTGCAGCAGTCAAAATAACCATAGACTGTATTAGGAGCTGAGTAGCATGTTGGGTTAGATCTTTCTTATATAATGCAAGGTGGCATGACCAGGCAACAGAGATCTGTATGATTATGATCAATCATAACAGCTAAGTTTTTTGCTTAGTAGGAGCAAGAACTAGAGAGTTTTGAGACAGTTTTGGTGTCAATGTAATTATGTATGGTTGACTTGGCTGAGAAAAGCAACAGCTCAGTTTTGGAGAAGTTTAGCTGGCGGTTATAGACTTTTATCCGTGCAACTATGTCAGAGAGACTGAGATTCATGCTTTGACAGTGGAGGCGTCAGGTTGAGATGATAGAGCTGGGTATCATCTGTATAGCAGTGATATGAGAAGCCATGTGAGTGGATGATATGGCCCTATGAGGCGGTGTACATGGCAAAGAAGAGGGGCTCCAGCACTGAGCCTTGGGGCACCCCTGTGGCAAAGTGGTGAGGTGCAGATGTGTACCCATTAGGCCTTTTCACACTGACGAACATCGTGTGATTATTACCCGAATTTTGCGTGTTGCCTGTTCACAATGACTGACATGGGGTCAGGTGTCCACTCGACCCGCCAATCAACCCACCTCGAACCCTAGTGTCAGAGCAGAGGCATGTTCAGTGTGAAAGCTAAGCTAAAAAAAGTGATTGACTATGGACATAGGACACTATGTTCCCTGAATGGCTTTGTGTCCCAAAGTGCCCTCTGCTCTACACACACACCCACAAATATGAAAGTTTCCCTTTGTAAAATCTTCCGGACAGACCCAAACCAAGGACTATAGGACACGCTATGAATTTGAGATCCAGGTTTAACTGAGCCTTTTATTCAGTTGTTCCAGGAAACTCTTTTCAGGTCAGTGGAGAGTTAGTATTTTCTGTGAGTCAATTAATTACACAACAAAGATAGTATGTTCCTTCTGCTATCAGGAGGGGTTTTCCAAAAGTGACTGATCAACATGACTTCATGACACATCACAGTTGCCTTGTGACAGTCGAAAATGCAAGGGATGTTGTAACCACGATCTGTGAAGGGCATTATGACAAAACATGTGCTGTCACAGACACCCTCAAGTCATTCTCTGACACAAGGTCCTCACTCAGTCTTCTTTTTTTGCTGTAACCATTTATGATCCAATAAGCAAGAAATACCAATTACATATTTCAGTCAGTACACTTAATTGCTCTGGTTGTTTATGATCCAGTCATTAACAAATACCAACACAGTGTTCAGTAAGTCCTCTTTGTGGCTGTGTAAATTTATGATCTAGTCATCAACAAATAGTACGAAAGACCAAAGTCCTGTCAGTTGTAATAAGGGATATGAAGAACTTCAAGACTTTTATTACATTTGATGTGGGAAAATCTTGGGTAGATGGGGAGTTGTCTAATCACACATACACAGATGGATGTACACACACTCATTTACACACATGCACACATGCTGGTGCACACATATAGACATGGACACATATGGTATCTACACACAGACACACACCCACATACCCCCCCCCCCCAACCCACCCTCCCCTACACACACACACACACACACACACACACACACACACAAAGACAGACACACACATACACACACACACACACAGTGTCATGCCACGGATGGAAGGGCTACACAGAGATGTGTTGGCAGGCCTTATAGACATCTGCACATAGTCTGAGAATTCAGGGGCCTGCTCGACCGCTCCTCTCACAACCCGGCAAATAAACACACAGGGGAACACCAGCCTTACGCACCCCCAAGCCTACTCCACCCACCCCGCACCCCCCCGTCCTTCCTCCCCAGCTCCTGCACATCCACACCCACCACCACCAACAACCAGCACAAACATAAGGGCTGTGGACTGAGTCAAAATTCCTTCCTTGGCCCTCTGTACTCACGTGCTGAGCCGGGTTTCAGTCATCAGGGAAGTTGCTGAGAAAAACATTGAGTGCCACACTCAGTCCACAGCACATGTCCAGCAGAGAGTGTGGTGGCAAGACCATATATATAAGCCTTCAGTCAAGCCCACTGTCTCCATATTTGATGTGTGATTAATTGGTGCAAAACATTTTATGTCCCCATTTTTGCTTTTATAGAAATAGTAGCAGTATTCATTAACTTTCTCATCTTTTATTCATCACATCTTTAAAAACAATCTGTTAAATGTCCAAGTAAGAAGTAAAAATGCAGCAAAAACAAAACAAAACAAAAAAACTGCTGTTTTACAAGCCTGTATAGGCTATAGCTTTGTGTGAATCAAGAACTGTGTTTGCAAAAGTGTCTGAAAAGTCTACAGACTGAATAACAGGTTCACTCATGAAATCCATGCTGCAGAAGTTAAAAAAAAAAAACACATCCAAACAGAGAAAACAAACAAACCAACCTACAAACAAAAACAAATGTTGTTTTTTTCCTCTGTAGGTGTATATTAATTACAAATAAGATTTGTTGATGTGTCTTGTAAAAGCAGACACTCTCCATATTCCTCTACTAGAAATCAAGCATTGGAGATTTTTGCAATATGGCCAAAAACAGTTTACTTGCTGTTTTATAGTGGAATATGTCATGTTTTTCCATCACTAGCAGGTATGCTGAACCAGAAAGCAGTTGGTGAAATGTTAAATATGTTGAAAATGGTAGATACGCTGGTTATGTTGTCAGGCCAAACTTGCTGCTGGCACTGAAAGACATTTCTGGTGCCAGCGGCTTCATGTTAGCCTCTCTTGGTGTCAGTTCAGCAGTAGAAAGCAAGGAAAGTGGAAACCAAGCCAGTGAAAAAGCTGGCAAACACTGACAATATCCAGACTAAATGTTATTTTTCACTTGATTAAGGAGTGACTGTCAAAGAACATTATATTTATTATACAACAATTAATTAAACTTACAAAAACATACAGCGGCAATGAGTCCCAACATTGAACAGATTTGATCGTATTTACAATAAAGTATACACTGTACAGTTCTTCACAATTACAAGAATAGACCCACAACAATGAAAAATAATTTAATAGCATAAACATATTGCACTATAAGTTTGATCAAGTAAACAGACTGTAAGGTTTATGGCATTACATAACCAGGGACAACAGGTACAGTTTTTTATTTGATCTGGCATGTTACATGATGACATCAAACGTTACACATCAGGTGAACTCATACTGTATATAGCCTCTCCTACACTTTAGTGGTGCTGAATGCTTTAATGATGAGAATGTTTAAAACTTGTCTCCACTTATGTTTTTATTCATATTCATAGACCAAGTTTAAAATTAAGTTACCAAAGCCTCTAGTTGGACCACATTTTCCTCTGTCGTGTTGTGTTATGCGTAGGGTGTGTAGCACAAATCAGTTAGAAAACATGGAACTCTTTTATTTCACCACTCTGACAAAAAACAGTATGCAAAAAGTGAACTCATAGTTGTGTGTTTTTTAAAATCTAAAGTGTTTCATCTGATGCAGAGTTGGTGTCTAGAGAGTCATCCATCTCCGTTGTCGTTTCCTCATCTTCTGCTGACTGCTCACCTGCCCCTCTCTGGCTTCCCACTGAGTCGCTGAGGTCTGTCTCGAACCCGGGGTTCATCTGGCCCTGCATATGCTTCCGCTGCACCTCCTCAAACAACTGCAACACCTGCAGCAGGTGAGGAATGCACCCAGGCCCGTCAGACATGACCACAGCAAGTACTGGTAATACATTCTAAATGCTGCTCGTTCCCTATCTATACTTCATTATAGGCTACAGTAGGGCAATAACATGCTTCCATGTTTTTCCGCTAGAATCAATATCTAATCTGATGTTGCTGTTTAGCTGTACTGTACCTGTGACTTAGGTATGAGCCCCACTCTAAAGAAGCCGATGTTGCCACTCTCGATCTTCGTGCAGTCCACCACGGTGGAGGCAATGTTCTCTGGCGATGGCCCGTCACAAATCACCCCCTCCACCTGTGGAAACACACACAGACACATACATACACACACACTTCATTAAAAGACCCACAGAGAGGACTTTACAAATATACCGACAGCTAATGAGAGAGTCTCTCTCTTTCTCTGCTCTCTTTCGTGGCTAAGCACGTACGCTGAGCTGTGTGTTTACCTTGTCTCCCAGTTTAGCATACACCTGGTTATGGTGAGTCGTGTCTGCTTCCCCTGTCGGGTTGGCTGAGGTCACTGCGATGGGTCCAACCTAAGGAACAAAACAAGCCTTTTGAAAAAAATAGACTTCACAATTCAACAATTTGACAACAGTTGACCTATGTGAAATACATATATATATATATATATATATATATATTAAAAAAAATTCTCCCTCTATATCTCCTGAAGCCAATGATTTTTCAGATTTCAAAGTGAATAAATCTGTAATAGACAATAATGAGTTCAGTGATTTGTAGGTTTGTACCAGGTTCATAAGCTCAGTTGCTACTGTGCAGTCTGGGTTTCTGATAGCAATACTTTGTGGTGTGCCAATGTACTTCGAAGACTCTTTCAGACCAAAGAATTCCATCCAGGGAGCTGGAGTAAAGAATGCAACAAGAAACAAAAATTTTCCCGTCAGTATTTGGGTGAGATCTTTTTACTACTTTTATTAATATTAGCCTGCAATTCATGAGTAGGACATTACTATAGGAACTATGTATAGTTTACAGTGACTGTAATGACTGTGAAAGACAGTGCTATGCTTGTTTTCATTTCTATCACACACACACACACACACACACCGACCTCGAGGGATGACGAGGCTTATGGAGGAGGGCCAGGCAGCCTCCATGAAGTCCCAGAGTAGAGGGTTGATCTGATCCCTCACAGGCTCCAGCTGCTTAATGGATGCCACCCAAAGTGACATGGGTCGATCTCCAGCATGCTTCTTTGTCCTGACAAACAAACAAACACACATACACAATAAAAGGAGTCGTGAAATTTCCTTTGTGTTAAAATCACTGCACAAATGTGATGCTTATATCATAACAAAGATTTCAAAAAGTCCATAAAAATCTCACTTGTAGGCCTTTTCCACAGCTTCAGGGCGATTACACGCTGCTACAAGTACATAGACTGTATCAGTTGGCATTCCACATATGCCACCATTCTTCATTATCTCTGATTAGATAAAAAATAAACAAAGATAGAGTTACTTTCTTAAACAACTGATATAACATACTACCCTGTATTCAACTGTAGAACGAAGTGAAGGGTTAACCAACATAACTGTGGTGTATTTTCGGGATTACTTAAAAACAGAATTATGTACTACTGTAAAAATTACCCAAATATGTTGCAAAAACATTTTCATTCTTTCACCTGTCAGTTTAGACCTACCATTCTAGAGTGACTGTCTCACCTGCGATCTCCATCACAGAGGTTGCCTTCCTAGAGGGCAGGTGGGGGCATTTCTCTCTGCCCGAGCCATTCAGCTTGATGAGTGGTGGGCCCAGCGGCATCTGAGGCTTCTGGAAGGTGAAGTTGAACAGGTTGGCCAGGAAGCAGTAGAAGCTGACAAGGCCGAAGATGATGGTGACGCCGATGTCATAGCCGTAGGGCAGCGCCCCCACCGCGTCCAGCAGGAAGCTGATTAGGATCAGCTGGAAGGTGAAGGCATAGGTGAACCACGCCATGTTCAGGCACAGTGCACCGACGGTCACCAGGCAGTTGAAGAGCATGAAGGTGATGATGCCCACGGCAACGCTGAAGCTGCGCGTGCTGCCATACAGCCCGCCGAAGCGTGTCAGTCCCCACACTATCCACATGAAGCCGTACATGATGAAGGCGGCACTCTCCAGGGTCTTGCCCCGGGAAAAGGCGATTGAGCCGCATAGGAGCTGCAGCAAGCCGCCAGACACCACTGCCCAGGGCAGGATGAGCACAGCCAGGGGCCCCTCGGTGCCCACTGTTGCTGCGATGGCGAAGGCGGCCAGAACGCTGGATGCGTGGCCCAGGATTTCGGCATCGGCATACTTAGAGTAACCGAGGTAGGGGGCGTGGAAGTCTTTGTCGTGCGACCTCAGAGTGAGGCCACCGGTACGTGTGAGGAGAGCTTTAAGCAAGTCGTCACCTGTGGGGATTTTGTATGACGATGCTTTGTTGTTTATGACAACAAAGAGCATGAAAGCTGTCGCCACAAAGATGGCAACCTGCACGCCCTGTGTGCCACCCTGGAAGAAGCCCTGTGGTTGAGCCGCAATTGCGATGCAGTACGCTACGAAGAAGTGCTGATAGATACTGTCCACCAGGCTTCTCTGGATGCTGAACAGTGCCAGCACAAAGAAGATGATGGCGAACACAGTAGGGAAAGGGACTGGTGAGTATGGTTGTGTGCCAGTCAGATTGTTCACCAGGGCGCTGTAGCCCTCGGCGAACCTCAGGATAGCCATCAGCCATAAAAGGTAGAGGAGGGGATATCGAGGCCACGGTAACATAGGAGGCAAACCCCAAGCTGGAACACACCTGCCGTCCACAGCCATGGCACAAGGCCGATAAACAGCTCAGGGACAACACCCAGCAGGGGACAGGCTAGCACGCTAGCCGACAGCAGGTTCATGACCAGACCTACAGCTACCACGTCGCCCGTGTCCGGACTCTGCGTCTGAGTCTGGGTAGACTTGTCTGTCTGACTACTCCCCGGAAGCTGCACTACACCATGTGTGATGTATGAGAGTAGGCGCCCAGTGCCAAAGTACGCACCGACAAAGCACACGACGAGGTAGTTGGCGGCTGTTGCGCCCTGCCCAAAGCTAACGTTCGCAAGGCCAGCTATCTGATGAGCACAGGCTAAACTAATGGCAAGAGCAATGATAAAAAGCACCACCTTCTTGGCTAAAATAGACACCAGGGCCAGGATGAATAAGGCTAATGTAAAAGCTGCTAGCCCTGGTATCATGGCATTTCTGAGCCCCTGAGTGGGGTTTACATAGCCCTCCCCCACCAGGATGTACACCAGACCAGAGGCACACCACAGGGCAGACACTGTCAAACACAAACACGTGAAGAGAGGAGCAGAGGACAGACTGCGTCGCACTCCTGTGGAGAGAAAGAGACAGACAAAGAGAGATAGAGAGAGTAATGACTTAAAAATTTACAAACACAATATATATAATATATAAAACACAATATATAATATATATCAGGCTTATTTCAGTTGACACAATAACAATAAAATATACCAGAATATGCCAGCAGAGCAGCTGTGATGAGGAGAAGGACACCTAGAGCCGTGCTGGAGATGAGGCTGTCTCCTGGAGCACTGCCATAGCCATTCACCAGAAGCAGCAAAGAGCCTGGAGAAAGATCAGAGATTTCTCATTGTCTGGACAAGTGAGTCACAACACTGCCAAAGTGAAGGACATTGCTCTCTATAGGCTACAATGTGAACTGCAGTGGTGTGGCACAGCAGCACCACTGAAAAGGTCTCTGTCAAAAAGAAGTGATCAGATATACCACAGCACAACTCCAGGAGACTTTACTCCAGATATATTCTAAGCCCAAGATATTTTCACTTTACTCATTTCAATTTGATGAGATGTACATTAATTGTAGGCTATATTAATAAATGATAGAATAATAGGCTGAAAGGCTCTAGTGAAAACAAAAACACAACAAAACAAGTTAAAAATATTTTAAATTATTAAACAGATATTTTTAATAATAATAATAATAATAATAATAATAATAATAATAATAATAATAATAGTAAACAAGAGTAATAGGCCTATAGTAAATTAGTTATAGGTTATTAGAATTAATTAAAATGTACTTGAATAGTTTGTTCATTGTAGTAATATCATCTTCATAATCAATAGGCTATAACAACAAAAACAAACGATATAAGATGTTGATTGCATGATACTAATACCAATAATTAATAACCAATAACAGATAATAATAACCAATATTAGACATTAATAGTAAATGAAAATAAGCGCAGCCATGAATAACAAAATAAGAATAAGAGCCTATATATATTTAGGGTATTTTAAATCACTGCAGAGCAACATAATTTAGATTATTAACCTGCCCTATACATTCACATGTATTTTGAAAGAATTAAATACAACCAAAACTGTAAAAACTAGTCTTTTCTCTTTGTCATAACAAGTTTCCTACCGCCGGAGATTCCTAAGACACCAACAGAGTAATGTAGCGACTGGATTTCAGCGTCTGCCATCGCGCATTTGGATGAACCTGGCTGAGCAGTGCATCTTTATAATCAGGAGGCATAGGTGCGTCAGACGCGTCACACTAAGAGCGCGCCCCTAAGATTAAATTTCGGAAACTTCCAGGAAAGACGGTGACATGAAGAAAATGCATAGACCACAACAAGGAAAGCAAATGAAAAATTCCCAACTGGACAAAAATGGCACCATATGGCAAACACACCCATCCAAATAAGCATTTTGTAGAGTGCAAAACTGAATGAAAATAAGTCGTCGTTACTAATCACTAACGATAAACATTGAATGACACCGTGTTAGCCTCGGTGTCTTTTTATTTTATAGATTATTTGTTAATTTTGTTTAGGTATGCTGTTGTACGTATAGGCTACTGCTAATAGTTGACAAAGAGACACAATAATGCATAATATTTTTTGCAATTACCACAGGTCATAGTCTGAAATGTGAATTGTTTTGCTTTATGACGGTGAGATTAATATATTTTTATATTTTTGAATTTTGCTTGCATGAGAAGAGGACAGTAGGCTCCCGTGGAACAGTGCAAATATATGGACACATTTAAGTACACATTTTCCCATAAGTCTGTTTATCTACTTATCTCGAACAGCGTTTACTTAAACACACTGCCTTTTTGACAAGTCAGCCAGAGTGACTCAGCTATTTTCCTGAATTAAAGCAGTCCATTGTAGACCCTTCTCGCTTTGCCTACAACTCAAAGAATGATATCACCACATGGGAGGGACTTAACCTGTTCCTCTAATAGCGGATATAAGCGCTGGTTCAGTTTCAATACAAGTCATTCTGTGAGCGCAACAGGCACAGCACACTCTACAAACTCCTCCGAAGGCAACTCACGGTGAGACTTCCTTCTTCCTTCTACTTCAGCTAAGTGTCAAAGAAGGTTACACGTATGTGTGTACGCCTGGTTGGCTTGCATTTATCGTATTTTTTCAGTATGTTTCATTTTACAGTGTGCAGGATGACAGTGTACCACACGTTTCGCAATATTGTCGGTTTTTTAGTTGTCACTTTCGACGTCTGGAAGACAATATGACGTTAGCAGAATGAAAGAATAAGTGAAGCAGAGCAGGGATGTGGTTCTTCGATGCACACATGGCCGTGTAAACACCGAATATGTTGTAAAGTTCCGCTCCAGTTTTCCGAGGTTACTTCATGAAAATCAAATATTCAACGCTACTTCTATTTAAGTGCAAACATTTTGAATTTGTATGCTGAACACTGCACTAGCACTTTTCTCCAAGTCATTGTTTACCTGTAGTTCCTGGAAACGCAGGTGCACAGCTTTATCAGATTTGTCCTCTGGGATTCAGGCTGAATATTGAAGCACTGGCAACGTCCTGGTGAGCCACTCATGATTGGGTTGGCTGTATGGGTAAACTGCTAAATAAATACAATGTTTTTATTTTGTTCTTGTTTTTATTTATTTTTTATTTCTTTTGGTTATTTGTTATTAAAAAATAAAATTAAAAAAAAGATTGAGGCTGGAGAGAGGGTGGCATTAAAGGTTCAAAATGTGGTTTTAAGGTTGTTAAAGGTTGTTAAGGTTTCACGGTTGTTGCATGTTGGTGTTGATTGGAATTATTTATGAGTTGGTCTATGTCCGTTTCCCCTCCTGGAAGGGGTACAAAAGAAATTTTGTAAAAAAATGAGCACAAAAACTGACCAAACCTAAAGGATAGATAAGAACAATTAGACTAAATAGGCCTCGACAAATATTTTAAATTCAATGTGTGGGAGAAATCATAACAATCTCCCTCTCTCTCTGTCTGTCTGTCTGTCTGTCTGTCTCTCTCCTTGTGTGTTTGTGTGTGTGTGTTTGTGTATAGGCACAATGGTGAAACGTGTGGCAGTAATCTTAGCTGGCTGTGGTGTGTATGATGGGACAGAGGTCAATGAGGCCTGTGCAGTGCTGGTGCATCTTAGTCGGGCGGGAGCAGAGGTGAGTACCTAGCTTTACACACACACAGCACAGGAAGACACACTCATAACATGAGGACATCGCTACAGACATTGCATTCAAATGGTTGCAAACACTTATTTGTAACGAGATGCGTAGGTAGTACGAGATCAGTAATATCAGGTTTCCTGGTGTCAGGTTGTCACTGCCACATGCACTGTAGTGCCGGGTGACACATGCGGTATCAAGGGCTATTCACATCCAGTTGTGTTTGGCTGGATGCAATTAGGCAAATTATAATTGGAAGAGTGCACCAAATGCCCAACTGGTCTGGGTTTGTTTTATATTTAAATTGTGGCCAAAGCAAGAACAAGAAGCTGATTGTTCTTGTTGGCCCTCTTGCTCTTGCTTGCCTTCTTGATGGCATCTGTACACAAATATATGTATCTGCAAAGGAAAATGCATAGATACTTTTAATGGAATTTAGTTGTTTTGTAAATTTCCTCGGTTTTTTGAGTATAATATCTAAAGCTTTATGTAAATGTAAAATTGACATTGCTTTACTTGTACAGCACATAAATATATAGTCATAGGCCTAATGCATATAAGGGTTGTATAGGATGTGATTTTTCATTGACTTGTGGCTTCTTCCTGTCTGGCTAGACGAAGATGTTTGCCCCAAATGTTGACCAGATGCATGTAGTGAACCACTGTGAAGGGAAACCCCAGACAGAAAAGCGCAACGTGTTGCAGGAAAGTGCTCGCATCGCCCGTGGCAATGTCACAGACCTAGCTCAGCTCAATGTGGCTGCTTTTGATGTCCTCATCATCCCAGGTGAGATGAACATTACACACACACACATGCACACACACACACACGCACACACACCTGTCCTTTAATCAAGAGTTTAAAATATAATAGGCTAGCACTCCTTCTAATATCTGAGGCTTTCAAAAAACTAAAAGCAAGCATATAGGTGTTGACCTAGCATTTACAGCTATTCATCAAAGGTCCTTTTTGAAGATAATAAATTAAATAAAAACTTGTATTCAATCATTATCCTCTGAAAAACAGATATATATTTTGTTTTAGTGCAGATCATATTTCTGTAATTATTTCCTAAACATCTATTTATTGTGAATGCTGTTTTTGTGCGCAGGTGGATTTGGAGTGGCCAAGAACTTGAGTGACTGGGCAACAAAAGGGAAAGACTTCTCTGTGAAGCCTGAGGTGGAGAAGGTGATCAAGAGCTTCCATGCAGCAGGCAAGCCCATCGCCATGTGCTGCATTTCGCCCGTGCTTGCTGCCAAGGTGCTGCCCGGCTGCGAGGTCACTGTTGGCCACGACTGCGAGAGTGAAAAGTGAGTGTGCCATCCCGAAACTCTGCGACGTAATTTTAATCCTCACCCTAACTCTTTATTTTAATCCTAACTCCAGTTCTGACCTAGTCTATGGTCAGGCTGTACTGACCATGCTTAAATTGTGACTCTGTGCACCTGTTCACACTCCACCCATGCAGTGTCCTTTGTATAGTGATGGGGATTTGATTTGTATGCGCTTGTTTCTTTCTCTTCCCCATTTCTAGGTGGCCGTATGCAGGGACAGCCAAAGCCTTGGGTGAACTGGGCTGCAAACATGTCAACAAGAATGTGACGGAAGCTCACATTGATAAGAAAAACAAACTGGTGACCACCAGTGCTTTCATGTGCAATGCTCCACTTCATGAGGTGTATGACGGAATAGGCGTCATGGTTACTGAGGTTCTGAAAATGTAACTTGTACTAGTGCTTGGATCCATGTCCTTTTTTTAATATGAGTAGATAGTCGCACAACATTTTGTGGTTGTGTTACTGATTTAGTTTCAACCTATGGTTGCGTTTTATGCAGAAGGATTTATGAAAAAGACACAAAAAGTTGCGTTCATCTGGACTCTATAAATGTTAATTAAATATGAATAAAATTTCTTTGTGAATTCATTTTGTGTTATTCAGTTTATTTGTTTTGTCATATATACCAGTACTGAAGCACTGTAGATATTGCACACATAGACTCTTTTGTTGTATAATGGTTACAATTGTCCACAGCAGTGGTGCAGAATGGAGATTGAGCTGCTGACCAGATCTATTTGTAAGGTGTCCACATTTAGACAGCTTCCAGCCAATCTGAAAGCAGTGTGTTCACATACAGTCATAAAATTAGCCACTGTGCAACACATGACAGTCCTTGATATAAATTAACCCAACAGACATTCCTGCCTTGTGCACAAATGCTGTTGGGACTCTTGGCATGCTTTGTGTGCCTGCTAGAATGTGATCTATTTTAGAGAGATTTCCAGAAATTCCATTGTGAAGATATACCTTCTTCTGGCTTTCTTTGTATCATTCTATGGACATATGCACTCACTGACAGTGATGCAGGGGTATGGCAAAGGGAGGGCTGGGGGCATATAAGCCCCTGAATGATCATTAATATCATTTTATTTTATTGTTTTGTTTCACTAACTGTAAAATGATATCTTGCTCATAAAACAGCTGCATTCTCTTGCAATCAGACTGAAGTCAAAATGTTGTTGCATCATTACTGTAAGCAAATTAAAACACAAAGAAATCTACCACATTATGAGAACCCCAAAGGTCCATTTGAGTAAAAGTACAGACATCCCACCCCAAAAAGTCACCCACTACCATGTTAAAGTAAAAATCTAAAAGTATCTTGTATTTACTGTACTTATGTATGAGAAGTAATCTATAATTAAATGTATTTAACGAAAGTAAAAGTAAGCTAAAATAGTCTGTTTAAAAGAAGAACATTACAAACAATTGTTCAAAGTCAGCTTCCCAAAAACTTTGTTGCAGTCACTCAGTTGACAACCAAATTCAATTTCATCTTGTATGTATTTTAGTGTCCTTTCAAAGAACTTAAAGACTTAACTAGCACAAATCTGTCAGGCACAGACTGGGAAGAGACAGACGTTAAACAAAGGTCTTTTATTAAGGCAAACGAAACAGGGATCAACCAAAGTCGCGTCCGTTACTCTAACGGAGAAAACAGGATACTAAAGCTCAGAAGTTCAGAGATAATATAACACACGGGAGATTAAGGAGGCAAACACAAAAGTACTGATTCAAATGACAAAGAAACACGGAGAGAAACAATACCGACTGGGAAGTCTAGGCTCGCGGGGAGAATGACACGGGAGATCGCGGGAGACGGAGTAAGCGCAACGAACACGTAGGAAGTCCAAGGTAACATTGACGAGGCCAGACACCAGGTGAAGCAGAGGGGAGGCTTAAGTATAGTGGAGACCAGGTGATACCAATTAATACTCAGGTGAGGGTGATCGTGCATCAGGAAGTGGCTGTGACCGGGGAAACAAGCTGTGAGTCTGTAAGACGGAGTGAGGGGGCGTGGTTGTGGCCAGGTCTGATGCAGACCTGACAAAATCAATCATGAAGCCAAGTCATACCTTGAAATTGCATCAATTATTTTAAAAAATTAATTTAGGTGAGGACCCCCAGGCCCCCATAAATGCTTCTAATACAATTGTATTGGTTGATCTACAACTGGAGCATATACATATATATATATATATATATATATATATATATATATATATATATATATATATTCTGGTCAAGAGAAAAGGTATATGCAAGTTTACTTACACCAGTATCCTATATTCTCACCAATACATGTTTGCAAACCAAAGAATAGGAACCAGCGATGATAATTTTTGAATTTTTGACTGACAAGGTATAATAAACACAATTTCATAAGGCACATGTGTAAGTTACTTTTGTTTTTGCTCTGCAGTAAGGTGATGTAAGCATCTTGCAAGCACAGTAAATTTGCAAAGAGGGGAAGGGGAGGTCGAGAGAGCCTTCACTAGTCCTGTAATGATGCTAGGCACTGCAGGTATACAAGGCAAGATTTGGGCTAATTTATCAGCTTGGCAGTCGATTCGATGGTTAGATATATTAAGGAGTGACTGAAGCCTCTATTGGCCTCCTCGTGAATTAACAGTAGGCTACTGGCAGAATGCCAGTGTCTCCCCACTGCAAGATGAAACAATTGTTTGTGAGCTTTATGGAATCACATTTATTCCCTTGTCGGTCAACTTAACTCATCGGAAATTATCATTGCTGGTTCCTATTCTTTAGTTTGCAAACAAATCCACATTTGGACATCCACATAGGATGTTTGTGTAAGTTACAAAAAAAGTTTGGCGGTAGCGAGAGTTCCACGGTAAAAAATCCCAGATTTTCCTGGTGTCCTTTTAACCATCAAAGTGAGTACAGAGCTGGGAAATTAATGCTGCAGCAGTGACAAAATGTCACTAATGTTTATGACATGTCTCATGTCTCATGTCACCCTTATGTAGATATCTTCAAATAAAGTGTTACAATAAAAAAAACAACAAAAAAAACTGTGCTGTATACTGGTTGTATAAGACTATTGCACAGGACTCTATAGCTGTGATTTTCCAGACAAATATACTTCAAGGAAAATATACTTCCTTAATGAGTCATGAGTCACACCTATTCAGTGTGCCCGCGATGTTTCCATGAATTATCAAATAGAATCAGCATCACAGACTGTCAGACACTTGCAAACAGCATAAAATATGTCTGAAAGCCTTTGTCTCTCCTCTGGTCTTACAAGGAAATGTACGTAGCATAATTGCTATAGTCTGCATGATAAGCATCAACTTTATCCTGGAGTGAATCAGTGTTATATGATGCTGGGCAGGTTCAGCACTATTTCACTGTTAATCAAACATTTACAGGAACTGGCACAGGTTAGATGCTAATCAAAGGAGTGGAGGCACTTTTTACACCTGTATGTTTTCTTTGTAACATGTCCACTGAATCATATAGTGAACTGTGCCATGTATTATTGCGGGAGTGCTGGGGAGCTAACTGAAATAAATAGATAGATAGATAGATAGATAGATAGATAGATAGATAGATAGATAGATAGATAGATAGATAGATAGATAGATAAGATAGATTAAAAAATAATAATAATAAACCTTTAATGCCCTGGAGTGAATTTGTCTTGCAATTAGGTAGTCAAAAACATGAAACATTTAAACACAGAGAGCAATAAATAGTTGTAAGACAAAACATCACAACACTGAAACATTAATGATGTTGGACAGAACAACCTTAAAACAACACTATTATATAAGCATGAGATTGAAAACATCACTATAATACAGAGTACATATTACTGGCCTTTTCACTCCCAAGTGTCACTAACAGGCTAAACATGGCTTTACATTTGTCCATCAACACTCTTAAAAATGAGGGAGATGGATTCAGCAGCTTCATGCAGTAGGAGACATATGTTCCAGAGCAAATAAAATGAGGGTTTCCTGGAAACACTTCATGTTTTTAAACTTTCAGTATGTTGTCCTCTTTTAACTGTAGGTTCTACACAAACACAGGCTATGGAATAGTTGAGTTCCCTGAGTCTGTACAAAATTGTACTGTTGTCATTATGTGTCATTTGTTTTTGTTTTTTTATAATGTTGGCATCCTAAAGAGTGTAAAATTTACATTACAAAAAGCAAATGACATATAAGGACAACAGTCATGAACATTAAAAAAGTTTCATTAATTATAATAAGTGTCACTTCATTGTACATCTCAAGGGGGACCAGAACATAATGTTTATCTTTCCATTGACTCTCGGTCGCATTTTTTGTTGAGTTAAGTCCCATGGATTGGAAGTAGATGGACATGAATTAGACTCCCTATTGTCTTGGGACAGATGATCACATTATGCAAAAATCAAACACAAGACTGATGTGATATGGTTAAATATTTTATTAAAATGATCAAACAGTCAGAATCACAGCACACAAATTACACAAAACATGAAGATCCCTTTCATATACCCCTTAAAACAGATAATTTAGCTATTACTCATGTTATACATAACATAACTTAATCATAATATATTATTTAGTCACAGATGATAAAATGTCTGTAGATATTACAGTGATATGTTTAATGCTATGAGTACAACAGAAAGATAAATGAATAGTCTTTCTTCTTCTTCTTCTTCTTTTTCGTCTTCTTCTTCTTCCCAGCAGCTTACTGGCTGGAGTCTTTAGATCTGTGGTTCTTCACTGTTTGAAAAATGGCTGTACTGGTCATTTCCACTGACCAGAACAGTGGCAGGGAAATGCCTTGGTCTGTCGGGATCCTGAAAGAGACAGATAGAGAGGGAAAGAGAGAGAGAGAAAGAGAGAGAGAGAGAGAGAGAGAGAGACTTTCAGGGAAAAGAAAGACTAACAAAAAGGGCTGAGCTTTCAGTCTGCCTTAGGTATTTGGACAAAACATTCCCCCTACATTCTTAAGATGTCCCACTGCTTGAAGATACAAACTTGCTGAGGAAATTAGTCATTCATCCATCCTACCCCTGCTCTGTCTTTAAACACAGGTCTGCATACTACAAGTACTGACTTACGTACTATTAGAATATCTTTACAGTAACATTTAGGTAAACTGCCTGGTGAATGAATGTGTGAATATCACTCAGCATAGTTTCTCTTACCTGAATGGGATAAGCACATGTTGGGACATAGCGAATGACAAAACCACAGCGTCTACGGTCGGACGTGTTGGGATCACTGGCATGGACGAGCAGGCCATCATGAATCTGTATATTCACAACACAAAATATACACTGTACATTGATATCCTGACCTGATAATGAAATGTCCAGGAAACAGACTGACCACCGAAACCGATAGAAATGCATCATGTATGCCTTCATTTCAATTAGACTAATCTACTTACTGTCTTGAGATTAGTTAAAATGTATCAGTTTAGAATGTATTGATAAGTCAGTGAGAGGAATTATACATCAAGAAGGAAATATAGAAAAGTGTGGCATATTTTGGCCAGGTCAAAATCTGTGCCTTTATACGGTTATTATACAGGATGATATTTATGATGGTGTTATGTGCGACGTAACTCACCGACATCTGGCCGGCCCACAGAGGGCAGAGCACAGCCTTGTCCGTCTGCACCAGCTCCTCTGGGATCTCCTGGTTGACAGACAGCATGTTCCCCAGGCGCTGGGACTGGCGGTGGGGAAGCATCCCCGAACAGTGACTTCCTGTTGGAGACAGGATATGAGCTTGTGTTTGTTTCATCAATCACACAGCCTTCTGCTATGCTTACCTGCTTTCAAAGAGGGGCATTTTTTTTTTTTAGTAGTGCGAAGCTAAAACTGTTTGTCAAAATCAAAGTGGTCTAGACCAAGTTTGAGAAAGCTGTGAAAATATTTTGAGGGAACATTTTATGGTATTTTGCACAAAAATGTGAGTAGAGCTTACTTTGGCTAAAATGAATAACACAGGTCTCCTAGAGTCTTTGGTTTTGCTGGAGTAGGTTAAAATATGCCTTGATAATGATGGCATAGTGTTTTGCATTTGACAGTAATGTATAAATGTGAAATTGTGTATTTTGTTTTGTTACTCTTTTGTTATTCGTTTTTATTGTTGCTCTACCCTGCATGTGAAGGAGCTGAAAAAGATCATCCCAAAGGGAAACTCTAGTTCAGTACCTGGGATAACTTGAAGAGCTCCATTGTCCTCCAGTGAGTCATCCAAAGCCAGCCACACAGACAGCACTGGCCCCCCATCAAGACCCCAGTACCTGGGAATCAAAATGCAACACGTCTGGTTTGTTTGTTTGGTTTTAATGTATACCCTCCTGAATGTGTGTGTGTGTGTGTGTGTGTGAAAGAGGGACCCACCTCATATCCTGGTGCCAGGCCACATAGGGCAGGCTAGCTTCCTTCTCTTTCTGCTCCTTTCTGGCTGTCTCTTCCCCTGCTTGTCCATTCTCATAGGGGATGTCATCGGTCCCCCCATTACCCTTGGTTACAGGGTATTTACAGATAAACCTGGAGTCTAGTAGGAGGACGTCTGGGCCCAGGACGGCACATACCACCTCCAGAATGCGGGGGTGCTTGACCAGCCCCTTCACCCAGTCATACTGCATGTGTACATTGTGGAGACTATACTTGGTATAATCTATACCTGTGGTGAAAAATCAGATGAGGGGTTAGCAGAGCTGTACTGCACAAATTAATGACAGAGATCTTTCCAGCAAAACCTTGACACTAGTTAAAACAGAAGCTCTGAATATGTGGTCTCAGTTCCAGGTCTAACTGTTGTATCTTTAAGCTTTCTTGGATATAATGATAACGTTTTCCACATTATGCTGTCAGCAGAAAAATCATAACATCAGACTGTTACTGTCAGACTATCTGTCAGACTGTTAGACAGGAAAAATAATTCAGGAATCGCACAGGTGCCCAATAAATAAAACACTCCAATATCATGAAATATCATGTAAAAATTCTCATCCTGAAATATAAAAGCAGTACCATGTACACATGTGCATCAAAACACCAGGTAGCTGTGCCATATCACAGCTGACTGGCCTTCTCTAAGTCCCCCCCTCCTCCTCTCCTCCTCACCACTCTCCCCCACAGCTGACCACAGGTACTCACCAAACTTCCTCTCCAGCTGGGCAAAGGCCTCCCTGGTCTCTCGGAGCTCAGTGGGGTCTAGCACGCTCACAGAAGTCAGGTAGCCCTGCTGCTCGTACAGGCTGGACATCTGCTCCAGGGACACACTCATGACTGCTGCTACGAGATGCTTTTGGACGTTCCTGATGCTGATTGATGTGGTCGGTCTCTGTCGTCTCTTGCTCTCTCTCTTTCTCTCTGTGTCTGAAATAACCAGCAGGGCCCTTGTTAGACTGTGTCAGCGTGTCCAGAAGGAACCTGTTTTTATAACCTGCCCTCAGCTTGTGAAAAAAAGAGAGAGGGCAAAAGAAAGTGGAGAGAGAGAGAGAGAGAGAGAGAGAGAGAGAGAGAGACAGAGAGCCATTACAAGCTTCTCCTGACAGAGGTATTTCCGTTTCTCCTCAGAAACGCACTTGTCTTCTTCTCTGGCACTCCCCTCTCCTCTCCCTCTCTCCTCTGTTTTTCTCCTCCTCCTCCCCCTCTCTCATTCCCCCGCTGGCTCAGGTTAAATTTATTCTGGGCTGTTTATGGAGCGTCAGGAGATTCCGGCTGCCGTGCTGCATGATGGCACTAATGACAAAAACATAACCAGGGCTGCGCAAATGAGCGGCGACACCCCTGTCCCATGGGCCCAATGCAACAGCCCTCACTCTGACTCGCCCCAACGCAGACAGGACAGCACACGCTGTGGTCAGTCGCCCCTTCACCCTGTCTTTCTCTGTCTACACACACAGACACACACATACACACACACGCACACACACACACACACACACACACACACACCTGCTGTTACTAGGAATTTTCTCTTCCACAAATCAGATTTTTACTGTATCTGTTCTAGTACTACATAAGCATCTTGCACCCTCACACACACATCCATTCTTGGAGACCGAAACAGACACACACACACACACACACACACACACACACACACACACACAGACATATATACACACACACCCACACCCACACAGGTCTCTGACGCCTCGATGTGATTTCAGTCGCATGCCTGAAAGGACAGTCTCACCTGTGCACACCTGTGTGATGAGACGGCCCAGTCTTTGCGTGATGCTTGATGCTTTCAGCAGCTGTGAGCTATGAGAGAGATACAGTGATACACTGAATTAAGACCAGATGAAACAGACCTCACACCCGAATGTCACCAAGCCCTTTGAACTACGAGTCTCAAACAGACAGACCACTGTGCTTTTAGTTCAGTCATTACAATTACTCGGTCACTACCTCAGATGAAGATTGCTTGGCTTGGCTAGGCTTCTGAACTGGGCGTCTCTCTCTGACCGTGGTCTGTCCAAGGTTTACTTCAGTTCCACTTGGAAACTCTTCTGTTAACTCCATTCCAGAGGTTCCTTATATAATGCTGAGATGTGGAAGGAGTCAGGCTTTGACTGGGTGTGTCTTCTCTCCAAAAGTCCCCATCAGATTTCAGTGAGATATTCAGGGTAGTAGCATTCAAGGTCAAACAACAACAACAAAAAAGGCTTTCCTGGAATGATGATCTCATCTCCAGCAGAACATACCTACAGTGTGACATACCTACATACTTACAGGGCGACACAAACAGTCTGAATTTCTACTCCCCTTGGACGTACCCAAAGGCACAATGCATATAACTGAAATGAAGTGTCTGTATGCTACAGTTCCATCTACTGGTCATATACAGGGATGCAGTGGGGATTTTTTTTTATGATGTAATGTTAGAACTGAATGTCTATATGGGGGGGAGTTGGGGAGTGGGGGGTTGGGGAGTGGGTGGACTACATTCCTGGTCACTGTAAGATGAGAGCATCCTTCAACAATGCTCTTTATACTGCGTGATATCTGATCCTGTTTAAATACAAAAAGACCACACAATTTACAGATAAAACAGTAAAAACATGAGAATGTGTTTCATTTCTTTTCTGGAAAAGCTGGTAATTCCTGGCTCCATTTACATCATAAACAATGGACACAGTAAAGAGTTTTCCATGTTGGAAAACTTGGCATATGTGACGTGTGTCACGTCACACCAGACAAAACACAACATAATAACAGCATGATGCATAATGTTTATTATACTGATAACCAGTGATGGCTTATCTTTATATGTTCAGTTTTGCTCCGCTGAGGAAAGAAAGTAGTGCAGTGTAAAGGAAGTAGGAAAGATTCCAGGTATACTTGGCTTTGGCAAACACTTCTGTCATCACTTAGCCATTTAAGTTTCCTCATGAGTTCATTTAGGATGCCTCTCCTTATTCAGTGTGTGCTGTGCGGGTCTCTTAAGCAATGTTGTCAGCAGTGACACGGAAACCACACACACACGATTGATGAACCTGTATGGTCAGGTTATGAGAGAGTGCTTAACCGTAAGGTCATGTCCTCATTTGGTTAATTATAAGTGAATCAACTAGAGGCTATTTTGGTATAACCTTAAAATAAACCAAACAGATTTTTACGAAGTTTACTGAGGAGTTCACCTGCACCTTGCCTTTATTGAAGGATTAGAAAAAGCCCCAGGTGGTATAACCTAGGAAGGAAGGGAGGAAATAAAGTTCAGACCAGGGGAGTTTACAACTCTGCAATCATGTTTGCTTACAGTCATTTATGTTTGGATGTTTTTGTCCAAAACACTGCATTAAGAAGATTTTTTATGGAGCAGTGCAACAGATCTTTAACATTTTTGGAAAACAAACAAACAAACATAACAATGAATACTGTTATACCACAGAAGAAGAACATTTTGGTAATACTTTGTACTTTTGAGATCTCAGTGTGGTTCAGTAACCTGTTCTTTCAACTGAGTGACCATTCCCATTTCATGCTATTTGTATTGATTCAAGTTTACAACATCTTCTGTGTTTTGACAGCTTAAATTAAAGTTTGTCAGTATCACCATAAGCTTCTATTAGAGTTAATGCATTTCCAGAGAGAAAAGCAGGCAGAGAACAGAGGCTGCTAACTACAATCTGTGATTAAGTGGAACAACGGGAAACAATTAGATTTCAACACTAGTCATCACTTTGTATAGAGCTGATTCTTTTCTTTTTATTTGGTTACTTCTATTTTATTTGTATTGTTGTATCTTGTTGTTTTTTTCTCATTTGATCAGGGGTACTTCCAAAACTTACTCATATAGTCTTATCATAGGTGATTACTGACATCCTTGTGCCCTTGGCCAATGAGGAAGACAAGCACATAGTTCTGGTGGAGGAAAAGGTCTGTTGCTCAATAAATGATGTTTACCGACTGTAGTAGTAGAACAAGGAAAACCAGCACAGATACCCCTGTTTGACCTATTCTTTGTCAGGGTACATGGAAAGAACGAACTCGTCACCTGTGCTGTCATCACTTGAACTCCTGTCAGTGACTAACACTGAACTGACCATTGTTATCTAAAATAAGGTCTATTCAGTGCACTTCTCACTGATACCAATTGTCTGTGTCAGTTTCACCATACCTGCTGATAAAGAGGGAATATTAAATGGAAACCAATCTAAGCAATGCCCAGATAATAACTGAACATTTCCACAGAAATGAATTCAAGCTGAGTAACAGGACATTTTTATTTTATTGTTGTAAACAGCATTACCCAAATCACAATAAATGCAAAAGCTCCTCTGAGAACCTACAGTTAAAATTATTCAGTTCAGTAAAAGGAAATTATAAGAAAGTATAAGAAATAGATATAGACAGATACAATGTCGAAATTATGTTTTTCATCAAGCAACCATTATATTTGATACAGCTTTTGAGGTAAAATCAAGTAGAAATTCACATATATCAACATACTGTACATTTAGAAATATTTCACTTACTTTTTCATTCCTTACATAAAACTGCAGTTTTTGTTTCAAATGTTTTTGAATAAATATCAGAAACTACTTCACAGTCATATAAATATATAAAAATATTAGCTTAGATTTTAATATTCTAATTATTATTATTTATTCATGGACATGGTGAGTGTGTGTGTGTGTGTGTGTGTGTGTGTGTGTGTGTGTGTGTGTGTGTGTGTGATGAATCTACATTCATCACTATGAGTGTGTATGTGCTTGTGTGTGTGTACTTCCTTCAGCAAGCAGCCAGGCTTCATCACTTATCAGTGTGTGTGTGTGTGTGTGTGTGTGTGTGTCTATGTGCACGTGTGAATGTACAGATTTGTCTGCAGTGGGATCAGGAGAACCCCCCAGCTGCATGGCGCTCACAGTGCTTGGGACAGGCGTTGTGATGAAGTCCGCGGTGGTCTTCTCTCCTCCTTCTCCTCTCCTCCCGGGCACGTTCGCGCTCGAGCTCATGGGCATGGGTGCGTTCACACTCCTGGCTGCTGCCACTGCAGCGGTGCACCAGCGCGGGCTCCCGTTCACCGGTGGCAGACGTCTTCTTCATCAGCAGTCTCTGGAGGACCTGCTTATCTGATCGCTCTCTCTGGAAGTCATCCTCATACACCTTCAGCTGTGATGGGGTGGTGAGAGGATTCACACACACACACACACACACACACACACACACACACACACACACACACACACACAGCAATTAACATTAATTAGTTTCTAATTGACTGAATCTATTATTTCCTATGTTACACATACCAAACGTCATTATGATACATTGAGGTGGACAGAATAGTATTTCGAGCTAATGTGTTGGTTATTAGTGTGACTGGAGCTGATAATTGAAATCCATAATTTAGTTGGTTCGGGGTTTATAACTGGACATGACTGAGGTCAGATTGTTAACCTTTGGGATTACTTATTTCCCAGTGTTATTATATGGTAAGCATCCATATGATGGCTCTATTTCTGTCTATAAAAAACTATTAAACCTTAAGGACTCTTACTCAGGGCTTTAATGTCATTACATCACCGATAAGATTATTTTCACTTTTGTGATAAGGTCTGTGCAAAGGCTTTTTATTTTCAAATATCTAAGGTACTTTTGGCCCAGTGACGTTGGCAAATTCTAGTCAAGGCACGGAGGCCTGATGACAACAGAATATTTCATTAAACACTGAGGCAGAAATGACATAAAAATGCAGAACAGGAAAAGCACAGGTTAGAATGAAAGACTCAGCTAAGAATGGGACTTATGTCTTATGCTAGTGTTCCACAGAATTTGGTGACCTCATAGTAACCTTACAGAAAGTAGAACAAACACCTGGGAACTAGGAAGTGACAAAAATGCTGTAAGCACTCCTTTTCCCAGGTATCAAAGAACTGCTGACCACCAGCTTCACGATGAAGGAACTCATTCAAAGCACTGACCTGCTCTTGCAAGAGCGCCATCTGCTGGCGCATGTCTGCCTCGCGGCGCCGCAGTCTCTTGTTCTCTTGCAGCATGCGCTCATGGTCCTTGTGCTCTGTCCTGAAGTCTGCCTCGTAGATCTTAGTCTGAGGGGGACATTGACAACATGGTAGAATATGTGAACAAAATGTATGATGGATAGTCAACACTCTTACACTCTTACAACAAGTCACAAAACAGGGAACCCACAGTAAGGTACAATTCTATCATCACAGGTAGTGTAACACTTTTTGTCACATTCAGCACAGGGGGATTGGTGACTTTGTTCAGCACTCAATCATTCTACATCCATATCAACCATTCAATGCTAAACATGAGCAATTGTTGTAGCTTGTGTCATTTGCTTTGGAACACTGTATTTACCCTAAAATGTAGTTGATTTATAATTTATCAACAGCATTCACAGCAGAACACTTCCTCATGGATTGGGGCCAGGCCTCATTAAAGTTAAGGCTGTGTGCATTGTGGGTCCGAACAAACTTATCCTGTATTATCTATCAGTTGTGTTAGAGCACCACCAAGTGGTATTTGTCTCTAGTGACTATAATGAGTAGACGCGCTCTAGTTATGATTGACCAGCTGGAATGAGATGCAGTGTTGAGCACAACCACAAGGTGGTGCTCTTCTCTAGCTGTCTCAAAGGAGACGGTGCTGGTCTGAAGCACAAATGCAGCAAGATTACTGTAATCCAAAAAGAGTCTACATACAAGTCCTATCATGTAATAGTTTTTGAATGATTATGTGAGTGTGTGTGTGTGTATTTAATATTTGTCAAGGGTTTGACATTTAAAAAACCTAGACATGGTCCCCGTGGCACTGAACCATCTGTGCCTGTGTGCATGTACGTGCATCCGAATGTGTGTGCCTGTGTGTGTGTGTGTGTGTGTGTGTGTGTGCCTGTGTGTGTGTGTGTGTGTGTGTGTGCCTATGTGTGTGTGTGTGTGTGTGTGTGCCTGTGTGTGTGTGTCTGTGTTCTGGCGTGTGTTTGTTCTGGCATTTCAGATTCCCAGTCGGGTTCTTGTGGTTCTGACCTGTAGGCCTTGCCTTATCTGTGTGTACCTGTATGTGTTTGTGCGTGTGTGTGTGTGTGTTTATACCCTGTGTGTACGTGTGTGTGTATTTGCCTGTCTGTGTATGTATAAGTGTGTGTGTGTGTGTGTGTGTGTATGTCAAACCTGGCATTTCAGAGCCTCTAGCTGGTCCTTAAGGTCCTGCACCTCAGAGAGTGAGTGCTCGGAGTGTGTTCTACCGGCCCCGCTTTGTCCTTTGCTGCGGCTTCCGTTGTGCTCTGAAGGAGGACGTGGTCCTGTTAGATGACCATTGCCATGGTGAGCAGATCTCTTCTGTCCTGGGGAGCATTTGCTGTCAGAATTTGATTCTGCCGCCCTGGATCCATTCGCTAAGCTCTGCAGAGAACAATAATAACAATAACAATGAGATATTTATTGCATGAGTCATTGCCTCTATAATACCTACATGATGGCTCTCAATGAAATTTGCATGCCAACCTCATAGGCTACAGAGGCAATTAGTATGTTGATCAGAAGTTATTTTTTAATGTAACATTGTGTGCTGTAGTTCATGTCCAGACACTTCAACACAGCACTTTGACTGGGTATTCACACCTGCCTTTTTCACACCTGCCGTTTAATTTGATTAAAATGAACTCAAGTTCATTTTCTCCATTGGTTCAGACCTTATGGGTTGATGTGAATAGAAGCACTCAAACTCTGGTGAGGACCAAACGAGCGCACTGAGACCCAGCAGGATGGTTCCTAACAAACCCTGGTGCAGTTTGTTTGAGGTGTGAAAGTGACCCAACCTCAATCAGTCTGTTGTTCTATAGTTCCGACTCTGGGCTACTAGGCTACAGCTTTGTCTTCTGCTGCAGATGGCAGACATTCCCTCCCTCACAGCTGCCATGATAGTCATCGTAGCAATATTAAAAGTAAAGCATTTTAAAACTTATGTTGTAGTCTATTAAATGCTAGCCTGGTAATAAAACTCCTCGTTCTCCACTTCTTTTCGTACGGAGGGTCTGGACATTAGGTAGTGAGATTTGATTGCTTGGTGGATGTGTTTACGTTTAAAAAGATTGGATCAGTCTTTGAATCATAGCCTGCCTTGACTGATAGCATTCTAGCTCTGCATTCACAACCCCTCCCTCTGTTCGCTGATTGGACAGGTGAAAATGCCTCCTGAGACAACAATTTCAATGGGATCAAATCCAGACTTGCACTGTAGGGAGATGGTAATCAAGCAGAGGTGCGTAGGAGGACATGGCCAGGTTAATTAAATGCACCTGATGCTACAGTTGATGTGTCTGTAAAATCAGAGACGGTTTGATGTTTAAATACTAAAGAATCCATTTCCATGATTATTTAGGTCTACTTTCACTTTCGCCTTTCTGCCTCCCCTGTCCTAAAAAATTCTGTCCAATGATTTTATTTAGAAATTCTGGTCCACTCACAAAAAACAACCCCTCCCCCCCTCTTCTCTCTGAAAGAGAAGAGAGAACCACACCAAAATAAAAAAATAAACACTGTGTTTTGGTCTGGACCAAAGCAAGTGAACTAGCGGACTTTTCTCCAGCTCTTCCAAGAATACCTCCTGGCTTAAAATTTCTGAATACCAGAAATGCACTTACAATGCACCTATCACTCTCTCTCTATACTGCACTTTTATTACACTTGTGCACTTTAACGTAGCAATATGCACTCTTAGTTAGTTTTTAATTGTGCTGTAGCTTGAATGTTTATTTTTGTAAGTCGCTTTGGATAAAAGTGTGGTAAATGCATAAATGTAAATTTACAGGTAAATGTGTGAATACCTGTTTAGTGTTAACCCATGTGTGTGTCAGCATGTTGTTCTATGATGTGTGAAATTCAAACTATGTATTGAGATGAGACATGGCAATTCCTTTGAACGGTAAGAGGTCTATTTGACACTGAAACGTGATGGGCTACTGAGCACAGAAATCAATGGCTTACCTGCACATTAATTCAGT